>OX453294.1:412783-467783 GCA_949710015.1 Crataerina pallida
TTCTGTTTTATAGTCGTACTACCATGGAAGTCTTTCGAAGAGAGATATGGTAGATGGACTAGAAGAGCATGACATTTACTGTTGTGTCGATATTTTCTCCTCGGACCTTGAAAATTTATGGTGGGGTCACGCAAACTTCTCAACAGGCCGTACCAATATCCGCAGCTGGTCTCCAAGGTGAAGAGTCTCTAGTCGATAGAATAATGTAGGTAAGGGAAGTCGGCAAATTAGATCCGTAACTTCGGGATAAGGATTGGCTCTGAAGATTGAGATAGTCGGGCTTGATTGGGAAGCAATAATATGGTTTATGTGCTCGTTCTGGGTAAATAGAGATTTTCGGATCTTGTTCCTCGGATAGTAGTTACGTAACCAATTGTGGAACTTTCTTGCTAAAATTTTTAAGGGATAATCATTTACTTGATATATCCTTTTTAAATTATAACGATTATCAATTAACAATCAATTCAGAACTGGCACGGACTTGGCGAATCCGACTGTCTAATTAAAACAAAGCATTGTGATGGCCCTAACGGGTGTTGACACAATGTGATTTCTGCCCAGTGCTCTGAATGTCAAAGTGAAGAAATTCAAGTAAGCGCGGGTAAACGGCGGGAGTAACTATGACTCTCTTAACTGAGATCATAGACGTGCCTACCCTCCACCTCCACGTGGTTCCCGTCGGGCAACGCTAAGAAATTAGCGGCTAAGAGAGGATAAGGCCTTACGGGTCTTAGGGGTTGCCAGCCCCCTCGACCTTCAATATGTTGGCCCGAATACAAGAAGAAGAAATGAAACAACGAATGGTCCTTCGCCCACTGGCGAGGGATCCCAACATACATCTCTTCACTTTCCTGTCCGTCCGAGTACATCTTCTACCTCTCAACACACTGTCCGCCATCAGCATCCCTGCCTTTTTTTGTAACCGCGAATTTTCCACCAAAACAGGAGCTGGAGTTCACATGAAACGCGCCCATCCAAATGAGTTTGACCAGCATCGTATTCGCACTGACATAAAACAACGTTGGAGCCAAGAAGAAGAATTACTTCTAGCAAAGAAAGAAGCCGAACTTACACTCATCGGCAACGTTCGTTTTATGAACAAAGAATTGGCATCTATCTTTCCCGCAAGATCTCTAGAAGCCATCAAGAAAGCGCGACAAAAAGCCTCATATCGCCGACAAGTGCAGCAATACTTATCCACGCTTCAGAATAACGAAACTTCCTCGGGATCATTATTGTCAACATCCTCCAATTTGCCATCATCATCATATAATGCGATCGTACAGCCACCATTTCAAGTACCGACGAGTAACCTCCTCATCAACAGTTTACTAGAATTATCACCGCCGTCATCTAGACATTACCAATGGGAAAAACTTGTGCAATTGGTCACGGATGCCCCCCAACGTGGTAAATTAAATACCCTAGTCGGTTTAACCGACTATTTACAAGAAATCTTGCCCATAGAAACAGCAGACGTCCGTCCGAGACGTATAAATAATAATACCATGCATTCATCTAACCGTCGGAAACGAAGACGACATGAATACGCGGATACTCAGAGAAACTGGATAAAACACCAAAGCAGATGCATTAAATCCATCTTAAATGACCCGGACAACTCTACACTCCCGCCAGAAAACGTTATGGTTCCCTTCTGGAAAGCAATTATGGAACAGGAATGCGTAACCACACCAGTACTCGATTATAAGCCTCAGGACCTACATGCAATTTGGGCTTTCATTACACCTGATGAAATTGAGAAGAACAGGCTGGAAATCTCAACCTCACCAGGACCAGATGGAATTACTAGTAGACAACTCAGAGCTATACCTGCAGACATTTTGGCAAGAATATTCAACTTAATGCTCTGGTGTGAACAAATTCCAGATTACCTTGGTAGGGCCAAAACAATATTCATTCCCAAAAAGACGGAATCGAAAGAACCTGGAGACTTTCGACCTATTACCATACCGTCTGTAATAGTACGCCAGTTGCACAATATATTAGCCAAGCGTATAGCCACCAAATTAAAACTAGATCCACGACAACGAGCTTTTCAACCAACTGACGGAACTGGAGATAACACCATCCTGCTTGATATCATACTGCGTGTGGTTAAACACAAATACAATTCCTGTTATATGGCATCCTTAGACGTGGGGAAGGCCTTTGATTCAGTTTCGCACAACACAATCTTTTCAACCCTGCGTTCTTTTGGATTCCCTGAAACATTTAACCAGTATCTAGCCTGCTTTTATCGGAAATCGTCGACAACCCTGGTAGGCGACACCTGGGTTTCGAGTGATATCAAACCAAAACGGGGAGTTAAACAAGGTGACCCACTGTCACCCATAATTTTTAACACTATTGTCGACAAACTTCTGCAAACACTGCCTGGTGAAATAGGTGTACGTATAGGGAGTTCGAATTTTAATGCGCTGGCTTTCGCCGATGACATTGTATTACTCGCATCGACACCAGCAGGTCTACAAACGCTTCTAGACCGAACAAACACCTTTCTATCAGAATGCGGACTACATTTAAACAGTGCCAAGTGCTTAACTGTAAGTATTAAAGGCCAACCCAAACAAAAGATCTCGGTCATTGAGGAAAGATCATTCAACGTAAACAATCGCCCCATTCCCGCCCTTACACGGACGGACGAATGGAAATATCTAGGAATCGCATTTACAGCGGACGGACGATGCAAAATAAATCCCCATGATGATGTAACACCGAAGCTGGAAAAATTAACCAGAGCGCCGCTAAAACCCCAACAGCGGCTACACGCGTTAAGAACAGTATTAATCCCACAACTGTACCATAAACTAACACTGGGAAACGTGCGCATTAGCAGCTTAAATAAAACGGACAGAATAGTACGATCTTATACTCGCAGGTGGCTTGCGCTGCCTAATGATGTCCCGATAGCCTTTATCCATGCGCCAATATCAAGCGGTGGCCTCGGCATTCCATGCCTTCGATGGTATGGTCCAATGATGCGTAGACTACGCCTCGAAGCCGTGAATCTTCCAAATAATGCCGGAGAAATGAGTATCGAAGAGGAAGTAATCAAAGAAATGAACGTGACCGAGATGAGGCTGAGAACTAATGATGAGCATCTACTATCCACGAAGGCAATCAACGATTACTTCGGTCGTAAACTACACAACAGCGTCGACGGGGCTGGCCTTAGAGAATCCCAGGGCCATGTCCAATCTCATCGATGGATAAGGGAACCATCCAAACTACTTACGGGCAAAGATTTCATATCATGTATCCGTCTAAGAATAAACGCTCTGCCATCTAGATCAAGAACAACACGTGGCAGACACCGCTTAGACAGAGTGTGTCGTGCCGGATGCCAAGTGCCTGAGACGACGTATCATACCATTCAAGCTTGCCATAGAACATCCGCTGCTCGCATTGACAGGCATAACAGCGTGGCCTCATACGTGACAGGCAAGCTGAAACAAAAAGGCTACGTTGTACTGGAAGAGCCCCGTATTAACACCCCAAATGGGCTAAGGAAACCTGACATACTCGCGTTAAGGAACAACGAGGCTATTATCCTAGATGCACAGATCGTTAACGATGCCACAAGCTTAGATGCTGCACACAATAGGAAACGCGCTTATTACAACACGAACGAAATTAAGGATTCCATACTCGCGAAATACCAACATAGAGTGAGTAACGTCAGCACGATAACACTAAGTTGGCGAGGAATCTGGAGCAAAGCCTCAGTAGATGAACTACTGCGATTAAAAATGATTAACATGTCGGACACAGCTCTAATATCAACGCGGACAATGATAGGAAGTATGCGATGCTTCAAAATTTTTAATTCATCTACTACTACAAGGCAAGGAATTGGCTGATGGAACCTTCTTTTTCTCCGCCCCCGAGATAGACTCTACTGAACTTATGACGAGCGAGGTGACGCGAAAGCGGTGAACTATGGGTCCGAATTTCCTTTCATTAGAGTTTACCCGGGGGTTTCTTTTCTTTTCTTTTCTATAAATTGTGCTGCCTGCAATTCCAGGCATAATATTGTTGTGGTTGTTGGATATTACTATTACTACTATTATTTTACTTATACTTATTATTATTTAATTATTATTATATTATTATTATTCCATCCATCCTACTTATTATTATTACTTACTACGATTTTGAACTATACTGAATTTCATACTGAATTGTAATATCGAATGAATGCAATAAAAAAAAAAAAAAAAAAAAAAATAGCCAAATGCCTCGTCATCTAATTAGTGACGCGCATGAATGGATTAACGAGATTCGCTCTGTCCCTACCTACTCAGTCAGTGTTTTGTTATCAAAGTGTACGGACGTGCGCGGAAATAATAAAACTCGTTGTGGTTGTTGTGCTAAAAATATATTGTGCTTGTGTTGTGTTACACAGTGATTTGTGTTTTGCCGTCGGCAAAACAATTATTTACAATATATTATATATTGGTATTGGTGCTTGCAATACAAAATATTTCGCAGCTGCACAGAATTAATACGAATTTTGTAGTGAGAAAATTCGTGCGAATTTTGGCAGCTAAATTTAGTGAGAATTTTGCTTGGGCAAATTTATTGATAATTTTGCTCGAGCAAAATTAAAGAGAATTATAATAACAACAATAATAGTGTGTGTTATTAGTGTTAGTGGTTTTTGGTGGTTGTTTTCTCTCTTGCGCCACCTAGTGCGCAATAGGAATAGTATAGTGTAGTGATTGTATTAGCTTAAGCGTGTTCTTTTGCTGGTTTGGGTACTAAGTGCCTAGTGTTTTGTGTTCTTCTTGCTAATAGTTGGTGCTATAGCAAGTTTATTAATTTTATATTATTATTTTTTGTTGTTGACTTTGCTAATTTTCTTAGCTAGGAACAGGGGTAATAAGGATGCAGCGTCCTCCAAAAAGGACACAAGATGGCGGGGAACCGGATTCATCTGAGTATGAATCAATGGTGGAGAAGGCCAAGGAAGCCCCGGTGGTGCAGAAGAAGAAGAAGAAGGTAGTAAAAAGTGGCAGTGACACTGACGTGAAGGTGGTAGCTGGTACAGATGATGAAGGCACCCTAAATAAACTGAAAAAAAAGCCTAAACCGGCAGCGACGGTAGCAACGGCAGAGGTAAGTGGTATAAACAATACCGCTAAAACAATGGCGCCCCCTAGAAAGCTAATAAAGGTGAAGAAAAATGCACCAAATAGTGTGGTGGAAGAAATGAAGGCCATTACCAGAGCCTTTAATGACATTGTCTTCAATGATGATGACATTAAGAAGAGCTCTGCAAAGAAGCTGATTGAAGTATGTGGCCAGTATGAGGCCATGATAATGAAGATGACGGAGGAAAATTCCCGTCTAAAAGGCAAACTGGATGTTATGGAGAACATCAAGTTGATGCCAACTAAAGTTGCCACTTCTGCTGCTCCGAAAATGCTGACAAAGCCGCCAGTTCATACCTGGTCGGCTGTGGTACAGAGTAATATACCTGAGGACACCCCAGAAGCTGTAGTAAAAAAAGTGGTACAGCAAGTCGGACCATCATTGGGAGTCAGAATTCATGACGTAAAACCTATTAAAAAAGGTGGAGCGGTCATAAGGACCCCATCCGTGGCAGAAAGAGACAAATTGGTTCAAAACACCAAATTTGTGGAGGCTGGACTGAAGATAGCAGCCAATAAGGTAAAGGGGAAAAAAGTCCTGATCAAAGGTGTGCATGCACAAATAACTCCTGATGAGTTTATGCGTGACCTATTTGAGATGAACCTAGAAGATGTATGTGAGTCTTTTGAGGTCTTCAAAAAGGCGGTGACAATGGTCAGTAAGCCGTGGGAGGCCAATGCCGAAAGGCCAATTGATGTCACAATTGAAGGCAACACAGCAGTTATAGATAAACTGCTGGAGGTAGGGCGTGTGTACTCTAAATGGTTCTCATTTAGAGTACATGAAATTGATGTGGTAGCAGGATGCTACAGATGCCTCTCCTTTGATCATAGGATTAGGGATTGCAGGGTAAAAGGGAGCGTCTGCCGTCGCTGTGGAGGAGAAGGACATCAGGCGCGTGGCTGCAGCAAAGATATCTGTTGCAGAAATTGTGCCTTTAGGGGGCTAAAGGCTGACCACCTGATGCTGTCATCGGCGTGTCCGATCTACAGAAGTCTGGAAGCGAGGGTTGCAGCCAGGCATTAAAATGGTGAGTATTATACAACTCAATTGTAGAGGATGCTCGGCAGTTATGGCCGAACTTGGACAGACATTGACTGAAAATAACAGTAGGGTTGCATTATTGCAGGAGCCATACAGCGTCTCTGGCCGTGTCAGAGGGCTGCCTGGTTATATGCAAATTTTTGCAGATGCGAGATGCAATTCTGCTGTTGTTATTAATGACAATAATTTGGATAGTGTTAGTGTGTTATCATCCGATTTTGGTGTCTTGGTAAATGTAACTGGAGCATTTGGAAATATTTTCCTCTGCTCCAGTTACTTCAAATTTAGTGAGGAAATTAGTCCGTATCTATCCTTTATGGATAGAGTAATTGAAATTGTTGGTAATACTCCAATGATAATTGGAGTAGATGCCAATGCATCGTCTGCGCTCTGGCACAGTAAAATTACTGGTCATACCAGAAATACTGCGCAAAACAGAGGATATGTCCTGTCTGAATATGTAATTTCTAATAATTTACATGTCTTAAATGAGCCAAGTGAATTGTTCACTTTTGATGGACCAAGAGGTACC
This sequence comes from Crataerina pallida, assembly GCA_949710015.1. Lineage (NCBI taxonomy): Eukaryota > Metazoa > Arthropoda > Insecta > Diptera > Hippoboscidae > Crataerina > Crataerina pallida. Next base: position 419,538 of record OX453294.1, read on the forward strand.
AGTGACATTGACGTGACATTTTGTAACGGACCGGCTCTGACTAAATTTGATTTTAGTTGGAGCATTATTAGGGATTGTGGTATTAGTGACCACAATCCAATAAATATTATAATGAGTTATATTAGAGGTAATAACAATGAGTACACTGAGGGCATCAGGCGATGGCGTACTGCCGGAGCTAATTGGGATGCTTTCGGGGTGCTCATTGAGGATGCAATTGCATCAATGTCGGTTAGGGAGTTTGAGGGCTTGACCATTGATCAACAGGTCAATAAAATTAATGAGACGATTGAGGTGATCGGTGACTCATTTCTCGGTAGATGTCAAAAGACAGCGATCCGGGGGGTGAGGTGGTGGTCATCTCAATTATGTAAGCAAAGAAGAACAGTTAGGAGAAATAGGCGTAGGCTTCAGAGAGCTATTAGAGCTAACTCTGATAATATAGAAAGACTTAGAGTAGTTTATAGATTGTCTTTAAGGTCATATAAAAAACTGATTATCCGTACCAAGTTAGAAGACTGGCAGCGCTTCGTCACAATGAATTGTGATGATCCTTGGGGAAATGTATATAAGATATGTAGGGAAAAATTCCGTGTATTGGACGTGTCTGGTATCCGAGTTAATAATAATGTTATGACAACATGGAAGGAGAGTATTACAGTACTGATGAAGCAGTTCTTCCCGGGATTACAGGGTGCAATAGATTCCTCAGTTATTGAGGATCTACCGTCTCCTCCATCCCTGGAACGGCATGAAATCTCGCATGCGGTGTCCTTACTCAGATCGAGAAGGTCACCGGGTGTGGATGGCATGACGGGCGAAATGGTGAGGGCTTTATGGAAATCCATACCGGATTATCTATACAGCCTTTACTCGAGGTGCATTGACACTGGTTATTTTCCACAACAGTGGAGAATGGCACGAGTCACTGTACTTTTAAAATCGCAGGACAAAGACAGAACGGACCCAGGTTCATATAGAGGCATAAGCCTCTTACCGGTCCTAGGAAAGGTGTTAGAGAGGGTGATGGTTGAAAGGCTTCATAGTAATATGAACATTCAACTCTCCACCTCGCAATATGGATTTAGGAGAGGACATAGTGTTGAGGACGCATGGACGTACGTTAAACGTACTATCTCCCGAAGCAATGGTAAATACATTCTTGGTGTATTTATTGATTATAAGGGAGCATTTGACAATCTACTGTGGGATAAAGTATTGGCGCGGCTGCACATGATTGGATGCCGGGAAATGGCTTTGTGGAAAAGCTATTTTACCGGCAGAAAAGCATGTGTGGTGGGGTCAAATGATACCATAACAGTGGATGTTGTTCGGGGCTGTCCGCAGGGATCTATCTGTGGTCCATATATTTGGAACATAATGATGGATACCCTGTTGAAAGACTTAGAACGATCTGTTAAATGCTGTGCGTACGCAGATGATCTGTTGTTAATGGTCGAAGGGGAATCCCGTTCTGAAATAGAACGGAAAAGTAATGAGCTGTTAGGAATAGTTAAGAACTGGGGTGAAAGTGTAGGTGTTGATGTGTCTACTGACAAGACGGTGATGATGTTGCTTAAGGGCAGATTATCACATAATCGTCATCCAAGTGTCCGACTAAATGATAGGCCTTTGAGATATGTCTCAGAGGTCCGTTATTTGGGAATTAAAATGTCTGAAAGAATGTGTTTTCTCCCTCACCTGATTGCAATGAGGGATAAGATCACTGGAGTAGTTGGGATGATTCGCCGGGTGCTTCGAAAAGACTGGGGTCTAAGTAGAACAGCTACCCGGCGAATTTATAATGGATTATTTGTAGCTTGCGCCACATATGGAGCAAGCATTTGGTATTCGTCCGTATCAACTGACAGATATAGGCAGAAATTGCTTATGTGTCAGAGAATAATGCTTTTAGCATGTATTCCCGTCTGTTGTACAGTATCCACTGATGCTTTACAAGTATTAATGGGTGCTGTGCCCTTGGATATTGAGGCTAAACGCCGTGCAATATCATTTAAAATTAAGAGAAAGTATGACTTGGATAACGATGATTGGCCTGAGGCCAGCAGACAGAACGTATGTCCGAAACAAATGAAAACTCTGCTACTTAACGCTGCTCTCTCTAGATGGCAATCTAGATGGGATAACAGTATAAATGGCAGAGTAACGTACAGATTTTTACCGAAAGTATCCCTGGTGGTCGAGAATGTTAATTTTACATTCACACTATACCAGGGATTCTTCATGACGGGACATGGGTCATTTAATGACTTCTTGTTTAAAAGAAATACTGGTGTTGCCTCAAGTGCATGCACTTGTGGATTCCTTTCAGAGAACTGGATGCATGTATTATGTACATGCACCAATTACTCGGAATATAGAGATCTACAAGGTATGGGTGTATTTGTGAACAACGCAGAATTTGACTTGACTAGGGTTATAAGTAGGAATGAATATTTTGATAACTTCGGCAGATATGCCAAGTTAGCTTTCACAAAACGTCGGGCACTTATAAGTCGGTCTAATCTGACTATTTAATAACCGATGTATATGAATATATATTGTAGATTATTATAAGTATTATATATTGTAGTTGTTGGATTGCAACATTGGTGATTCGTGTATATCTCTGCATGGCCAATTATTGGCAGGTAGAGGTGTGCTCGATGGTGCCAGTGCGATTGTTTTGCAGTTAATAATGTATTTTTCTTTTGTTTATTTATTTATTAGAATTGTACGGATGGGGCGTTTTTTGGTGACCAGTCCGGAGATGTAAGGTCTTACACTGGTAGTATTCCTCCTAGTGGAATACGCGGTTCGACCCAGGAACCTATTGCTGGTACCACGGGATGCTAGAGCCCCAGGAACTTGTTCCTGCTAGCATTATGGGAAGGCCCCCTTGTGGGAGCATCGTGGTGGTTGTGGTTTTCCCCTAACGGGGTGAGAGTAGGCTATACCCTCTTCACCGAGGAGTGGAGGTCATATCCTTACAATATGGCTCCTAGATTCGGTACCTAACGGGGCGTTGGGAAGCGCATATCTTTCCTCTGCATCTGAGCTTCGGCTCGAGATGCCGTGTGATTAAGCCTCCACGGCAGGAACACACGTTAAACACTTGACTTCATGTCCCTACCTACTCTCTAGCGAAACCACAGCCAAGGGAACGGGCTTGGAAAAATCAGCGGGGAAAGAAGACCCCGTTGAGCTTGACTCTAATCTGGCAGTGTAAGGAGACATAGGAGGTGTAGAATAAGTGGGAGATAATATGGCCACCTCAATGCAAATTGGGGACCTTTTATCGCCAATGAAATACCACTACTCTTATTGTTTCCTTACTTACTTGATTAAGTGGAACGTGTATCATTATCTAGCCATTATACGGGTATATTTTCATATATATCTTATGGTATTGGGTTTTGATGCAAGCTTCTTGATCAAAGTACTAAGAGTTTGTTATATAATTGTAAACAGATTTTAATGAGATGATAATATTTTTATAATGTTATTTATTAACATTTAAAATTTGGTATAGCTCCCTATACTCAGGTATGATCCAATTCAAGGACATTGCCAGGTAGGGAGTTTGACTGGGGCGGTACATCTCTCAAATAATAACGGAGGTGTCCCAAGGCCAGCTCAGTGCGGACAGAAACCACACATAGAGCAAAAGGGCAAATGCTGACTTGATCTCGGTGTTCAGTACACACAGGGACAGCAAAAGCTCGGCCTATCGATCCTTTTGGTTTAATGAGTTTTTAACAAGAGGTGTCAGAAAAGTTACCACCGGGATAACTGGCTTGTGGCGGCCAAGCGTTCATAGCGACGTCGCTTTTTGATCCTTCGATGTCGGCTCTTCCTGTCATTGTGAAGCAAAATTCACCAAGCGTTGGATTGTTCACCCATACAAGGGAACGTGAGCTGGGTTTAGACCGTCGTGAGACAGGTTAGTTTTACCCTATTGATGACAAAAACGTTGTTGCGACAGCATTCCTGCGTAGTACGAGAGGAACCGCAGGTACGGACCAATGGCACAATACTTGTTCGAGCGAACAGTGGTATGACGCTACGTCCGTTGGATTATGCCTGAACGCCTCTAAGGTCGTATCCGAGCTGGACTGCAATGATAAAAATGGGGCAATTGCATTGTATAGCTTTTAAACTATTTAAAGTTCATCATTTATGATGATGGGCGACAATAATAGATGTGATGCTAATGTTATTTGTAACATAACAAGTACGGGAGGATTCGATCACCTGCACGCCGCGTTAGTTACATATAAAAACATTATTTAATACAATAGCAATGCCTAGAATCAATTGTAAACGACTTTTGTAACGGGCAAGGTGTTGTAAGCGGAAGAGCAGCTGCCATACTGCGATCCACTGAAGCTCATCCTTAGCTTGATGATTCGATATTTATATAATTATCGTTTCTTATACAAATATATTTAATATATATAATATATTAATGAAATAGATATGTTTCACACATGTTTCGTCATCTAACTAGTGACGCCAAATATTATATTATATTAACATTACAATATGTTATTATAATTGATCATAAAATGTTTCACACATGTTTCGTCATCTAACTAGTGACGCCAAATATTATATTATATTAACATTACAATATGTTATTATAATTGATCATAAAATGTTTCACACATGTTTCGTCATCTAACTAGTGACGCCAAATATTATATTTATATTATATTATATTATATTAACATTACAATATGTTATTATAATTGATCATAAAATGTTTCACACATGTTTCGTCATCTAACTAGTGACGCCAAATATTATATTTATATTATATTATATTATATTATATTAACATTGCAATATGTTATTATAATTGATCATAAAATGTTTCACACATGTTTCGTCATCTAACTAGTGACGCCAAATATTATATTATATTAACATTACAATATGTTATTATAATTGATCATAAAATGTTTCACACATGTTTCGTCATCTAACTAGTGACGCCAAATATTATATTATATTAACATTGCAATATGTTATTATAATTGATCATAAAATGTTTCACACATGTTTCGTCATCTAACTAGTGACGCCAAATATTATATTATATTAACATTACAATATGTTATTATAATTGATCATAAAATGTTTCACACATGTTTCGTCATCTAACTAGTGACGCCAAATATTATATTTATATTATATTATATTATATTATATTAACATTGCAATATGTTATTATAATTGATCATAAAATGTTTCACACATGTTTCGTCATCTAACTAGTGACGCCAAATATTATATTTATATTATATTATATTATATTATATTATATTAACATTGCAATATGTTATTATAATTGATCATAAAATGTTTCACACATGTTTCGTCATCTAACTAGTGACGCCAAATATTATATTTATATTATATTATATTATATTAACATTACAATATGTTATTATAATTGTAAAAAAATATATAATTAAATTAATAATATAAAATTAATTAATAAATATAATATATATAATACCCATAATAATATTATGATGTCCCAAATAGTTAATATATGAAGTGGTAGTGAAGTGATATGTAACGAAATAATTAATATAATGTTTTAAACACAATGTTAATATTAATATATTTTGCAATGTATAAAAAAATTTAAGAAATATGTTTTTTTAAAAATTTTTTTAAAAAAAATATAAGGATGTTTTTGTGATGTTTTATGAATTGACAATAATTTGATAAAAATACAAGTTTTTTATACAATTTTTTTTTTTATAAAAAGCTTACAAGTATTTTGAATTTTTCATGAAACTATGGTAAAAAAGTACTATGGGGGCCGATATGATTTGATGTATAAAAAGCTAATGTTCATAAATCTACACAAGATGATTGAATGTTTATTTATACATTCATCATCTAATAAATGTTTTGTATGTTATACAAACTAATTATAAAAGTATTTACAATAAAAGTATTTTTAATTTTTCGCGAAACTATGGTAAAAATGTACTATAGGGGCCGATATGATTTGATGTATCAAAAGATAATGTTTTGTATGTTATACAAACTAATTATAAAAGTATTTACCATAAAAGTATTTTTAATTTTTCGCGAAACTATGGTAAAAAAGTACTATGGGGGCCGATATGATTTGATGTATAAAAAGCTAATGTTCATAAATCTACACAAGATGATTGAATGTTTATTAATACATTCATCATCTAATAAATGTTTTGTATGTTATACAAACTAATTATAAAAGTATTTACCATAAAAGTATTTTTAATTTTTCACGAAACTATGGTAAAAAAGTACTATAGGGGCCGATATGATTTGATGTATAAAAAGCTAATGTTCATAAATCTACACAAGATGATTGAATGTTTATTAATACATTCATCATCTAATAAATGTTTTGTATGTTATACAAACTAATTATAAAAGTATTTACAATAAAAGTATTTTTAATTTTTCACGAAACTATGGTAAAAAAAGTACTATAGGGGCCGATATGATTTGATGTATAAAAAGCTAATGTTCATAAATCTACACAAGGTGATTGAATGTTTATTAATACATTCATCATCTAATAAATGTTTTGTATGTTATACAAACTAATTATAAAAGTATTTACAATAAAAGTATTTTTAATTTTTCACGAAACTATGGTAAAAAAGTACTATAGGGGCCGATATGATTTGATGTATAAAAAGGTAATGTTCATAAATCTACACAAGTTGATTGAATGTTTATTAATACATTCATCATCTAATAAATGTTTTGTATGTTATACAAACTAATTATAAAAGTATTTACAATAAAAGTATTTTTAATTTTTCACGAAACTATGGTAAAAAAGTACTATAGGGGCCGATATGATTTGATGTATAAAAAGCTAATGTTCATAAATCTACACAAGATGATTGAATGTTTATTAATACATTCATCATCTAATAAATGTTTTGTATGTTATACAAACTAATTATAAAAGTATTTTTAATTTTTCACGAAACTATGGTAAAAATGTACAATAAGGAGTAGTACTAAACTAATGTTAGTACACAAGATGATTGAATGTTTATACATTCATTATATAATAAATGGTACAAAAGTACTATAATATTATGAAGTGTTAAGAACTAATGTTCGTACACACGATGATTGAATGTTTTATACATTTGTCATTTATTCAATGTTGAAGTCTGTTTTGGTACATATGTTTTAATTTTTAATATTAAAATTGTGTTCTATAAATGGACCATCATCAAATATAGTTTGGCATTTATTCAAGAACGTATATATAATATAATATTACGTATGATGAAATTTTCAATTTCACATCAAATTTAATACGAAATACAAAATGTATTTTATAATGCGACAAAACATAAAATATTAAGTAAGGTGATAATATAAGAATAATAATATGTACATTGTATTGTATTTTATTAAAGAAGATCGAAAAGAAGTTTTTCGTATCTTAATATATATTATAAAAAGAAATATATAACATTATTCTGGTTGATCCTGCCAGTAGTTATATGCTTGTCTCAAAGATTAAGCCATGCATGTCTAAGTACACACGAATTAAAAGTGAAACCGCAAAAGGCTCATTATATCAGTTATGGTTCCTTAGATCGTTAACAGTTACTTGGATAACTGTGGTAATTCTAGAGCTAATACATGCAATGTAAGCACGGACCTATGGGACGTGTGCTTTTATTAGGCTAAAACCAAGCGACCTTTTGGTCGTATAATGGTTGAACTCTAGATAACTTGCAGATCGTATGGTCTTGTACCGACGACAGATCTTTCAAATGTCTGCCCTATCAACTTTTGATGGTAGTATCTAGGACTACCATGGTTGCAACGGGTAACGGGGAATCAGGGTTCGATTCCGGAGAGGGAGCCTGAGAAACGGCTGCCACATCTAAGGAAGGCAGCAGGCGCGTAAATTACCCACTCCCAGCACGGGGAGGTAGTGACGAAAAATAACAATACAGGACTCATTAAAGAGGCCCTGTAATTGAAATGAGTACACTTTAAATCCTTTAACAAGGACCTATTGGAGGGCAAGTTCTGGTGCCAGCAGCCGCGGTAACTCCAGCTCCAGTAGCATATATTAATGTTGTTGCGGTTAAAACGTTCGTAGTTGAACTTGTGCTTCATACGGGTAGTACAACTATAACTTTAGCTTGTGCTATACCTTATGTATGTAAGCGTATTACCGGTGGAGTTCTTATATGTATTTGTAATACTTGTATTCTTTGCATATTCCTCCTATTTAAACCTGCTTCAATGCTCTTCATCGAGTGTTGTTGTGGGCCGGTACAATTACTTTGAACAAATTAGAGTGCTTAAAGCAGGCTCCAAATGCTTGAATATTTTGTGCATGGAATAATGAAATAAGACCTCTGTTCTACTTTCATTGGTTTTTAGAACAAGAGGTAATGATTAATAGAAGCAGTTTGGGGGCATTAGTATTACGACGCGAGAGGTGAAATTCTTGGACCGTCGTAAGACTAACTTAAGCGAAAGCATTTGCCAAAGATGTTTTCATTAATCAAGAACGAAAGTTAGAGGTTCGAAGGCGATCAGATACCGCCCTAGTTCTAACCATAAACGATGCCAGCTAGCAATTGGGTGTAGCTAATTTTATGGCTCTCTCAGTCGCTTCCCGGGAAACCAAAGCTTTTGGGCTCCGGGGGAAGTATGGTTGCAAAGCTGAAACTTAAAGGAATTGACGGAAGGGCACCACCAGGAGTGGAGCCTGCGGCTTAATTTGACTCAACACGGGAAAACTTACCAGGTCCGAACATAAGCGTGTAAGACAGATTGATAGCTCTTTCTCGAATCTATGGGTGGTGGTGCATGGCCGTTCTTAGTTCGTGGAGTGATTTGTCTGGTTAATTCCGATAACGAACGAGACTCAAATATATTAAATAGATGCTTTCAGGATTATGGTGTTGAAGCTTTTATGGCCTTCATTCACGACTGCAGTAAAATGTACGAGTGTTTGAATGTGTTCATAAAAGTGGAGCCGTACCTGTTGGTTTGTCCCATTATAGGACACTAGCTTCTTAAATGGACAAATTGCGTCTAGCAATAATGAGATTGAGCAATAACAGGTCTGTGATGCCCTTAGATGTCCTGGGCTGCACGCGCGCTACAATGAAAGTATCAACGTGTATTTCCTAGACCGAGAGGTCCGGGTAAACCGCTGAACCACTTTCATGCTTGGGATTGTGAACTGAAACTGTTCACATGAACTTGGAATTCCCAGTAAGTGCGAGTCATTAACTCGCATTGATTACGTCCCTGCCCTTTGTACACACCGCCCGTCGCTACTACCGATTGAATTATTTAGTGAGGTCTCCGGACGTGATCACTGTAACGCACATGTGTTACGGATGTTTCTCAAAAGTTGACCGAACTTGATTATTTAGAGGAAGTAAAAGTCGTAACAAGGTTTCCGTAGGTGAACCTGCGGAAGGATCATTAATGCCATGTTCCTATCCGAAGATAATAAAAAAAAAAAATATATGAAATTTTTCATATAAAATAAAATTATACTATAATGTATAATTGAATAAATACAAAGCAATAAAGCGAATATAAAATGTTTCATAATGTTTCGTCATTTAATTAGTGACGCTATAAATTACACTATAAGTTGTACTTAATAATTTAAGTTTTAAGTTTCCAAAAAAAAAAAAAAAGGAAACTTTAAAAGACATTCGCAACTAAAAGTGTATTATATTATATTATATATATATGACAGAAAATTTATTAAAATTAAATATTCACTCTAAGCGGTGGATCACTCGGCTCATGGGTCGATGAAGAACGCAGCAAACTGTGCGTCATCGTGTGAACTGCAGGACACATGAACATCGACAATTTGAACGCATATCGCAGTCCATGCTATTATGTAGTTTAATTAATTTTAAAGTACTGCTTGGACTACATATGGTTGAGGGTTGTAAGACTATGCTAAATAAGTTGCTTGAAGAAAAGGTGTACCTACTAAATAAAATTTAGTAGGTCCTTTTTTTTTTTTAAGCACTTGGTATATTATTGAATACACATTATAATATAAAAAATAATGTATTCATAATATGAAATAAATATGATGAAAACACTATTATGCCTCATAAAATAAAAAAAAAAATGTTAGTACTTTGCTTAACATTGTATAATTGGGGAATGTCTAGCGTAAATAATAATAATAATAATAATATTATTGAAGTAACGTGAATTGCCCCATTTATAATATACATATTATATAATTGTATAAGGAAAATATTTTTTTTTTAATATGAGCGCATAATATTAAAATTAATATATATTTATCATATAGATAATATATACATTTGAAATAATAATAATGAATTGTTATATATATTATATACAACCTCAACTCATATGAGATTACCCCCTGAATTTAAGCATATTAATGAGGGGAGGAAAAGAAACTAACAAGGATTTTCTTAGTAGCGGCGAGCGAAAAGAAAACAGTTCAGCACTAAGTCACTTTACCTTTATGGTAAATGTGAGATGCAGTGTATGGAATGTTCAATTCTAACATGAGAAATTAATGATTTAAGTCCTTCTTAAATGAGGCCATTTACCCAAAGAGGGTGCTAGGCCCGTATAACATTAATGATTGTTAGTGAACATTTCCAAAGAGTCGTGTTGCTTGATAGTGCAGCACTAAGTGGGTGGTAAACTCCATCTAAAACTAAATATAACCATGAGACCGATAGTAAACAAGTACCGTGAGGGAAAGTTGAAAAGAACTCTGAATAGAGAGTTAAATAGTACGTGAAACTGCTTAGAGGTTAAGCCCGATGAACCTGAATATCCATTATGGAAAATTCATCATTATGATTGTTATATAAATTTAAAAAAAAATATTATAATAATGGTGTGCATTTTTTCTATATAAGGACATTGTAATCTATTAACAAAATTATAAAAATTTATCATAAGATTAATGGTTTTAAAGTTTTATTTAAATATATTTTGCTTGTGCATTATATAAATTATATAAATGCTATTAATTTGATAAATTGTTGATAGATTTAATTATATATAGTGCTTAAATATATATATATATATATATTTTATAATTATATATAAATCAATTGATTTTTATATTAATTATATGCACTTATATGATTTACAATGCGAAAGATTCAGGATACCTTCGGGACCCGTCTTGAAACACGGACCAAGGAGTCTAACATATTTGCAAGTTATTGGGATTAAAAAACCTAATAGCATAATTAACATAACGAAAAATTTATTATAATATGGGATTAGTTTTTAGTACTATATATATATATTTATATGTATAGTCTATTAATTCAATCCCGGGGCGTTCTATATAGTTATGTATAATAATATTTATATTATTTATACCTCTAACTAGAACGTACCTTGAGCATATATGCTGTGACCCGAAAGATGGTGAACTATACTTGATCAGGTTGAAGTCAGGGGAAACCCTGATGGAAGACCGAAACAGTTCTGACGTGTAAATCGATTGTCAGAATTGAGTATAGGGGCGAAAGACTAATCGAACCATCTAGTAGCTGGTTCCCTCCGAAGTTTCCCTCAGGATAGCTGGTGCATTTTAAATTTATATAATATAATCTTATCTGGTAAAGCGAATGATTAGAGGCCTTAGGGTCGAAACGACCTTAACCTATTCTCAAACTTTAAATGGGTAAGAATCTCACCTTTCTTGGTATGAAGGTTGTGGTTGTGATATAATGTGCCCAGTGGGCCACTTTTGGTAAGCAGAACTGGTGCTGTGGGATGAACCAAACGTAATGTTACGGTGCCCAAATTAATAACTCATGCAGATACCATGAAAGGCGTTGGTTGCTTAAAACAGCAGGACGGTGGACATGGAAGTCGTAATCCGCTAAGGAGTGTGTAACAACTCACCTGCCGAAGCAACTAGCCCTTAAAATGGATGGCGCTTAAGTTATATACCTATACATTACCGCTAAAGTAAATGGTTTATATTCAATTTCGGTTGGATAATAAATTTTGATACTTTAGTGAGTAGGAGGGTACGATGGTGTGCGTAGAAGTGTTTGGCGTAAGCCTGCATGGAGCCGCCATTGGTACAGATCTTGGTGGTAGTAGCAAATAATCGAATGAGACCTTGGAGGACTGAAGTGGAGAAGGGTTTCGTGTGAACAGTGGTTGATCACGAGTTAGTCGGTCCTAAGTTCAAGGCGAAAGCTGAAAATTTTCAAGTTATAATAATAAATTAATATATGTTATATGATAATGAAACACTTGAAAATTAATTGAACGAAAGGGAATACGGTTCCAATTCCGTAACCTGTTGAGTATCCGTTTGTTTATTAAATGTGGGCCTTGTGCTCATCCTGGTAACAGGAACGACCATAAAGAAGCCGTCGAGAGATATCGGAAGAGTTTTCTTTTCTGTTTTATAGTCGTACTACCATGGAAGTCTTTCGAAGAGAGATATGGTAGATGGACTAGAAGAGCATGACATTTACTGTTGTGTCGATATTTTCTCCTCGGACCTTGAAAATTTATGGTGGGGTCACGCAAACTTCTCAACAGGCCGTACCAATATCCGCAGCTGGTCTCCAAGGTGAAGAGTCTCTAGTCGATAGAATAATGTAGGTAAGGGAAGTCGGCAAATTAGATCCGTAACTTCGGGATAAGGATTGGCTCTGAAGATTGAGATAGTCGGGCTTGATTGGGAAGCAATAATATGGTTTATGTGCTCGTTCTGGGTAAATAGAGATTTTCGGATCTTGTTCCTCGGATAGTAGTTACGTAACCAATTGTGGAACTTTCTTGCTAAAATTTTTAAGGGATAATCATTTACTTGATATATCCTTTTTAAATTATAACGATTATCAATTAACAATCAATTCAGAACTGGCACGGACTTGGCGAATCCGACTGTCTAATTAAAACAAAGCATTGTGATGGCCCTAACGGGTGTTGACACAATGTGATTTCTGCCCAGTGCTCTGAATGTCAAAGTGAAGAAATTCAAGTAAGCGCGGGTAAACGGCGGGAGTAACTATGACTCTCTTAAGGTAGCCAAATGCCTCGTCATCTAATTAGTGACGCGCATGAATGGATTAACGAGATTCGCTCTGTCCCTACCTACTGGGGCCCCGCCCCGAAACGAGGTACCGGCATAGGTACTTCGTCCAAGGAATACGGGGCCAGAATAAGAGTCTGCAAGTATTATATACATATAAGATCTTCATGGAAAATTCCGGAGATCATGATTGATTTTTGGATACATTCCAAAAATCGTTAATCATTAAGGTTGCTGGATATGTTCCAGTAACCATTCATAATATTGGCACATTGTAGTGGGCAACCAACCCATGGGTAATAGTGCACCTAAATTGGGAGACACAAGTCGAAGGTCCCACCAAAGACGATATGCGTTTGGTACCGCGGGGTACTGGAGCCCCAAGAAACCGCCAGGTTCTTGCCAGTACGTACTTTCGGGTAGGCCCCCCTAGTGGGAGCATCGCGGGGGTTGTAATTAGTAGCTGGGAGTATGGCACACCCTTGACCAAGGGGAAGAATAGTTAGCACTATTAACGGTATTCTAATAGTTGGAAGCTGCTAACTTCAAATGAAGTTAGTAGGGGCGCCGGAGACGCTTAAAAAACTCCATATATGTTAAATTAAACCGTATAGGTAGGTGTTAACTATAAAAATTGCAATAATGTCCCTACCTACTCAGTTACTTTTTAGCAGTCGATGTGAACAGACGTGTTTGCGCGAAATCTAAATTAGTGGCGATTTATTTTTATTGTGTTTTCTTTCAAAAGCGTATTTTTTGCGAGTGTTTTCAACCCTTTTTTTTTTTATTATTGTGTGTGTGCTGTGTATTTTGTACCTGTGTACATAAATTGCGCAGCAATTTTCTTAAACAATTGGCGGCTACCTGCTGTCAATATAAAATTGAACTTTTCTGTGTGAATAATATATTACCTGTGCTGTGTAAAAATAATAAAATAGTGAAAAAGTGTTAAGTGAAAATAAAAAGTTTTGTGAATTTGGCGGCTACCTGCTGTCAAATAAAATTTAATCTGTAACCCCTTTTGCCTGAGGGTTACTATTACCTGTAGTGTGTGCTGTAACCCTTTTGCATAAGGTTTTAAACCTGTGAAGTGATCCTAAAGAGCTGAATAATAGTGAAAATAGTGAAATAAAATTGAAAATCAAGTGATAGTGGAAATAAAAGTGATAGTGTGATAAATTTAATAGTGTGATAAATTTAATAAGTGTATAATTTAAAATATATAGAAGTGAAAGTTTTGAATTATTAATAAAAGTTCTTTCGTTGCAGCAAATGAGGGCGATGGCGCCTACGCTGAAAAAGCATATATCGGATGTATCGTGCGTGAGCGGCTCGGAGGTGCAATCTGAAATGTATTCATCGTGCGAAGAGAGGGGTAGTGAGCCGTCGGAGAAAAGGCCAAGGAAGACGGCGAAAGTACGCATTAGGAGAGTTAATTCTGCTGACACTGTGGATAACACAGACGATAACGTCACGCAAAAGCTGCCACCACCACGCCGATCTACGGGCAATAATTTTTTGGACCGGATGACCGATGTAAAAACCCGACTCATTACCGAAGCGCTGCATGAGAAGGGGATATCAAAAAATACCGTCGCTGTGCTCGTAGGAATTGCCAGCGAATATGAAGGAATTCTGCTGCAATTGATTGAGCAGAATGCGCAACTAAAAGGCCAAGTATCCTTGTTGGAGAAACAGGCCAAGGCTGCTCCCGTTGTACACACCGTAACGAAAATGCCAACCAAAGCTGTCAACATGCCGCAGAAGGAAGAGAGGAAACCAGTTGAAACCTGGTCAGCTATCGTACGCAGTACCACTGATGTATCATCGAAAGAAATTGTTAAGAAAGTTGCCAAGGAAGTTGCACCATCATTGGGTGTGCGAATTCATGAGATCAGGCCGATTAAACGTGGTGGAGCCATTATTCGGGCGCCCTCTAAAAATGAGAGGGACAAAATAGTGAAAAACGCTAAATTTAGCGAAGTTGGACTGGAGGTTAGCGCAAATAAGAGTTCTGGACCCAGAATAACAATAAAAGGCGTACACTCGCAGATCACCCCGGACGAATTGATGAACGAGATTTATGAACAGAACCTGACTGAATGTTTCAAAACCAAGGATGAGTACACGAAGTCTGTGCGTCTATTATCCAAACCGTGGATTGCTGAGGATAACAAATCAATCGATGCTATTATTGAAGGAAACGAAAAGGCGGTATCAGCGATGCTTAATGTTGGAAGAGTATACGTCAAATGGTTTTCGTTCCGTGTCCAGGAGCAAAATCCAGTGAAAGTATGCTACAAATGCTTATCGTTCGACCACATGGTGAGGGACTGCAGATCAAAAGGAGATGTTTGCCGACGGTGCGGAATTATTGGACATCTGTCGCGTAATTGTCCAAATGAACTGAACTGCAGAAATTGCGCGTTCAAGGGTCGCCCCAGCGATCACCTTATGATGTCATCTGTCTGCCCGACATACAAGGCGATTTTGGAGAGAGCTGCTGCTAGACACTAATATGGCTGCGTTCAACATCATCCAGGCGAATTGTAATGGCAGTTATGCGGTAATGCTGGATTTGAGGCAGCGTCTGCTCGATTCCGGCTGTTGTTTTGCTCTACTTCAAGAGCCCTACGCTGTAAATGGTAATATCAGGGGATTATCCACTGGTTTTAGAGTGTTTTCCGATGCTAGATGTCATTCTGCAGTTGTCGTATGCAATCCTAGTGTAGATTGCATTGTTATATCAAAATCCGATTATGGTGTCTGTGTGTCTGCCGTCGGCATTTTTGGAACAATATTTTTGTGTTCCAGTTATTTTAAATATGGCGAAAATATTGAGCCATATTTGGCGTACATGAGCCATGTTTTAACACTGGCTGGTAATACGCCTGCAATTTTTGGTGTGGACGCTAATGCCTCTGCAACACTGTGGTATAGCAAGATGTCTGGTTGGCGCACCACCGTCGCTCGTGGCGATATCATGAGTGAATGGTGTATTGCTAATGGTGTCAACATACTGAACCAACCTAGTGTATGGTACAGCTATGATGGCCCCGGCGGTAATAGCGACATTGACGTTACGTTTACCAACAGTGCAGCTATGATGTCATACACATATAGCTGGTCAATTGTTAATGAATGGGGAGGCATTAGTGACCACAATCCAATAAAGATTGTCGTCCGTTTTAATCAACTGCAGAATGAGGCTGTTACTCTCAAGCGGTGGCGCGTTGCCGCTGCTGATTGGGATTTATACAGCACAGAAATTAGCAATTGTTTTTCTGGTTTGTCCGTTGAAGAATTTAGTAATATGAGCACTGATACACAAGTGCTAAGTATTACAGAAAGCGTTTGGGAGGTAAACGACCAATTTTTAGGTAGGAGCAATGTTAATCCTATCAATAATGCTAGTTGGTGGACGCCTGAACTATCAGAAAAGCGTAGGGAGGTTAGGCGATTGAGAGCAAAATACCAGCTGGATAGACGCAGAAACGCTGAAAATTTGGAAAATTCCAGAGCCGCCTTTAGAACGTGTCTGAAAAATTACAAAAAGTTGATAGTCCGTACCAAGACGGAGGATTGGCGAAATTTTGTATCCGATAACCGCGATGATCCGTGGGGAACTGTCTATCGCATATGCCGCGGCAAAAAGAAGACCGTGGATATATCTGGGCTGCAAGTTGGTGACAGTACACTAAATTCTTGGGCTGATTGTGCGCATACGCTGCTGAGCAATTTCTTTCCTGCTTTAGCAGATGATACACCTCAACCGGCCATAATGGAGGTGGCCGTTCCACCGGCATTAGAACGAAGTGAAGTGGCGTATGCGATTTCATTAATCAGGTCGAGAAAATCACCTGGCATTGACGGTATTATTGGCGAAATGTGTAAAGCTGTATGGCGATCTATTCCAGATCATCTATACAGTTTGTATGCAAAATGTATTAGCACTGGCTATTTTCCAAGTGAATGGAAATTAGCACGTGTTAGTATATTGCTGAAACCAGGTGACAGAGTGCGATCTAACCCTAGGTCGTATAGGGGCATTAGTCTCCTTCCAGTATTTGGAAAAGTACTGGAGAGAATAATGGTCGAACGGCTGCTCAATGATATGAATATAGAATTGAGTGGCAGTCAATTTGGTTTCCGCAAAGGCCTTTGTACCGAGGACGCCTGGCTGAAGGTGAAAACTGTCGTCCGGCAAAGCAGTAGCAAATATGTCCTCGGCATTTTTGTCGACTTCAAGGGTGCATTCGATTATCTGAGATGGGATCGTGTGCTGCAAAAATTACAAGAGGTTGGCTGTCGAGAATGCGCACTTTGGCGCAGCTATTTTTGCGATAGACGAGCTTGCGCGGTTGGCGCCAATGCTACTGTCACCGTTAATGTCGTCCGTGGATGTCCGCAAGGTTCCATATGTGGTCCGTTTATATGGAATCTAATGATGGATTCGCTACTGAAACAACTTGAACGCAACTACAAATGCTCAGCATATGCCGATGACTTACTAATCTTGATTGAAGGACGATCGAGATTAGATTTGGAAAATAAAGGTCGAGCTGCCATGCAAACCGTGTACGAATGGGGAAACGGCGTTGGAGTGGATATCGCGTTGGACAAAACAGTTACCATGATGTTGAAAGGTAAACTGAATGCTGAACGATTGCCCGCCATTACAATGAATGGAACGCGACTGACAAGTGTAACAGAAGTAAAATATCTGGGCATTACAATGAAGGAACGGATGAATTTCTCACCGCATGTTGGTACACTACGTGATCGTTTGGAGAGTACTGTTGGAATGCTGCGCAGAGTACTCAGATCAGAATGGGGATTAAGCAAAAGTGCTGTCCGTGTAATTTATAATGGTGTATTTGTTTCCTGCATAACATACGGCGCCTCCGTATGGTACGATTATGCAATGACCGTCTGCGGCCGACAAAAATTATACTCTTGTCAGCGTTTAATCCTTCTCGGATGTCTGCCGGTATGTCATACCGTTTCTACAGACGCCCTACAGGTGTTAATGGGCGCGCTTCCTATGGATCTGGAGGTGATTCGTCGGGCTATGGCCTTTAATATTCGTAAAGGCATACAATTTGGACCAAACGATTGGGATATTTCCGGATTAATGCAAGCAAGTGACAGCAAAAGGAAAGAGATGCTACTTCATCATGCCATATCCATTTGGCAAAATAGATGGGAATCAACAGACAACGGAAGAGTTACGTACAACTTCTTCCCTACAGTTGGACGACGAGACATTGAATTCTCCCTGTTTCAAGGATTTCTGCTTACCGGACATGGTTCACTAAATGGTTTTCTACACAAGAGAACATTAAGTGAAAGCAGCACTTGCTCATGTGGATATATAACGGAGGACTGGATCCACGTTTTATGCAATTGTCCGCTTTATGCCGATATACGAGATTTGGACGCTATGCACATATCAATAAGGAACGGAATATATGATGTCAGCAATGTTGCGAATTCCAACGAAGCGATGCGGAATATGGACCGATTTGCGCGTAATGCCTTCGTAAGACGACGACGAACGCGAAATGAGGATTAAGGCAGCAGTATTTTTATTTTTAATTTTATGTTTATTTCTTTATTTCATTTATTTAATCATTTATTTTATTATTTTATATTTTCTTTTTTTTTTTTTCTTCTCTCTTTTCAGCTCCGCTGTCTGTCTATGCTTGATGTTAAGCATGTATGTCTTTTCCTGGCCACCAGTCCACTATCCACTGGTAGTAAGCTCTTTGCTTACGACGCCCCATCAGAGGCTTAGTTTCTGTACCGCAAACACTGCTATTGGTTAAAAAACCCTCACATTTTTGCCAATAACATTGTATTTGGATATTATATCCTTGCGGGGGTGCGATTGAGCATATTTTATAATCAATCGTACTTTTTCTAACGGTTACCAGTCCGTAGTGTGTAAGGCACTAACTGGGAGTAACTCTTTTCCACCTACGAGTTACGAGGTCTGACCGGAGACTTAATTCTGGTACCACGGGATGCTGGGAGCCCCCGGAGTTTACTCTGGCCCAGCAAGTGAGGTAGGCCCCCTAGTGGGAGCATCGTGGTGGCTGTGGTTTATCATCCTTCACGGGTGATGTTGCTTTGCAACCGTTGCCAATTTCTGGCAGAGGTATGAGAGGCCTCAACCTTCCCATGGGGGAGGGCATATCCTTACAATATGCTCTCAAATGGTTTTCTTGAATTTCAGCTAGGCTTGCTTAACTGAAATTCACTTTGCGCCTTCACGGCGCCGTGGAATTAAGCCTTCACGGCAGGTGTCCACGTAAAACTCTATTTCTTCTGTCCCTACCTACTCTCTAGCGAAACCACAGCCAAGGGAACGGGCTTGGAAAAATCAGCGGGGAAAGAAGACCCCGTTGAGCTTGACTCTAATCTGGCAGTGTAAGGAGACATAGGAGGTGTAGAATAAGTGGGAGATAATATGGCCACCTCAATGCAAATTGGGGACCTTTTATCGCCAATGAAATACCACTACTCTTATTGTTTCCTTACTTACTTGATTAAGTGGAACGTGTATCATTATCTAGCCATTATACGGGTATATTTTCATATATATCTTATGGTATTGGGTTTTGATGCAAGCTTCTTGATCAAAGTACTAAGAGTTTGTTATATAATTGTAAACAGATTTTAATGAGATGATAATATTTTTATAATGTTATTTATTAACATTTAAAATTTGGTATAGCTCCCTATACTCAGGTATGATCCAATTCAAGGACATTGCCAGGTAGGGAGTTTGACTGGGGCGGTACATCTCTCAAATAATAACGGAGGTGTCCCAAGGCCAGCTCAGTGCGGACAGAAACCACACATAGAGCAAAAGGGCAAATGCTGACTTGATCTCGGTGTTCAGTACACACAGGGACAGCAAAAGCTCGGCCTATCGATCCTTTTGGTTTAATGAGTTTTTAACAAGAGGTGTCAGAAAAGTTACCACCGGGATAACTGGCTTGTGGCGGCCAAGCGTTCATAGCGACGTCGCTTTTTGATCCTTCGATGTCGGCTCTTCCTGTCATTGTGAAGCAAAATTCACCAAGCGTTGGATTGTTCACCCATACAAGGGAACGTGAGCTGGGTTTAGACCGTCGTGAGACAGGTTAGTTTTACCCTATTGATGACAAAAACGTTGTTGCGACAGCATTCCTGCGTAGTACGAGAGGAACCGCAGGTACGGACCAATGGCACAATACTTGTTCGAGCGAACAGTGGTATGACGCTACGTCCGTTGGATTATGCCTGAACGCCTCTAAGGTCGTATCCGAGCTGGACTGCAATGATAAAAATGGGGCAATTGCATTGTATAGCTTTTAAACTATTTAAAGTTCATCATTTATGATGATGGGCGACAATAATAGATGTGATGCTAATGTTATTTGTAACATAACAAGTACGGGAGGATTCGATCACCTGCACGCCGCGTTAGTTACATATAAAAACATTATTTAATACAATAGCAATGCCTAGAATCAATTGTAAACGACTTTTGTAACGGGCAAGGTGTTGTAAGCGGAAGAGCAGCTGCCATACTGCGATCCACTGAAGCTCATCCTTAGCTTGATGATTCGATATTTATATAATTATCGTTTCTTATACAAATATATTTAATATATATAATATATTAATGAAATAGATATGTTTCACACATGTTTCGTCATCTAACTAGTGACGCCAAATATTATATTATATTAACATTACAATATGTTATTATAATTGATCATAAAATGTTTCACACATGTTTCGTCATCTAACTAGTGACGCCAAATATTATATTATATTAACATTACAATATGTTATTATAATTGATCATAAAATGTTTCACACATGTTTCGTCATCTAACTAGTGACGCCAAATATTATATTTATATTATATTATATTATATTAACATTACAATATGTTATTATAATTGATCATAAAATGTTTCACACATGTTTCGTCATCTAACTAGTGACGCCAAATATTATATTTATATTATATTATATTATATTATATTAACATTGCAATATGTTATTATAATTGATCATAAAATGTTTCACACATGTTTCGTCATCTAACTAGTGACGCCAAATATTATATTATATTAACATTACAATATGTTATTATAATTGATCATAAAATGTTTCACACATGTTTCGTCATCTAACTAGTGACGCCAAATATTATATTATATTAACATTGCAATATGTTATTATAATTGATCATAAAATGTTTCACACATGTTTCGTCATCTAACTAGTGACGCCAAATATTATATTATATTAACATTACAATATGTTATTATAATTGATCATAAAATGTTTCACACATGTTTCGTCATCTAACTAGTGACGCCAAATATTATATTTATATTATATTATATTATATTATATTAACATTGCAATATGTTATTATAATTGATCATAAAATGTTTCACACATGTTTCGTCATCTAACTAGTGACGCCAAATATTATATTTATATTATATTATATTATATTATATTATATTAACATTGCAATATGTTATTATAATTGATCATAAAATGTTTCACACATGTTTCGTCATCTAACTAGTGACGCCAAATATTATATTTATATTATATTATATTATATTAACATTACAATATGTTATTATAATTGTAAAAAAATATATAATTAAATTAATAATATAAAATTAATTAATAAATATAATATATATAATACCCATAATAATATTATGATGTCCCAAATAGTTAATATATGAAGTGGTAGTGAAGTGATATGTAACGAAATAATTAATATAATGTTTTAAACACAATGTTAATATTAATATATTTTGCAATGTATAAAAAAATTTAAGAAATATGTTTTTTTAAAAATTTTTTTAAAAAAAATATAAGGATGTTTTTGTGATGTTTTATGAATTGACAATAATTTGATAAAAATACAAGTTTTTTATACAATTTTTTTTTTTATAAAAAGCTTACAAGTATTTTGAATTTTTCATGAAACTATGGTAAAAAAGTACTATGGGGGCCGATATGATTTGATGTATAAAAAGCTAATGTTCATAAATCTACACAAGATGATTGAATGTTTATTTATACATTCATCATCTAATAAATGTTTTGTATGTTATACAAACTAATTATAAAAGTATTTACAATAAAAGTATTTTTAATTTTTCGCGAAACTATGGTAAAAATGTACTATAGGGGCCGATATGATTTGATGTATCAAAAGATAATGTTTTGTATGTTATACAAACTAATTATAAAAGTATTTACCATAAAAGTATTTTTAATTTTTCGCGAAACTATGGTAAAAAAGTACTATGGGGGCCGATATGATTTGATGTATAAAAAGCTAATGTTCATAAATCTACACAAGATGATTGAATGTTTATTAATACATTCATCATCTAATAAATGTTTTGTATGTTATACAAACTAATTATAAAAGTATTTACCATAAAAGTATTTTTAATTTTTCACGAAACTATGGTAAAAAAGTACTATAGGGGCCGATATGATTTGATGTATAAAAAGCTAATGTTCATAAATCTACACAAGATGATTGAATGTTTATTAATACATTCATCATCTAATAAATGTTTTGTATGTTATACAAACTAATTATAAAAGTATTTACAATAAAAGTATTTTTAATTTTTCACGAAACTATGGTAAAAAAAGTACTATAGGGGCCGATATGATTTGATGTATAAAAAGCTAATGTTCATAAATCTACACAAGGTGATTGAATGTTTATTAATACATTCATCATCTAATAAATGTTTTGTATGTTATACAAACTAATTATAAAAGTATTTACAATAAAAGTATTTTTAATTTTTCACGAAACTATGGTAAAAAAGTACTATAGGGGCCGATATGATTTGATGTATAAAAAGGTAATGTTCATAAATCTACACAAGTTGATTGAATGTTTATTAATACATTCATCATCTAATAAATGTTTTGTATGTTATACAAACTAATTATAAAAGTATTTACAATAAAAGTATTTTTAATTTTTCACGAAACTATGGTAAAAAAGTACTATAGGGGCCGATATGATTTGATGTATAAAAAGCTAATGTTCATAAATCTACACAAGATGATTGAATGTTTATTAATACATTCATCATCTAATAAATGTTTTGTATGTTATACAAACTAATTATAAAAGTATTTTTAATTTTTCACGAAACTATGGTAAAAATGTACAATAAGGAGTAGTACTAAACTAATGTTAGTACACAAGATGATTGAATGTTTATACATTCATTATATAATAAATGGTACAAAAGTACTATAATATTATGAAGTGTTAAGAACTAATGTTCGTACACACGATGATTGAATGTTTTATACATTTGTCATTTATTCAATGTTGAAGTCTGTTTTGGTACATATGTTTTAATTTTTAATATTAAAATTGTGTTCTATAAATGGACCATCATCAAATATAGTTTGGCATTTATTCAAGAACGTATATATAATATAATATTACGTATGATGAAATTTTCAATTTCACATCAAATTTAATACGAAATACAAAATGTATTTTATAATGCGACAAAACATAAAATATTAAGTAAGGTGATAATATAAGAATAATAATATGTACATTGTATTGTATTTTATTAAAGAAGATCGAAAAGAAGTTTTTCGTATCTTAATATATATTATAAAAAGAAATATATAACATTATTCTGGTTGATCCTGCCAGTAGTTATATGCTTGTCTCAAAGATTAAGCCATGCATGTCTAAGTACACACGAATTAAAAGTGAAACCGCAAAAGGCTCATTATATCAGTTATGGTTCCTTAGATCGTTAACAGTTACTTGGATAACTGTGGTAATTCTAGAGCTAATACATGCAATGTAAGCACGGACCTATGGGACGTGTGCTTTTATTAGGCTAAAACCAAGCGACCTTTTGGTCGTATAATGGTTGAACTCTAGATAACTTGCAGATCGTATGGTCTTGTACCGACGACAGATCTTTCAAATGTCTGCCCTATCAACTTTTGATGGTAGTATCTAGGACTACCATGGTTGCAACGGGTAACGGGGAATCAGGGTTCGATTCCGGAGAGGGAGCCTGAGAAACGGCTGCCACATCTAAGGAAGGCAGCAGGCGCGTAAATTACCCACTCCCAGCACGGGGAGGTAGTGACGAAAAATAACAATACAGGACTCATTAAAGAGGCCCTGTAATTGAAATGAGTACACTTTAAATCCTTTAACAAGGACCTATTGGAGGGCAAGTTCTGGTGCCAGCAGCCGCGGTAACTCCAGCTCCAGTAGCATATATTAATGTTGTTGCGGTTAAAACGTTCGTAGTTGAACTTGTGCTTCATACGGGTAGTACAACTATAACTTTAGCTTGTGCTATACCTTATGTATGTAAGCGTATTACCGGTGGAGTTCTTATATGTATTTGTAATACTTGTATTCTTTGCATATTCCTCCTATTTAAACCTGCTTCAATGCTCTTCATCGAGTGTTGTTGTGGGCCGGTACAATTACTTTGAACAAATTAGAGTGCTTAAAGCAGGCTCCAAATGCTTGAATATTTTGTGCATGGAATAATGAAATAAGACCTCTGTTCTACTTTCATTGGTTTTTAGAACAAGAGGTAATGATTAATAGAAGCAGTTTGGGGGCATTAGTATTACGACGCGAGAGGTGAAATTCTTGGACCGTCGTAAGACTAACTTAAGCGAAAGCATTTGCCAAAGATGTTTTCATTAATCAAGAACGAAAGTTAGAGGTTCGAAGGCGATCAGATACCGCCCTAGTTCTAACCATAAACGATGCCAGCTAGCAATTGGGTGTAGCTAATTTTATGGCTCTCTCAGTCGCTTCCCGGGAAACCAAAGCTTTTGGGCTCCGGGGGAAGTATGGTTGCAAAGCTGAAACTTAAAGGAATTGACGGAAGGGCACCACCAGGAGTGGAGCCTGCGGCTTAATTTGACTCAACACGGGAAAACTTACCAGGTCCGAACATAAGCGTGTAAGACAGATTGATAGCTCTTTCTCGAATCTATGGGTGGTGGTGCATGGCCGTTCTTAGTTCGTGGAGTGATTTGTCTGGTTAATTCCGATAACGAACGAGACTCAAATATATTAAATAGATGCTTTCAGGATTATGGTGTTGAAGCTTTTATGGCCTTCATTCACGACTGCAGTAAAATGTACGAGTGTTTGAATGTGTTCATAAAAGTGGAGCCGTACCTGTTGGTTTGTCCCATTATAGGACACTAGCTTCTTAAATGGACAAATTGCGTCTAGCAATAATGAGATTGAGCAATAACAGGTCTGTGATGCCCTTAGATGTCCTGGGCTGCACGCGCGCTACAATGAAAGTATCAACGTGTATTTCCTAGACCGAGAGGTCCGGGTAAACCGCTGAACCACTTTCATGCTTGGGATTGTGAACTGAAACTGTTCACATGAACTTGGAATTCCCAGTAAGTGCGAGTCATTAACTCGCATTGATTACGTCCCTGCCCTTTGTACACACCGCCCGTCGCTACTACCGATTGAATTATTTAGTGAGGTCTCCGGACGTGATCACTGTAACGCACATGTGTTACGGATGTTTCTCAAAAGTTGACCGAACTTGATTATTTAGAGGAAGTAAAAGTCGTAACAAGGTTTCCGTAGGTGAACCTGCGGAAGGATCATTAATGCCATGTTCCTATCCGAAGATAATAAAAAAAAAAAATATATGAAATTTTTCATATAAAATAAAATTATACTATAATGTATAATTGAATAAATACAAAGCAATAAAGCGAATATAAAATGTTTCATAATGTTTCGTCATTTAATTAGTGACGCTATAAATTACACTATAAGTTGTACTTAATAATTTAAGTTTTAAGTTTCCAAAAAAAAAAAAAAAGGAAACTTTAAAAGACATTCGCAACTAAAAGTGTATTATATTATATTATATATATATGACAGAAAATTTATTAAAATTAAATATTCACTCTAAGCGGTGGATCACTCGGCTCATGGGTCGATGAAGAACGCAGCAAACTGTGCGTCATCGTGTGAACTGCAGGACACATGAACATCGACAATTTGAACGCATATCGCAGTCCATGCTATTATGTAGTTTAATTAATTTTAAAGTACTGCTTGGACTACATATGGTTGAGGGTTGTAAGACTATGCTAAATAAGTTGCTTGAAGAAAAGGTGTACCTACTAAATAAAATTTAGTAGGTCCTTTTTTTTTTTTAAGCACTTGGTATATTATTGAATACACATTATAATATAAAAAATAATGTATTCATAATATGAAATAAATATGATGAAAACACTATTATGCCTCATAAAATAAAAAAAAAAATGTTAGTACTTTGCTTAACATTGTATAATTGGGGAATGTCTAGCGTAAATAATAATAATAATAATAATATTATTGAAGTAACGTGAATTGCCCCATTTATAATATACATATTATATAATTGTATAAGGAAAATATTTTTTTTTTAATATGAGCGCATAATATTAAAATTAATATATATTTATCATATAGATAATATATACATTTGAAATAATAATAATGAATTGTTATATATATTATATACAACCTCAACTCATATGAGATTACCCCCTGAATTTAAGCATATTAATGAGGGGAGGAAAAGAAACTAACAAGGATTTTCTTAGTAGCGGCGAGCGAAAAGAAAACAGTTCAGCACTAAGTCACTTTACCTTTATGGTAAATGTGAGATGCAGTGTATGGAATGTTCAATTCTAACATGAGAAATTAATGATTTAAGTCCTTCTTAAATGAGGCCATTTACCCAAAGAGGGTGCTAGGCCCGTATAACATTAATGATTGTTAGTGAACATTTCCAAAGAGTCGTGTTGCTTGATAGTGCAGCACTAAGTGGGTGGTAAACTCCATCTAAAACTAAATATAACCATGAGACCGATAGTAAACAAGTACCGTGAGGGAAAGTTGAAAAGAACTCTGAATAGAGAGTTAAATAGTACGTGAAACTGCTTAGAGGTTAAGCCCGATGAACCTGAATATCCATTATGGAAAATTCATCATTATGATTGTTATATAAATTTAAAAAAAAATATTATAATAATGGTGTGCATTTTTTCTATATAAGGACATTGTAATCTATTAACAAAATTATAAAAATTTATCATAAGATTAATGGTTTTAAAGTTTTATTTAAATATATTTTGCTTGTGCATTATATAAATTATATAAATGCTATTAATTTGATAAATTGTTGATAGATTTAATTATATATAGTGCTTAAATATATATATATATATATATTTTATAATTATATATAAATCAATTGATTTTTATATTAATTATATGCACTTATATGATTTACAATGCGAAAGATTCAGGATACCTTCGGGACCCGTCTTGAAACACGGACCAAGGAGTCTAACATATTTGCAAGTTATTGGGATTAAAAAACCTAATAGCATAATTAACATAACGAAAAATTTATTATAATATGGGATTAGTTTTTAGTACTATATATATATATTTATATGTATAGTCTATTAATTCAATCCCGGGGCGTTCTATATAGTTATGTATAATAATATTTATATTATTTATACCTCTAACTAGAACGTACCTTGAGCATATATGCTGTGACCCGAAAGATGGTGAACTATACTTGATCAGGTTGAAGTCAGGGGAAACCCTGATGGAAGACCGAAACAGTTCTGACGTGTAAATCGATTGTCAGAATTGAGTATAGGGGCGAAAGACTAATCGAACCATCTAGTAGCTGGTTCCCTCCGAAGTTTCCCTCAGGATAGCTGGTGCATTTTAAATTTATATAATATAATCTTATCTGGTAAAGCGAATGATTAGAGGCCTTAGGGTCGAAACGACCTTAACCTATTCTCAAACTTTAAATGGGTAAGAATCTCACCTTTCTTGGTATGAAGGTTGTGGTTGTGATATAATGTGCCCAGTGGGCCACTTTTGGTAAGCAGAACTGGTGCTGTGGGATGAACCAAACGTAATGTTACGGTGCCCAAATTAATAACTCATGCAGATACCATGAAAGGCGTTGGTTGCTTAAAACAGCAGGACGGTGGACATGGAAGTCGTAATCCGCTAAGGAGTGTGTAACAACTCACCTGCCGAAGCAACTAGCCCTTAAAATGGATGGCGCTTAAGTTATATACCTATACATTACCGCTAAAGTAAATGGTTTATATTCAATTTCGGTTGGATAATAAATTTTGATACTTTAGTGAGTAGGAGGGTACGATGGTGTGCGTAGAAGTGTTTGGCGTAAGCCTGCATGGAGCCGCCATTGGTACAGATCTTGGTGGTAGTAGCAAATAATCGAATGAGACCTTGGAGGACTGAAGTGGAGAAGGGTTTCGTGTGAACAGTGGTTGATCACGAGTTAGTCGGTCCTAAGTTCAAGGCGAAAGCTGAAAATTTTCAAGTTATAATAATAAATTAATATATGTTATATGATAATGAAACACTTGAAAATTAATTGAACGAAAGGGAATACGGTTCCAATTCCGTAACCTGTTGAGTATCCGTTTGTTTATTAAATGTGGGCCTTGTGCTCATCCTGGTAACAGGAACGACCATAAAGAAGCCGTCGAGAGATATCGGAAGAGTTTTCTTTTCTGTTTTATAGTCGTACTACCATGGAAGTCTTTCGAAGAGAGATATGGTAGATGGACTAGAAGAGCATGACATTTACTGTTGTGTCGATATTTTCTCCTCGGACCTTGAAAATTTATGGTGGGGTCACGCAAACTTCTCAACAGGCCGTACCAATATCCGCAGCTGGTCTCCAAGGTGAAGAGTCTCTAGTCGATAGAATAATGTAGGTAAGGGAAGTCGGCAAATTAGATCCGTAACTTCGGGATAAGGATTGGCTCTGAAGATTGAGATAGTCGGGCTTGATTGGGAAGCAATAATATGGTTTATGTGCTCGTTCTGGGTAAATAGAGATTTTCGGATCTTGTTCCTCGGATAGTAGTTACGTAACCAATTGTGGAACTTTCTTGCTAAAATTTTTAAGGGATAATCATTTACTTGATATATCCTTTTTAAATTATAACGATTATCAATTAACAATCAATTCAGAACTGGCACGGACTTGGCGAATCCGACTGTCTAATTAAAACAAAGCATTGTGATGGCCCTAACGGGTGTTGACACAATGTGATTTCTGCCCAGTGCTCTGAATGTCAAAGTGAAGAAATTCAAGTAAGCGCGGGTAAACGGCGGGAGTAACTATGACTCTCTTAAGGTAGCCAAATGCCTCGTCATCTAATTAGTGACGCGCATGAATGGATTAACGAGATTCGCTCTGTCCCTACCTACTCAGTCAGTGTTTTGTTATCAAAGTGTACGGACGTGCGCGGAAATAATAAAACTCGTTGTGGTTGTTGTGCTAAAAATATATTGTGCTTGTGTTGTGTTACACAGTGATTTGTGTTTTGCCGTCGGCAAAACAATTATTTACAATATATTATATATTGGTATTGGTGCTTGCAATACAAAATATTTCGCAGCTGCACAGAATTAATACGAATTTTGTAGTGAGAAAATTCGTGCGAATTTTGGCAGCTAAATTTAGTGAGAATTTTGCTTGGGCAAATTTATTGATAATTTTGCTCGAGC
Organism: Crataerina pallida; assembly: GCA_949710015.1. Classification (NCBI taxonomy): domain Eukaryota; kingdom Metazoa; phylum Arthropoda; class Insecta; order Diptera; family Hippoboscidae; genus Crataerina; species Crataerina pallida. The sequence goes on from OX453294.1 coordinate 449,321, forward strand.
AAAATTAAAGAGAATTATAATAACAACAATAATAGTGTGTGTTATTAGTGTTAGTGGTTTTTGGTGGTTGTTTTCTCTCTTGCGCCACCTAGTGCGCAATAGGAATAGTATAGTGTAGTGATTGTATTAGCTTAAGCGTGTTCTTTTGCTGGTTTGGGTACTAAGTGCCTAGTGTTTTGTGTTCTTCTTGCTAATAGTTGGTGCTATAGCAAGTTTATTAATTTTATATTATTATTTTTTGTTGTTGACTTTGCTAATTTTCTTAGCTAGGAACAGGGGTAATAAGGATGCAGCGTCCTCCAAAAAGGACACAAGATGGCGGGGAACCGGATTCATCTGAGTATGAATCAATGGTGGAGAAGGCCAAGGAAGCCCCGGTGGTGCAGAAGAAGAAGAAGAAGGTAGTAAAAAGTGGCAGTGACACTGACGTGAAGGTGGTAGCTGGTACAGATGATGAAGGCACCCTAAATAAACTGAAAAAAAAGCCTAAACCGGCAGCGACGGTAGCAACGGCAGAGGTAAGTGGTATAAACAATACCGCTAAAACAATGGCGCCCCCTAGAAAGCTAATAAAGGTGAAGAAAAATGCACCAAATAGTGTGGTGGAAGAAATGAAGGCCATTACCAGAGCCTTTAATGACATTGTCTTCAATGATGATGACATTAAGAAGAGCTCTGCAAAGAAGCTGATTGAAGTATGTGGCCAGTATGAGGCCATGATAATGAAGATGACGGAGGAAAATTCCCGTCTAAAAGGCAAACTGGATGTTATGGAGAACATCAAGTTGATGCCAACTAAAGTTGCCACTTCTGCTGCTCCGAAAATGCTGACAAAGCCGCCAGTTCATACCTGGTCGGCTGTGGTACAGAGTAATATACCTGAGGACACCCCAGAAGCTGTAGTAAAAAAAGTGGTACAGCAAGTCGGACCATCATTGGGAGTCAGAATTCATGACGTAAAACCTATTAAAAAAGGTGGAGCGGTCATAAGGACCCCATCCGTGGCAGAAAGAGACAAATTGGTTCAAAACACCAAATTTGTGGAGGCTGGACTGAAGATAGCAGCCAATAAGGTAAAGGGGAAAAAAGTCCTGATCAAAGGTGTGCATGCACAAATAACTCCTGATGAGTTTATGCGTGACCTATTTGAGATGAACCTAGAAGATGTATGTGAGTCTTTTGAGGTCTTCAAAAAGGCGGTGACAATGGTCAGTAAGCCGTGGGAGGCCAATGCCGAAAGGCCAATTGATGTCACAATTGAAGGCAACACAGCAGTTATAGATAAACTGCTGGAGGTAGGGCGTGTGTACTCTAAATGGTTCTCATTTAGAGTACATGAAATTGATGTGGTAGCAGGATGCTACAGATGCCTCTCCTTTGATCATAGGATTAGGGATTGCAGGGTAAAAGGGAGCGTCTGCCGTCGCTGTGGAGGAGAAGGACATCAGGCGCGTGGCTGCAGCAAAGATATCTGTTGCAGAAATTGTGCCTTTAGGGGGCTAAAGGCTGACCACCTGATGCTGTCATCGGCGTGTCCGATCTACAGAAGTCTGGAAGCGAGGGTTGCAGCCAGGCATTAAAATGGTGAGTATTATACAACTCAATTGTAGAGGATGCTCGGCAGTTATGGCCGAACTTGGACAGACATTGACTGAAAATAACAGTAGGGTTGCATTATTGCAGGAGCCATACAGCGTCTCTGGCCGTGTCAGAGGGCTGCCTGGTTATATGCAAATTTTTGCAGATGCGAGATGCAATTCTGCTGTTGTTATTAATGACAATAATTTGGATAGTGTTAGTGTGTTATCATCCGATTTTGGTGTCTTGGTAAATGTAACTGGAGCATTTGGAAATATTTTCCTCTGCTCCAGTTACTTCAAATTTAGTGAGGAAATTAGTCCGTATCTATCCTTTATGGATAGAGTAATTGAAATTGTTGGTAATACTCCAATGATAATTGGAGTAGATGCCAATGCATCGTCTGCGCTCTGGCACAGTAAAATTACTGGTCATACCAGAAATACTGCGCAAAACAGAGGATATGTCCTGTCTGAATATGTAATTTCTAATAATTTACATGTCTTAAATGAGCCAAGTGAATTGTTCACTTTTGATGGACCAAGAGGTACCAGTGACATTGACGTGACATTTTGTAACGGACCGGCTCTGACTAAATTTGATTTTAGTTGGAGCATTATTAGGGATTGTGGTATTAGTGACCACAATCCAATAAATATTATAATGAGTTATATTAGAGGTAATAACAATGAGTACACTGAGGGCATCAGGCGATGGCGTACTGCCGGAGCTAATTGGGATGCTTTCGGGGTGCTCATTGAGGATGCAATTGCATCAATGTCGGTTAGGGAGTTTGAGGGCTTGACCATTGATCAACAGGTCAATAAAATTAATGAGACGATTGAGGTGATCGGTGACTCATTTCTCGGTAGATGTCAAAAGACAGCGATCCGGGGGGTGAGGTGGTGGTCATCTCAATTATGTAAGCAAAGAAGAACAGTTAGGAGAAATAGGCGTAGGCTTCAGAGAGCTATTAGAGCTAACTCTGATAATATAGAAAGACTTAGAGTAGTTTATAGATTGTCTTTAAGGTCATATAAAAAACTGATTATCCGTACCAAGTTAGAAGACTGGCAGCGCTTCGTCACAATGAATTGTGATGATCCTTGGGGAAATGTATATAAGATATGTAGGGAAAAATTCCGTGTATTGGACGTGTCTGGTATCCGAGTTAATAATAATGTTATGACAACATGGAAGGAGAGTATTACAGTACTGATGAAGCAGTTCTTCCCGGGATTACAGGGTGCAATAGATTCCTCAGTTATTGAGGATCTACCGTCTCCTCCATCCCTGGAACGGCATGAAATCTCGCATGCGGTGTCCTTACTCAGATCGAGAAGGTCACCGGGTGTGGATGGCATGACGGGCGAAATGGTGAGGGCTTTATGGAAATCCATACCGGATTATCTATACAGCCTTTACTCGAGGTGCATTGACACTGGTTATTTTCCACAACAGTGGAGAATGGCACGAGTCACTGTACTTTTAAAATCGCAGGACAAAGACAGAACGGACCCAGGTTCATATAGAGGCATAAGCCTCTTACCGGTCCTAGGAAAGGTGTTAGAGAGGGTGATGGTTGAAAGGCTTCATAGTAATATGAACATTCAACTCTCCACCTCGCAATATGGATTTAGGAGAGGACATAGTGTTGAGGACGCATGGACGTACGTTAAACGTACTATCTCCCGAAGCAATGGTAAATACATTCTTGGTGTATTTATTGATTATAAGGGAGCATTTGACAATCTACTGTGGGATAAAGTATTGGCGCGGCTGCACATGATTGGATGCCGGGAAATGGCTTTGTGGAAAAGCTATTTTACCGGCAGAAAAGCATGTGTGGTGGGGTCAAATGATACCATAACAGTGGATGTTGTTCGGGGCTGTCCGCAGGGATCTATCTGTGGTCCATATATTTGGAACATAATGATGGATACCCTGTTGAAAGACTTAGAACGATCTGTTAAATGCTGTGCGTACGCAGATGATCTGTTGTTAATGGTCGAAGGGGAATCCCGTTCTGAAATAGAACGGAAAAGTAATGAGCTGTTAGGAATAGTTAAGAACTGGGGTGAAAGTGTAGGTGTTGATGTGTCTACTGACAAGACGGTGATGATGTTGCTTAAGGGCAGATTATCACATAATCGTCATCCAAGTGTCCGACTAAATGATAGGCCTTTGAGATATGTCTCAGAGGTCCGTTATTTGGGAATTAAAATGTCTGAAAGAATGTGTTTTCTCCCTCACCTGATTGCAATGAGGGATAAGATCACTGGAGTAGTTGGGATGATTCGCCGGGTGCTTCGAAAAGACTGGGGTCTAAGTAGAACAGCTACCCGGCGAATTTATAATGGATTATTTGTAGCTTGCGCCACATATGGAGCAAGCATTTGGTATTCGTCCGTATCAACTGACAGATATAGGCAGAAATTGCTTATGTGTCAGAGAATAATGCTTTTAGCATGTATTCCCGTCTGTTGTACAGTATCCACTGATGCTTTACAAGTATTAATGGGTGCTGTGCCCTTGGATATTGAGGCTAAACGCCGTGCAATATCATTTAAAATTAAGAGAAAGTATGACTTGGATAACGATGATTGGCCTGAGGCCAGCAGACAGAACGTATGTCCGAAACAAATGAAAACTCTGCTACTTAACGCTGCTCTCTCTAGATGGCAATCTAGATGGGATAACAGTATAAATGGCAGAGTAACGTACAGATTTTTACCGAAAGTATCCCTGGTGGTCGAGAATGTTAATTTTACATTCACACTATACCAGGGATTCTTCATGACGGGACATGGGTCATTTAATGACTTCTTGTTTAAAAGAAATACTGGTGTTGCCTCAAGTGCATGCACTTGTGGATTCCTTTCAGAGAACTGGATGCATGTATTATGTACATGCACCAATTACTCGGAATATAGAGATCTACAAGGTATGGGTGTATTTGTGAACAACGCAGAATTTGACTTGACTAGGGTTATAAGTAGGAATGAATATTTTGATAACTTCGGCAGATATGCCAAGTTAGCTTTCACAAAACGTCGGGCACTTATAAGTCGGTCTAATCTGACTATTTAATAACCGATGTATATGAATATATATTGTAGATTATTATAAGTATTATATATTGTAGTTGTTGGATTGCAACATTGGTGATTCGTGTATATCTCTGCATGGCCAATTATTGGCAGGTAGAGGTGTGCTCGATGGTGCCAGTGCGATTGTTTTGCAGTTAATAATGTATTTTTCTTTTGTTTATTTATTTATTAGAATTGTACGGATGGGGCGTTTTTTGGTGACCAGTCCGGAGATGTAAGGTCTTACACTGGTAGTATTCCTCCTAGTGGAATACGCGGTTCGACCCAGGAACCTATTGCTGGTACCACGGGATGCTAGAGCCCCAGGAACTTGTTCCTGCTAGCATTATGGGAAGGCCCCCTTGTGGGAGCATCGTGGTGGTTGTGGTTTTCCCCTAACGGGGTGAGAGTAGGCTATACCCTCTTCACCGAGGAGTGGAGGTCATATCCTTACAATATGGCTCCTAGATTCGGTACCTAACGGGGCGTTGGGAAGCGCATATCTTTCCTCTGCATCTGAGCTTCGGCTCGAGATGCCGTGTGATTAAGCCTCCACGGCAGGAACACACGTTAAACACTTGACTTCATGTCCCTACCTACTAGTGATTTTAGGTGGTGCTTTGGAGAGGATTCGGGTGAGTGTTTTGTGCTATTTTATATTTTATATTATTATATTTATAGTATTATATTATATATTATATTTTTAGTAGTAGATTATTATTTATATGATTTCGGATTTAGAGATGGTGGGCACCACTGAGGATGAGTTCCTCAGTGGTGATCCTAGCCCTGCAAGGATTAAGGCAGGGAAAAAAAGGATGAAAACTGGATCTTCGGGGGAAGATTCCAGTGGAATGAAGAATAAGAAGAATAAGAAAAAAGACGTAAAGACTACTGAACAGACGGACATGAAAAGTAAGGTACAGACGGACAATCAGACTATGCCTCCTCCAGTTGCGGCAAAGGTGCCAAAAAAGGGGGGAAAAAGGGACAGTGACGTTGATAAGATGAGGGCATTGACGGGAAAAATGCATAATATTGCATTTGGACTAGAGAATAAAGAGGACACTAGGGCATTAGTGAATATGGCCGCGGAATATGAGTCTCTATTATTGGACTTAATAATAGAGAACTCGTTTCTGAAAGGCAAAATAGAAGTAGTAGGGAATAGTAATGTTCCGAATGTTGTTCCTGTTGCGGGCTCTCTTGTTGGCGGAATAAAAGGGCCAGCAATAGGAGAGAAAAAGGCGGTGGAAACCTTTGCCGTGGTGGTAAAGTCAAAGACTCCGGCTTCTCCAGTCGAGGTTGTAAAAAGAGTTACAACGGAGGTCTGTCCGACTTTGGGTGTTAGGGTCCATGACCTTAAGCCCATCAAAAAAGGTGGTGCGATTATTCGCACAAGATCTAGCTCCGAAAGGGAGAAGATCTTAAAAAATAAGAAATTTGGGGAGGTTGGCCTGGAAGTGGCTAAAAATTTGCCACCCAAGCCAAGGGTTGTTATTAAGGGGGTGGAATCCCTTATCACCCCTGATGAATTTATGTTGGAGCTCTATGAGCTCAATGTCAAGAATGTCTTTAAATCCTTTGAGGATTTCAAGAAAGGCATGAGTATCCTGTCCAAACCATGGACAGGAACAGACGGAAAGTCGGTTGATGTCATAATAGAGGGCACAACCGAGGTAATTAGACAAATTACAGACATAGGACGTATATACGTTAAGTGGTTCTCGTTTCGCGTGTTTCCACAGGATCAGGTGACTGGTTGCTTTAGGTGCCTGTCATTTGACCACCTGGTTAGGAGCTGTAAGGCGAAATCCTCGACTTGCAGAAGATGTGGGGAGACTGGACACCTGGTGAAGAGTTGTCCTAACAGCCTTAAATGCAGAAATTGTGCATTTTATGGTCGGCCCGCCGATCATTTAATGTTATCGTCGGCATGCCCGACATATAGAGCTATAGTAGATAGAAAAGTTGCAAGACATTAATGATGATGAATTCTCACATCATTAATGTGCTGCAGCTGAATTGTGGTCGGGGAGAAGCTGCCATGGCAGAAATTGGACAGGTTATGACTGAACACAATTGTAGGATTGCATTGCTACAGGAGCCATATGAAAAATATGGTAAACCGGTGGCTCTGCCGGCCTTTATGAAAAGGTTTGCAGATAAAAGATGCAATTCTGCAATTGTAATTAATGACAATAATTTGGACTGTGTGTTAGTCTGCTCAAGTGATTGGGGGGTATGTGTTAGCGTCGAGGGTGCATTTGGTAGTTTCTATCTATGCTCCTCGTACTTTAAACACAGTGAGGACATTGAGCCGTATCTGACATTCCTGGAAAGGGTGTTAGGGTTGGCTGGTAATGCTCCTCTACTGATAGGGACAGATGCGAATGCATCATCTATGCTCTGGCACAGCAAAATATCGGCACATGCCGGTCATGCTGCCCAGAATAGGGGTAATGTTATGTCTGAGTGGTGTATATCTAACAATGTATACACCATAAACGAAATGACTGAACTGTACACGTTCTCTTGTGCGAACGGATGCAGTGACATTGACGTGACCATAGTTAACGAATCCGCCAGAAGGCGTTTCAATTTCGATTGGAATGTCTTCAATGGCAGTGGATTATCCGACCATAATCCTATTGTTGTAAGGATTAATAATTTAAGTAGGAATAGTGATAGGGAAGATTTTATTAAAAAATGGCGGACGATGGGTGTTGATTGGAACACCTATTCGTCCAAAATTAGGGAAAAATTTTCCAATATTTCATTGGAGAATTTTTCGCTTGAAGATATTGATGGGCAGGTAGAGACAGTAAATGGCTTAGTTGGGAATGTCAATGACGCATTTCTCGGCAGATCCCGTAAGGGCTGTCGAGGGGTGTCATGGTGGACACCCCAGCTGACGCTAAAAAGAATACAAGTGCGACATTGTAGAGGGTTGTACCAAAGAGCTAGAAGAAATAATTCTGGTAATTTGGATCAGCTCAAAGAGACATATCAGATAGCTCGACTGGAATATAGGAGACTAATTCTGTCCGAAAAATTGGACAATTGGTATAAATTTGTTGAAGAACACAAGGATGACCCATGGGGTGACGTCTACAGGATTTGTAGAGGTTATGGGTCAGATAATAATGTGACTTCATTGACGGTGGGTAACACTGTTCATACAACCTGGACGGAGTGTATGACGGCGTTGACGGACCAGTTCTTTCCAAGACTAACGGAGGATGTAGTACATCAGAATATTTCTGATGAGCTGCACTCACCGACCTTGGAGCGTTATGAAATTTCGCATGCGGTTGCCTCTCTCAAATCGAGAAGGTCACCGGGTGTGGACGGATTAACGGGCGAAATGTGTAAGGCAATGTGGAAATCCATTCCGGATTTTCTGCACAGCCTTTACACAAAGTGCATGGACATGGGCTATTTTCCAGTTAAATGGAAAATGGCACGTATCACTGTACTGTTAAAATCGCAGAACAAATTAAGGACGGATCCGAGCTCGTATCGTGGCATAAGTCTTCTTCCAGTACTTGGAAAAGTGCTGGAGAGGATAATGATTGAAAGACTGGAATCTTGTTTCCAGCTTTCTGATTGCCAGTACGGCTTCCGACGGGGTAGATGTGTGGAAGACGCTTGGACAAGGGTTAAAGAAATGATTGCCGTGAGTGTATCTAAATATGCTCTCGGTATTTTTGTTGACTTTAAAGGAGCATTTGATTGTCTCTTGTGGGATAGGGTGCTGGAAAGGTTGCGTATGCTTGGATGTAGGGAGATGCCACTCTGGAAAAGTTATTTTTCAGAGAGGAAAGCATGCGTGGCTGGATCCAGCAATTGTATAAATGTAGACATAGTTAGGGGCTGTCCGCAGGGATCCATCTCTGGACCATATATATGGAACATAATGATGGATCCACTGCTCAGGCAGCTAGAAAGGCTATGTAAGTGTGTCGCTTACGCTGATGACCTGCTCATCATTGTTGAAGGCAACAGTAGGCTGGAATTGGAGCGGTCTGGTGAAAACCTGATGGCTCTAATTTCAGATTGGGGTAGGAATGTAGGTGTAGGTATTAACGTGAGCAAGACAAATATGATGCTCCTCAAGGGCTTTTTGTCTTGCAATCGTCATCCTAGTATACATGTGAATGGTGCTCCCATCCGGTATGCTAGGATAATTAAGTATCTAGGAGTATCGGTGGGAGAGAGAATGAGTTTTATGCCTCATATTAATAATATGAGGGATAAAATTGTAGGTGTTGTCGGACCACTCCGACGTGTAATGAGAAATGACTGGGGGCTGAGTAAGCGGGCTGCACGAATGATCTATAATGGATTATTTGTTGCATGTGTTGCTCACTCAGCAAGTGTCTGGTATGACACTGTAGTAAGATGTGTTACGGCTAGGCAAAAAGTAAATTCTTGTCAAAGAATAATGCTGCTAGCAAGTCTGCCAGTGTGTAGAACTGTATCTACGGATGCACTACAAGTCCTAATGGGCGTTCTACCACTGGATTTAGAAGTTATTAGGAGAGGGATTATCTTTAAGAGACTTAGGGAAATTCCTCTAACGGAAAATGACTGGGCAATCAATGCCACAAGTAGGATTGAAGTAAAAAGGGAGGCTTTGTCATTTGCGCTAGGCAAATGGCAGGAAAAATGGTCCTTAAGTGACAAGGGTAGAGTAACGTTTAGGTTTGCTCCTGACGTTAGGGAAATTTTTGAAAGAGGAGGAATTGAGTTCTCTCTCTTTCTAGGGTACCTACTGACTGGACATGGTTCCCTCAATGCGTTCCTGTACGATAGAAGTGCAGGAGTGGATTCCGCTGCATGTGCGTGTGGCTTTCTGGTTGAGGATTGGATGCATGTGCTTTGCACATGTCCTCTGTATTCTGATATCAGGGATCTGCAGGCCATGGGAATTCATTGGCATGAGGGTAATGTTGTATTTAGTAGGGTTCTATCTTCTGAGGATTCTCATTTGGCAATTGCTACTTTTGCCAATGAGGTTTTCAGAAGACGTAGGGCTGTGTTAGGAAGGACTTGAGTAGGGTACCTACTCTCTCTCTTTACTAAGTAAGTTATATATGTTGTATATATAGTTTTTAAAAATTTTTATTTATTTTATTAATATTTTTCTTTTCTTTTTCTTTAAGTAGATGTTTGTTTTGCTGTATCATCGGGGCTAATTAGACGATATATGTCTAGGCAGATGTTTAGTGTCTGTCTGATATTCTGAATTGTTGTCTGTCTGTTGTGCTAAGCCTGTGGAGGTACTGCTTCGCTTTCACAGATTTGGCACAGTATATATTGAAGGTTTACCCAGGGTTGATTATCTATTGTAATCAACTCTTAATCGGCACCAGCTACGGGTGATAAGGCACCAACTGGTAGTAGCTTATAACATCTAAGTTACGACCTTCCATCGGAGAGGTTTAACATTCCGTACTATGGGTGTCGGGAGCCCCCAGGGTGATTTCACTCCTGGCCCGACAATTGAGGTAGGCCCCCTTGTGGGTGCATCATAGTGGCTGTGGTTTGTCACCAAAACACCATCTTGGTGATGTCATTCTTGACCGCGGTAATGCATCCTTATAATGCTTTACGCACTGTATGGTGCCGTGAGATTAAGCCTTAACGGCAGGTGCTCACGTAAAGCCATACAACTCTCTGTCCCTACCTACTCTCTAGCGAAACCACAGCCAAGGGAACGGGCTTGGAAAAATCAGCGGGGAAAGAAGACCCCGTTGAGCTTGACTCTAATCTGGCAGTGTAAGGAGACATAGGAGGTGTAGAATAAGTGGGAGATAATATGGCCACCTCAATGCAAATTGGGGACCTTTTATCGCCAATGAAATACCACTACTCTTATTGTTTCCTTACTTACTTGATTAAGTGGAACGTGTATCATTATCTAGCCATTATACGGGTATATTTTCATATATATCTTATGGTATTGGGTTTTGATGCAAGCTTCTTGATCAAAGTACTAAGAGTTTGTTATATAATTGTAAACAGATTTTAATGAGATGATAATATTTTTATAATGTTATTTATTAACATTTAAAATTTGGTATAGCTCCCTATACTCAGGTATGATCCAATTCAAGGACATTGCCAGGTAGGGAGTTTGACTGGGGCGGTACATCTCTCAAATAATAACGGAGGTGTCCCAAGGCCAGCTCAGTGCGGACAGAAACCACACATAGAGCAAAAGGGCAAATGCTGACTTGATCTCGGTGTTCAGTACACACAGGGACAGCAAAAGCTCGGCCTATCGATCCTTTTGGTTTAATGAGTTTTTAACAAGAGGTGTCAGAAAAGTTACCACCGGGATAACTGGCTTGTGGCGGCCAAGCGTTCATAGCGACGTCGCTTTTTGATCCTTCGATGTCGGCTCTTCCTGTCATTGTGAAGCAAAATTCACCAAGCGTTGGATTGTTCACCCATACAAGGGAACGTGAGCTGGGTTTAGACCGTCGTGAGACAGGTTAGTTTTACCCTATTGATGACAAAAACGTTGTTGCGACAGCATTCCTGCGTAGTACGAGAGGAACCGCAGGTACGGACCAATGGCACAATACTTGTTCGAGCGAACAGTGGTATGACGCTACGTCCGTTGGATTATGCCTGAACGCCTCTAAGGTCGTATCCGAGCTGGACTGCAATGATAAAAATGGGGCAATTGCATTGTATAGCTTTTAAACTATTTAAAGTTCATCATTTATGATGATGGGCGACAATAATAGATGTGATGCTAATGTTATTTGTAACATAACAAGTACGGGAGGATTCGATCACCTGCACGCCGCGTTAGTTACATATAAAAACATTATTTAATACAATAGCAATGCCTAGAATCAATTGTAAACGACTTTTGTAACGGGCAAGGTGTTGTAAGCGGAAGAGCAGCTGCCATACTGCGATCCACTGAAGCTCATCCTTAGCTTGATGATTCGATATTTATATAATTATCGTTTCTTATACAAATATATTTAATATATATAATATATTAATGAAATAGATATGTTTCACACATGTTTCGTCATCTAACTAGTGACGCCAAATATTATATTATATTATATTAACATTACAATATGTTATTATAATTGATCATAAAATGTTTCACACATGTTTCGTCATCTAACTAGTGACGCCAAATATTATATTATATTAACATTACAATATGTTATTATAATTGATCATAAAATGTTTCACACATGTTTCGTCATCTAACTAGTGACGCCAAATATTATATTATATTAACATTACAATATGTTATTATAATTGATCATAAAATGTTTCACACATGTTTCGTCATCTAACTAGTGACGCCAAATATTATATTTATATTATATTATATTATATTATATTAACATTGCAATATGTTATTATAATTGATCATAAAATGTTTCACACATGTTTCGTCATCTAACTAGTGACGCCAAATATTATATTTATATTATATTATATTATATTATATTAACATTGCAATATGTTATTATAATTGATCATAAAATGTTTCACACATGTTTCGTCATCTAACTAGTGACGCCAAATATTATATTATATTAACATTACAATATGTTATTATAATTGATCATAAAATGTTTCACACATGTTTCGTCATCTAACTAGTGACGCCAAATATTATATTATATTAACATTGCAATATGTTATTATAATTGATCATAAAATGTTTCACACATGTTTCGTCATCTAACTAGTGACGCCAAATATTATATTATATTAACATTACAATATGTTATTATAATTGATCATAAAATGTTTCACACATGTTTCGTCATCTAACTAGTGACGCCAAATATTATATTTATATTATATTATATTATATTATATTAACATTGCAATATGTTATTATAATTGATCATAAAATGTTTCACACATGTTTCGTCATCTAACTAGTGACGCCAAATATTATATTTATATTATATTATATTATATTATATTATATTAACATTGCAATATGTTATTATAATTGATCATAAAATGTTTCACACATGTTTCGTCATCTAACTAGTGACGCCAAATATTATATTTATATTATATTATATTATATTAACATTACAATATGTTATTATAATTGTAAAAAAATATATAATTAAATTAATAATATAAAATTAATTAATAAATATAATATATATAATACCCATAATAATATTATGATGTCCCAAATAGTTAATATATGAAGTGGTAGTGAAGTGATATGTAACGAAATAATTAATATAATGTTTTAAACACAATGTTAATATTAATATATTTTGCAATGTATAAAAAAATTTAAGAAATATGTTTTTTTAAAAATTTTTTTAAAAAAAATATAAGGATGTTTTTGTGATGTTTTATGAATTGACAATAATTTGATAAAAATACAAGTTTTTTATACAATTTTTTTTTTTATAAAAAGCTTACAAGTATTTTGAATTTTTCATGAAACTATGGTAAAAAAGTACTATGGGGGCCGATATGATTTGATGATGGGCGACAATAATAGATGTGATGCTAATGTTATTTGTAACATAACAAGTACGGGAGGATTCGATCACCTGCACGCCGCGTTAGTTACATATAAAAACATTATTTAATACAATAGCAATGCCTAGAATCAATTGTAAACGACTTTTGTAACGGGCAAGGTGTTGTAAGCGGAAGAGCAGCTGCCATACTGCGATCCACTGAAGCTCATCCTTAGCTTGATGATTCGATATTTATATAATTATCGTTTCTTATACAAATATATTTAATATATATAATATATTAATGAAATAGATATGTTTCACACATGTTTCGTCATCTAACTAGTGACGCCAAATATTATATTATATTATATTAACATTACAATATGTTATTATAATTGATCATAAAATGTTTCACACATGTTTCGTCATCTAACTAGTGACGCCAAATATTATATTATATTAACATTACAATATGTTATTATAATTGATCATAAAATGTTTCACACATGTTTCGTCATCTAACTAGTGACGCCAAATATTATATTATATTAACATTACAATATGTTATTATAATTGATCATAAAATGTTTCACACATGTTTCGTCATCTAACTAGTGACGCCAAATATTATATTTATATTATATTATATTATATTATATTAACATTGCAATATGTTATTATAATTGATCATAAAATGTTTCACACATGTTTCGTCATCTAACTAGTGACGCCAAATATTATATTTATATTATATTATATTATATTATATTAACATTGCAATATGTTATTATAATTGATCATAAAATGTTTCACACATGTTTCGTCATCTAACTAGTGACGCCAAATATTATATTATATTAACATTACAATATGTTATTATAATTGATCATAAAATGTTTCACACATGTTTCGTCATCTAACTAGTGACGCCAAATATTATATTATATTAACATTGCAATATGTTATTATAATTGATCATAAAATGTTTCACACATGTTTCGTCATCTAACTAGTGACGCCAAATATTATATTATATTAACATTACAATATGTTATTATAATTGATCATAAAATGTTTCACACATGTTTCGTCATCTAACTAGTGACGCCAAATATTATATTTATATTATATTATATTATATTATATTAACATTGCAATATGTTATTATAATTGATCATAAAATGTTTCACACATGTTTCGTCATCTAACTAGTGACGCCAAATATTATATTTATATTATATTATATTATATTATATTATATTAACATTGCAATATGTTATTATAATTGATCATAAAATGTTTCACACATGTTTCGTCATCTAACTAGTGACGCCAAATATTATATTTATATTATATTATATTATATTAACATTACAATATGTTATTATAATTGTAAAAAAATATATAATTAAATTAATAATATAAAATTAATTAATAAATATAATATATATAATACCCATAATAATATTATGATGTCCCAAATAGTTAATATATGAAGTGGTAGTGAAGTGATATGTAACGAAATAATTAATATAATGTTTTAAACACAATGTTAATATTAATATATTTTGCAATGTATAAAAAAATTTAAGAAATATGTTTTTTTAAAAATTTTTTTAAAAAAAATATAAGGATGTTTTTGTGATGTTTTATGAATTGACAATAATTTGATAAAAATACAAGTTTTTTATACAATTTTTTTTTTTATAAAAAGCTTACAAGTATTTTGAATTTTTCATGAAACTATGGTAAAAAAGTACTATGGGGGCCGATATGATTTGATGATGGGCGACAATAATAGATGTGATGCTAATGTTATTTGTAACATAACAAGTACGGGAGGATTCGATCACCTGCACGCCGCGTTAGTTACATATAAAAACATTATTTAATACAATAGCAATGCCTAGAATCAATTGTAAACGACTTTTGTAACGGGCAAGGTGTTGTAAGCGGAAGAGCAGCTGCCATACTGCGATCCACTGAAGCTCATCCTTAGCTTGATGATTCGATATTTATATAATTATCGTTTCTTATACAAATATATTTAATATATATAATATATTAATGAAATAGATATGTTTCACACATGTTTCGTCATCTAACTAGTGACGCCAAATATTATATTATATTATATTAACATTACAATATGTTATTATAATTGATCATAAAATGTTTCACACATGTTTCGTCATCTAACTAGTGACGCCAAATATTATATTATATTAACATTACAATATGTTATTATAATTGATCATAAAATGTTTCACACATGTTTCGTCATCTAACTAGTGACGCCAAATATTATATTATATTAACATTACAATATGTTATTATAATTGATCATAAAATGTTTCACACATGTTTCGTCATCTAACTAGTGACGCCAAATATTATATTTATATTATATTATATTATATTATATTAACATTGCAATATGTTATTATAATTGATCATAAAATGTTTCACACATGTTTCGTCATCTAACTAGTGACGCCAAATATTATATTTATATTATATTATATTATATTATATTAACATTGCAATATGTTATTATAATTGATCATAAAATGTTTCACACATGTTTCGTCATCTAACTAGTGACGCCAAATATTATATTATATTAACATTACAATATGTTATTATAATTGATCATAAAATGTTTCACACATGTTTCGTCATCTAACTAGTGACGCCAAATATTATATTATATTAACATTGCAATATGTTATTATAATTGATCATAAAATGTTTCACACATGTTTCGTCATCTAACTAGTGACGCCAAATATTATATTATATTAACATTACAATATGTTATTATAATTGATCATAAAATGTTTCACACATGTTTCGTCATCTAACTAGTGACGCCAAATATTATATTTATATTATATTATATTATATTATATTAACATTGCAATATGTTATTATAATTGATCATAAAATGTTTCACACATGTTTCGTCATCTAACTAGTGACGCCAAATATTATATTTATATTATATTATATTATATTATATTATATTAACATTGCAATATGTTATTATAATTGATCATAAAATGTTTCACACATGTTTCGTCATCTAACTAGTGACGCCAAATATTATATTTATATTATATTATATTATATTAACATTACAATATGTTATTATAATTGTAAAAAAATATATAATTAAATTAATAATATAAAATTAATTAATAAATATAATATATATAATACCCATAATAATATTATGATGTCCCAAATAGTTAATATATGAAGTGGTAGTGAAGTGATATGTAACGAAATAATTAATATAATGTTTTAAACACAATGTTAATATTAATATATTTTGCAATGTATAAAAAAATTTAAGAAATATGTTTTTTTAAAAATTTTTTTAAAAAAAATATAAGGATGTTTTTGTGATGTTTTATGAATTGACAATAATTTGATAAAAATACAAGTTTTTTATACAATTTTTTTTTTTATAAAAAGCTTACAAGTATTTTGAATTTTTCATGAAACTATGGTAAAAAAGTACTATGGGGGCCGATATGATTTGATGTATAAAAAGCTAATGTTCATAAATCTACACAAGATGATTGAATGTTTATTAATACATTCATCATCTAATAAATGTTTTGTATGTTATACAAACTAATTATAAAAGTATTTACCATAAAAGTATTTTTAATTTTTCACGAAACTATGGTAAAAAAGTACTATAGGGGCCGATATGATTTGATGTATAAAAAGCTAATGTTCATAAATCTACACAAGATGATTGAATGTTTATTAATACATTCATCATCTAATAAATGTTTTGTATGTTATACAAACTAATTATAAAAGTATTTACAATAAAAGTATTTTTAATTTTTCACGAAACTATGGTAAAAAAGTACTATAGGGGCCGATATGATTTGATGTATAAAAAGATAATGTTTTGTATGTTATACAAACTAATTATAAAAGTATTTACCATAAAAGTATTTTTAATTTTTCGCGAAACTATGGTAAAAAAGTACTATAGGGGCCGATATGATTTGATGTATAAAAAGCTAATGTTCATAAATCTACACAAGATGATTGAATGTTTATTAATACATTCATCATCTAATAAATGTTTTGTATGTTATACAAACTAATTATAAAAGTATTTACAATAAAAGTATTTTTAATTTTTCACGAAACTATGGTAAAAAAGTACTATAGGGGCCGATATGATTTGATGTATAAAAAGATAATGTTTTGTATGTTATACAAACTAATTATAAAAGTATTTACCATAAAAGTATTTTTAATTTTTCGCGAAACTATGGTAAAAAAGTACTATAGGGGCCGATATGATTTGATGTATAAAAAGCTAATGTTTTGTATGTTATACAAACTAATTATAAAAATATGTACCATAAAAGTATTTTTAATTTTTCGCGAAACTATGGTAAAAAAGTACTATAGGGGCCGATATGATTTGATGTATAAAAAGATAATGTTTTGTATGTTATACAAACTAATTATAAAAGTATTTACCATAAAAGTATTTTTAATTTTTCGCGAAACTATGGTAAAAAAGTACTATAGGGGCCGATATGATTTGATGTATAAAAAGATAATGTTTTGTATGTTATACAAACTAATTATAAAAGTATTTACCATAAAAGTATTTTTAATTTTTCGCGAAACTATGGTAAAAAAGTACTATAGGGGCCGATATGATTTGATGTATAAAAAGCTAATGTTCATAAATCTACACAAGGTGATTGAATGTTTATTAATACATTCATCATCTAATAAATGTTTTGTATGTTATACAAACTAATTATAAAAGTATTTACAATAAAAGTATTTTTAATTTTTCACGAAACTATGGTAAAAATGTACAATAAGGAGTAGTACTAAACTAATGTTAGTACACAAGATGATTGAATGTTTATACATTCATTATATAATAAATGGTACAAAAGTACTATAATATTATGAAGTGTTAAGAACTAATGTTCGTACACACGATGATTGAATGTTTTATACATTTGTCATTTATTCAATGTTGAAGTCTGTTTTGGTACATATGTTTTAATTTTTAATATTAAAATTGTGTTCTATAAATGGACCATCATCAAATATAGTTTGGCATTTATTCAAGAACGTATATATAATATAATATTACGTATGATGAAATTTTCAATTTCACATCAAATTTAATACGAAATACAAAATGTATTTTATAATGCGACAAAACATAAAATATTAAGTAAGGTGATAATATAAGAATAATAATATGTACATTGTATTGTATTTTATTAAAGAAGATCGAAA
>OX453294.1:472783-487783 GCA_949710015.1 Crataerina pallida
TCTGTTTTATAGTCGTACTACCATGGAAGTCTTTCGAAGAGAGATATGGTAGATGGACTAGAAGAGCATGACATTTACTGTTGTGTCGATATTTTCTCCTCGGACCTTGAAAATTTATGGTGGGGTCACGCAAACTTCTCAACAGGCCGTACCAATATCCGCAGCTGGTCTCCAAGGTGAAGAGTCTCTAGTCGATAGAATAATGTAGGTAAGGGAAGTCGGCAAATTAGATCCGTAACTTCGGGATAAGGATTGGCTCTGAAGATTGAGATAGTCGGGCTTGATTGGGAAGCAATAATATGGTTTATGTGCTCGTTCTGGGTAAATAGAGATTTTCGGATCTTGTTCCTCGGATAGTAGTTACGTAACCAATTGTGGAACTTTCTTGCTAAAATTTTTAAGGGATAATCATTTACTTGATATATCCTTTTTAAATTATAACGATTATCAATTAACAATCAATTCAGAACTGGCACGGACTTGGCGAATCCGACTGTCTAATTAAAACAAAGCATTGTGATGGCCCTAACGGGTGTTGACACAATGTGATTTCTGCCCAGTGCTCTGAATGTCAAAGTGAAGAAATTCAAGTAAGCGCGGGTAAACGGCGGGAGTAACTATGACTCTCTTAAGGTAGCCAAATGCCTCGTCATCTAATTAGTGACGCGCATGAATGGATTAACGAGATTCGCTCTGTCCCTACCTACTCAGTTACTTTTTAGCAGTCGATGTGAACAGACGTGTTTGCGCGAAATCTAAATTAGTGGCGATTTATTTTTATTGTGTTTTCTTTCAAAAGCGTATTTTTTGCGAGTGTTTTCAACCCTTTTTTTTTTTATTATTGTGTGTGTGCTGTGTATTTTGTACCTGTGTACATAAATTGCGCAGCAATTTTCTTAAACAATTGGCGGCTACCTGCTGTCAATATAAAATTGAACTTTTCTGTGTGAATAATATATTACCTGTGCTGTGTAAAAATAATAAAATAGTGAAAAAGTGTTAAGTGAAAATAAAAAGTTTTGTGAATTTGGCGGCTACCTGCTGTCAAATAAAATTTAATCTGTAACCCCTTTTGCCTGAGGGTTACTATTACCTGTAGTGTGTGCTGTAACCCTTTTGCATAAGGTTTTAAACCTGTGAAGTGATCCTAAAGAGCTGAATAATAGTGAAAATAGTGAAATAAAATTGAAAATCAAGTGATAGTGGAAATAAAAGTGATAGTGTGATAAATTTAATAGTGTGATAAATTTAATAAGTGTATAATTTAAAATATATAGAAGTGAAAGTTTTGAATTATTAATAAAAGTTCTTTCGTTGCAGCAAATGAGGGCGATGGCGCCTACGCTGAAAAAGCATATATCGGATGTATCGTGCGTGAGCGGCTCGGAGGTGCAATCTGAAATGTATTCATCGTGCGAAGAGAGGGGTAGTGAGCCGTCGGAGAAAAGGCCAAGGAAGACGGCGAAAGTACGCATTAGGAGAGTTAATTCTGCTGACACTGTGGATAACACAGACGATAACGTCACGCAAAAGCTGCCACCACCACGCCGATCTACGGGCAATAATTTTTTGGACCGGATGACCGATGTAAAAACCCGACTCATTACCGAAGCGCTGCATGAGAAGGGGATATCAAAAAATACCGTCGCTGTGCTCGTAGGAATTGCCAGCGAATATGAAGGAATTCTGCTGCAATTGATTGAGCAGAATGCGCAACTAAAAGGCCAAGTATCCTTGTTGGAGAAACAGGCCAAGGCTGCTCCCGTTGTACACACCGTAACGAAAATGCCAACCAAAGCTGTCAACATGCCGCAGAAGGAAGAGAGGAAACCAGTTGAAACCTGGTCAGCTATCGTACGCAGTACCACTGATGTATCATCGAAAGAAATTGTTAAGAAAGTTGCCAAGGAAGTTGCACCATCATTGGGTGTGCGAATTCATGAGATCAGGCCGATTAAACGTGGTGGAGCCATTATTCGGGCGCCCTCTAAAAATGAGAGGGACAAAATAGTGAAAAACGCTAAATTTAGCGAAGTTGGACTGGAGGTTAGCGCAAATAAGAGTTCTGGACCCAGAATAACAATAAAAGGCGTACACTCGCAGATCACCCCGGACGAATTGATGAACGAGATTTATGAACAGAACCTGACTGAATGTTTCAAAACCAAGGATGAGTACACGAAGTCTGTGCGTCTATTATCCAAACCGTGGATTGCTGAGGATAACAAATCAATCGATGCTATTATTGAAGGAAACGAAAAGGCGGTATCAGCGATGCTTAATGTTGGAAGAGTATACGTCAAATGGTTTTCGTTCCGTGTCCAGGAGCAAAATCCAGTGAAAGTATGCTACAAATGCTTATCGTTCGACCACATGGTGAGGGACTGCAGATCAAAAGGAGATGTTTGCCGACGGTGCGGAATTATTGGACATCTGTCGCGTAATTGTCCAAATGAACTGAACTGCAGAAATTGCGCGTTCAAGGGTCGCCCCAGCGATCACCTTATGATGTCATCTGTCTGCCCGACATACAAGGCGATTTTGGAGAGAGCTGCTGCTAGACACTAATATGGCTGCGTTCAACATCATCCAGGCGAATTGTAATGGCAGTTATGCGGTAATGCTGGATTTGAGGCAGCGTCTGCTCGATTCCGGCTGTTGTTTTGCTCTACTTCAAGAGCCCTACGCTGTAAATGGTAATATCAGGGGATTATCCACTGGTTTTAGAGTGTTTTCCGATGCTAGATGTCATTCTGCAGTTGTCGTATGCAATCCTAGTGTAGATTGCATTGTTATATCAAAATCCGATTATGGTGTCTGTGTGTCTGCCGTCGGCATTTTTGGAACAATATTTTTGTGTTCCAGTTATTTTAAATATGGCGAAAATATTGAGCCATATTTGGCGTACATGAGCCATGTTTTAACACTGGCTGGTAATACGCCTGCAATTTTTGGTGTGGACGCTAATGCCTCTGCAACACTGTGGTATAGCAAGATGTCTGGTTGGCGCACCACCGTCGCTCGTGGCGATATCATGAGTGAATGGTGTATTGCTAATGGTGTCAACATACTGAACCAACCTAGTGTATGGTACAGCTATGATGGCCCCGGCGGTAATAGCGACATTGACGTTACGTTTACCAACAGTGCAGCTATGATGTCATACACATATAGCTGGTCAATTGTTAATGAATGGGGAGGCATTAGTGACCACAATCCAATAAAGATTGTCGTCCGTTTTAATCAACTGCAGAATGAGGCTGTTACTCTCAAGCGGTGGCGCGTTGCCGCTGCTGATTGGGATTTATACAGCACAGAAATTAGCAATTGTTTTTCTGGTTTGTCCGTTGAAGAATTTAGTAATATGAGCACTGATACACAAGTGCTAAGTATTACAGAAAGCGTTTGGGAGGTAAACGACCAATTTTTAGGTAGGAGCAATGTTAATCCTATCAATAATGCTAGTTGGTGGACGCCTGAACTATCAGAAAAGCGTAGGGAGGTTAGGCGATTGAGAGCAAAATACCAGCTGGATAGACGCAGAAACGCTGAAAATTTGGAAAATTCCAGAGCCGCCTTTAGAACGTGTCTGAAAAATTACAAAAAGTTGATAGTCCGTACCAAGACGGAGGATTGGCGAAATTTTGTATCCGATAACCGCGATGATCCGTGGGGAACTGTCTATCGCATATGCCGCGGCAAAAAGAAGACCGTGGATATATCTGGGCTGCAAGTTGGTGACAGTACACTAAATTCTTGGGCTGATTGTGCGCATACGCTGCTGAGCAATTTCTTTCCTGCTTTAGCAGATGATACACCTCAACCGGCCATAATGGAGGTGGCCGTTCCACCGGCATTAGAACGAAGTGAAGTGGCGTATGCGATTTCATTAATCAGGTCGAGAAAATCACCTGGCATTGACGGTATTATTGGCGAAATGTGTAAAGCTGTATGGCGATCTATTCCAGATCATCTATACAGTTTGTATGCAAAATGTATTAGCACTGGCTATTTTCCAAGTGAATGGAAATTAGCACGTGTTAGTATATTGCTGAAACCAGGTGACAGAGTGCGATCTAACCCTAGGTCGTATAGGGGCATTAGTCTCCTTCCAGTATTTGGAAAAGTACTGGAGAGAATAATGGTCGAACGGCTGCTCAATGATATGAATATAGAATTGAGTGGCAGTCAATTTGGTTTCCGCAAAGGCCTTTGTACCGAGGACGCCTGGCTGAAGGTGAAAACTGTCGTCCGGCAAAGCAGTAGCAAATATGTCCTCGGCATTTTTGTCGACTTCAAGGGTGCATTCGATTATCTGAGATGGGATCGTGTGCTGCAAAAATTACAAGAGGTTGGCTGTCGAGAATGCGCACTTTGGCGCAGCTATTTTTGCGATAGACGAGCTTGCGCGGTTGGCGCCAATGCTACTGTCACCGTTAATGTCGTCCGTGGATGTCCGCAAGGTTCCATATGTGGTCCGTTTATATGGAATCTAATGATGGATTCGCTACTGAAACAACTTGAACGCAACTACAAATGCTCAGCATATGCCGATGACTTACTAATCTTGATTGAAGGACGATCGAGATTAGATTTGGAAAATAAAGGTCGAGCTGCCATGCAAACCGTGTACGAATGGGGAAACGGCGTTGGAGTGGATATCGCGTTGGACAAAACAGTTACCATGATGTTGAAAGGTAAACTGAATGCTGAACGATTGCCCGCCATTACAATGAATGGAACGCGACTGACAAGTGTAACAGAAGTAAAATATCTGGGCATTACAATGAAGGAACGGATGAATTTCTCACCGCATGTTGGTACACTACGTGATCGTTTGGAGAGTACTGTTGGAATGCTGCGCAGAGTACTCAGATCAGAATGGGGATTAAGCAAAAGTGCTGTCCGTGTAATTTATAATGGTGTATTTGTTTCCTGCATAACATACGGCGCCTCCGTATGGTACGATTATGCAATGACCGTCTGCGGCCGACAAAAATTATACTCTTGTCAGCGTTTAATCCTTCTCGGATGTCTGCCGGTATGTCATACCGTTTCTACAGACGCCCTACAGGTGTTAATGGGCGCGCTTCCTATGGATCTGGAGGTGATTCGTCGGGCTATGGCCTTTAATATTCGTAAAGGCATACAATTTGGACCAAACGATTGGGATATTTCCGGATTAATGCAAGCAAGTGACAGCAAAAGGAAAGAGATGCTACTTCATCATGCCATATCCATTTGGCAAAATAGATGGGAATCAACAGACAACGGAAGAGTTACGTACAACTTCTTCCCTACAGTTGGACGACGAGACATTGAATTCTCCCTGTTTCAAGGATTTCTGCTTACCGGACATGGTTCACTAAATGGTTTTCTACACAAGAGAACATTAAGTGAAAGCAGCACTTGCTCATGTGGATATATAACGGAGGACTGGATCCACGTTTTATGCAATTGTCCGCTTTATGCCGATATACGAGATTTGGACGCTATGCACATATCAATAAGGAACGGAATATATGATGTCAGCAATGTTGCGAATTCCAACGAAGCGATGCGGAATATGGACCGATTTGCGCGTAATGCCTTCGTAAGACGACGACGAACGCGAAATGAGGATTAAGGCAGCAGTATTTTTATTTTTAATTTTATGTTTATTTCTTTATTTCATTTATTTAATCATTTATTTTATTATTTTATATTTTCTTTTTTTTTTTTTTCTTCTCTCTTTTCAGCTCCGCTGTCTGTCTATGCTTGATGTTAAGCATGTATGTCTTTTCCTGGCCACCAGTCCACTATCCACTGGTAGTAAGCTCTTTGCTTACGACGCCCCATCAGAGGCTTAGTTTCTGTACCGCAAACACTGCTATTGGTTAAAAAACCCTCACATTTTTGCCAATAACATTGTATTTGGATATTATATCCTTGCGGGGGTGCGATTGAGCATATTTTATAATCAATCGTACTTTTTCTAACGGTTACCAGTCCGTAGTGTGTAAGGCACTAACTGGGAGTAACTCTTTTCCACCTACGAGTTACGAGGTCTGACCGGAGACTTAATTCTGGTACCACGGGATGCTGGGAGCCCCCGGAGTTTACTCTGGCCCAGCAAGTGAGGTAGGCCCCCTAGTGGGAGCATCGTGGTGGCTGTGGTTTATCATCCTTCACGGGTGATGTTGCTTTGCAACCGTTGCCAATTTCTGGCAGAGGTATGAGAGGCCTCAACCTTCCCATGGGGGAGGGCATATCCTTACAATATGCTCTCAAATGGTTTTCTTGAATTTCAGCTAGGCTTGCTTAACTGAAATTCACTTTGCGCCTTCACGGCGCCGTGGAATTAAGCCTTCACGGCAGGTGTCCACGTAAAACTCTATTTCTTCTGTCCCTACCTACTCTCTAGCGAAACCACAGCCAAGGGAACGGGCTTGGAAAAATCAGCGGGGAAAGAAGACCCCGTTGAGCTTGACTCTAATCTGGCAGTGTAAGGAGACATAGGAGGTGTAGAATAAGTGGGAGATAATATGGCCACCTCAATGCAAATTGGGGACCTTTTATCGCCAATGAAATACCACTACTCTTATTGTTTCCTTACTTACTTGATTAAGTGGAACGTGTATCATTATCTAGCCATTATACGGGTATATTTTCATATATATCTTATGGTATTGGGTTTTGATGCAAGCTTCTTGATCAAAGTACTAAGAGTTTGTTATATAATTGTAAACAGATTTTAATGAGATGATAATATTTTTATAATGTTATTTATTAACATTTAAAATTTGGTATAGCTCCCTATACTCAGGTATGATCCAATTCAAGGACATTGCCAGGTAGGGAGTTTGACTGGGGCGGTACATCTCTCAAATAATAACGGAGGTGTCCCAAGGCCAGCTCAGTGCGGACAGAAACCACACATAGAGCAAAAGGGCAAATGCTGACTTGATCTCGGTGTTCAGTACACACAGGGACAGCAAAAGCTCGGCCTATCGATCCTTTTGGTTTAATGAGTTTTTAACAAGAGGTGTCAGAAAAGTTACCACCGGGATAACTGGCTTGTGGCGGCCAAGCGTTCATAGCGACGTCGCTTTTTGATCCTTCGATGTCGGCTCTTCCTGTCATTGTGAAGCAAAATTCACCAAGCGTTGGATTGTTCACCCATACAAGGGAACGTGAGCTGGGTTTAGACCGTCGTGAGACAGGTTAGTTTTACCCTATTGATGACAAAAACGTTGTTGCGACAGCATTCCTGCGTAGTACGAGAGGAACCGCAGGTACGGACCAATGGCACAATACTTGTTCGAGCGAACAGTGGTATGACGCTACGTCCGTTGGATTATGCCTGAACGCCTCTAAGGTCGTATCCGAGCTGGACTGCAATGATAAAAATGGGGCAATTGCATTGTATAGCTTTTAAACTATTTAAAGTTCATCATTTATGATGATGGGCGACAATAATAGATGTGATGCTAATGTTATTTGTAACATAACAAGTACGGGAGGATTCGATCACCTGCACGCCGCGTTAGTTACATATAAAAACATTATTTAATACAATAGCAATGCCTAGAATCAATTGTAAACGACTTTTGTAACGGGCAAGGTGTTGTAAGCGGAAGAGCAGCTGCCATACTGCGATCCACTGAAGCTCATCCTTAGCTTGATGATTCGATATTTATATAATTATCGTTTCTTATACAAATATATTTAATATATATAATATATTAATGAAATAGATATGTTTCACACATGTTTCGTCATCTAACTAGTGACGCCAAATATTATATTATATTATATTAACATTACAATATGTTATTATAATTGATCATAAAATGTTTCACACATGTTTCGTCATCTAACTAGTGACGCCAAATATTATATTATATTAACATTACAATATGTTATTATAATTGATCATAAAATGTTTCACACATGTTTCGTCATCTAACTAGTGACGCCAAATATTATATTATATTAACATTACAATATGTTATTATAATTGATCATAAAATGTTTCACACATGTTTCGTCATCTAACTAGTGACGCCAAATATTATATTTATATTATATTATATTATATTATATTAACATTGCAATATGTTATTATAATTGATCATAAAATGTTTCACACATGTTTCGTCATCTAACTAGTGACGCCAAATATTATATTTATATTATATTATATTATATTATATTAACATTGCAATATGTTATTATAATTGATCATAAAATGTTTCACACATGTTTCGTCATCTAACTAGTGACGCCAAATATTATATTATATTAACATTACAATATGTTATTATAATTGATCATAAAATGTTTCACACATGTTTCGTCATCTAACTAGTGACGCCAAATATTATATTATATTAACATTGCAATATGTTATTATAATTGATCATAAAATGTTTCACACATGTTTCGTCATCTAACTAGTGACGCCAAATATTATATTATATTAACATTACAATATGTTATTATAATTGATCATAAAATGTTTCACACATGTTTCGTCATCTAACTAGTGACGCCAAATATTATATTTATATTATATTATATTATATTATATTAACATTGCAATATGTTATTATAATTGATCATAAAATGTTTCACACATGTTTCGTCATCTAACTAGTGACGCCAAATATTATATTTATATTATATTATATTATATTATATTATATTAACATTGCAATATGTTATTATAATTGATCATAAAATGTTTCACACATGTTTCGTCATCTAACTAGTGACGCCAAATATTATATTTATATTATATTATATTATATTAACATTACAATATGTTATTATAATTGTAAAAAAATATATAATTAAATTAATAATATAAAATTAATTAATAAATATAATATATATAATACCCATAATAATATTATGATGTCCCAAATAGTTAATATATGAAGTGGTAGTGAAGTGATATGTAACGAAATAATTAATATAATGTTTTAAACACAATGTTAATATTAATATATTTTGCAATGTATAAAAAAATTTAAGAAATATGTTTTTTTAAAAATTTTTTTAAAAAAAATATAAGGATGTTTTTGTGATGTTTTATGAATTGACAATAATTTGATAAAAATACAAGTTTTTTATACAATTTTTTTTTTTATAAAAAGCTTACAAGTATTTTGAATTTTTCATGAAACTATGGTAAAAAAGTACTATGGGGGCCGATATGATTTGATGATGGGCGACAATAATAGATGTGATGCTAATGTTATTTGTAACATAACAAGTACGGGAGGATTCGATCACCTGCACGCCGCGTTAGTTACATATAAAAACATTATTTAATACAATAGCAATGCCTAGAATCAATTGTAAACGACTTTTGTAACGGGCAAGGTGTTGTAAGCGGAAGAGCAGCTGCCATACTGCGATCCACTGAAGCTCATCCTTAGCTTGATGATTCGATATTTATATAATTATCGTTTCTTATACAAATATATTTAATATATATAATATATTAATGAAATAGATATGTTTCACACATGTTTCGTCATCTAACTAGTGACGCCAAATATTATATTATATTATATTAACATTACAATATGTTATTATAATTGATCATAAAATGTTTCACACATGTTTCGTCATCTAACTAGTGACGCCAAATATTATATTATATTAACATTACAATATGTTATTATAATTGATCATAAAATGTTTCACACATGTTTCGTCATCTAACTAGTGACGCCAAATATTATATTATATTAACATTACAATATGTTATTATAATTGATCATAAAATGTTTCACACATGTTTCGTCATCTAACTAGTGACGCCAAATATTATATTTATATTATATTATATTATATTATATTAACATTGCAATATGTTATTATAATTGATCATAAAATGTTTCACACATGTTTCGTCATCTAACTAGTGACGCCAAATATTATATTTATATTATATTATATTATATTATATTAACATTGCAATATGTTATTATAATTGATCATAAAATGTTTCACACATGTTTCGTCATCTAACTAGTGACGCCAAATATTATATTATATTAACATTACAATATGTTATTATAATTGATCATAAAATGTTTCACACATGTTTCGTCATCTAACTAGTGACGCCAAATATTATATTATATTAACATTGCAATATGTTATTATAATTGATCATAAAATGTTTCACACATGTTTCGTCATCTAACTAGTGACGCCAAATATTATATTATATTAACATTACAATATGTTATTATAATTGATCATAAAATGTTTCACACATGTTTCGTCATCTAACTAGTGACGCCAAATATTATATTTATATTATATTATATTATATTATATTAACATTGCAATATGTTATTATAATTGATCATAAAATGTTTCACACATGTTTCGTCATCTAACTAGTGACGCCAAATATTATATTTATATTATATTATATTATATTATATTATATTAACATTGCAATATGTTATTATAATTGATCATAAAATGTTTCACACATGTTTCGTCATCTAACTAGTGACGCCAAATATTATATTTATATTATATTATATTATATTAACATTACAATATGTTATTATAATTGTAAAAAAATATATAATTAAATTAATAATATAAAATTAATTAATAAATATAATATATATAATACCCATAATAATATTATGATGTCCCAAATAGTTAATATATGAAGTGGTAGTGAAGTGATATGTAACGAAATAATTAATATAATGTTTTAAACACAATGTTAATATTAATATATTTTGCAATGTATAAAAAAATTTAAGAAATATGTTTTTTTAAAAATTTTTTTAAAAAAAATATAAGGATGTTTTTGTGATGTTTTATGAATTGACAATAATTTGATAAAAATACAAGTTTTTTATACAATTTTTTTTTTTATAAAAAGCTTACAAGTATTTTGAATTTTTCATGAAACTATGGTAAAAAAGTACTATGGGGGCCGATATGATTTGATGATGGGCGACAATAATAGATGTGATGCTAATGTTATTTGTAACATAACAAGTACGGGAGGATTCGATCACCTGCACGCCGCGTTAGTTACATATAAAAACATTATTTAATACAATAGCAATGCCTAGAATCAATTGTAAACGACTTTTGTAACGGGCAAGGTGTTGTAAGCGGAAGAGCAGCTGCCATACTGCGATCCACTGAAGCTCATCCTTAGCTTGATGATTCGATATTTATATAATTATCGTTTCTTATACAAATATATTTAATATATATAATATATTAATGAAATAGATATGTTTCACACATGTTTCGTCATCTAACTAGTGACGCCAAATATTATATTATATTATATTAACATTACAATATGTTATTATAATTGATCATAAAATGTTTCACACATGTTTCGTCATCTAACTAGTGACGCCAAATATTATATTATATTAACATTACAATATGTTATTATAATTGATCATAAAATGTTTCACACATGTTTCGTCATCTAACTAGTGACGCCAAATATTATATTATATTAACATTACAATATGTTATTATAATTGATCATAAAATGTTTCACACATGTTTCGTCATCTAACTAGTGACGCCAAATATTATATTTATATTATATTATATTATATTATATTAACATTGCAATATGTTATTATAATTGATCATAAAATGTTTCACACATGTTTCGTCATCTAACTAGTGACGCCAAATATTATATTTATATTATATTATATTATATTATATTAACATTGCAATATGTTATTATAATTGATCATAAAATGTTTCACACATGTTTCGTCATCTAACTAGTGACGCCAAATATTATATTATATTAACATTACAATATGTTATTATAATTGATCATAAAATGTTTCACACATGTTTCGTCATCTAACTAGTGACGCCAAATATTATATTATATTAACATTGCAATATGTTATTATAATTGATCATAAAATGTTTCACACATGTTTCGTCATCTAACTAGTGACGCCAAATATTATATTATATTAACATTACAATATGTTATTATAATTGATCATAAAATGTTTCACACATGTTTCGTCATCTAACTAGTGACGCCAAATATTATATTTATATTATATTATATTATATTATATTAACATTGCAATATGTTATTATAATTGATCATAAAATGTTTCACACATGTTTCGTCATCTAACTAGTGACGCCAAATATTATATTTATATTATATTATATTATATTATATTATATTAACATTGCAATATGTTATTATAATTGATCATAAAATGTTTCACACATGTTTCGTCATCTAACTAGTGACGCCAAATATTATATTTATATTATATTATATTATATTAACATTACAATATGTTATTATAATTGTAAAAAAATATATAATTAAATTAATAATATAAAATTAATTAATAAATATAATATATATAATACCCATAATAATATTATGATGTCCCAAATAGTTAATATATGAAGTGGTAGTGAAGTGATATGTAACGAAATAATTAATATAATGTTTTAAACACAATGTTAATATTAATATATTTTGCAATGTATAAAAAAATTTAAGAAATATGTTTTTTTAAAAATTTTTTAAAAAAAAATATAAGGATGTTTTTGTGATGTTTTATGAATTGACAATAATTTGATAAAAATACAAGTTTTTTATACAATTTTTTTTTTTATAAAAAGCTTACAAGTATTTTGAATTTTTCATGAAACTATGGTAAAAAAGTACTATGGGGGCCGATATGATTTGATGTATAAAAAGCTAATGTTCATAAATCTACACAAGATGATTGAATGTTTATTAATACATTCATCATCTAATAAATGTTTTGTATGTTATACAAACTAATTATAAAAGTATTTACCATAAAAGTATTTTTAATTTTTCACGAAACTATGGTAAAAAAGTACTATAGGGGCCGATATGATTTGATGTATAAAAAGCTAATGTTCATAAATCTACACAAGATGATTGAATGTTTATTAATACATTCATCATCTAATAAATGTTTTGTATGTTATACAAACTAATTATAAAAGTATTTACAATAAAAGTATTTTTAATTTTTCACGAAACTATGGTAAAAAAGTACTATAGGGGCCGATATGATTTGATGTATAAAAAGATAATGTTTTGTATGTTATACAAACTAATTATAAAAGTATTTACCATAAAAGTATTTTTAATTTTTCGCGAAACTATGGTAAAAAAGTACTATAGGGGCCGATATGATTTGATGTATAAAAAGCTAATGTTCATAAATCTACACAAGATGATTGAATGTTTATTAATACATTCATCATCTAATA
The DNA here is from genome assembly GCA_949710015.1 of Crataerina pallida. Lineage (NCBI taxonomy): Eukaryota > Metazoa > Arthropoda > Insecta > Diptera > Hippoboscidae > Crataerina > Crataerina pallida. The sequence continues at coordinate 486,083 of OX453294.1, forward strand.
AATGTTTTGTATGTTATACAAACTAATTATAAAAGTATTTACAATAAAAGTATTTTTAATTTTTCACGAAACTATGGTAAAAAAGTACTATAGGGGCCGATATGATTTGATGTATAAAAAGATAATGTTTTGTATGTTATACAAACTAATTATAAAAGTATTTACCATAAAAGTATTTTTAATTTTTCGCGAAACTATGGTAAAAAAGTACTATAGGGGCCGATATGATTTGATGTATAAAAAGCTAATGTTTTGTATGTTATACAAACTAATTATAAAAATATGTACCATAAAAGTATTTTTAATTTTTCGCGAAACTATGGTAAAAAAGTACTATAGGGGCCGATATGATTTGATGTATAAAAAGATAATGTTTTGTATGTTATACAAACTAATTATAAAAGTATTTACCATAAAAGTATTTTTAATTTTTCGCGAAACTATGGTAAAAAAGTACTATAGGGGCCGATATGATTTGATGTATAAAAAGATAATGTTTTGTATGTTATACAAACTAATTATAAAAGTATTTACCATAAAAGTATTTTTAATTTTTCGCGAAACTATGGTAAAAAAGTACTATAGGGGCCGATATGATTTGATGTATAAAAAGCTAATGTTCATAAATCTACACAAGGTGATTGAATGTTTATTAATACATTCATCATCTAATAAATGTTTTGTATGTTATACAAACTAATTATAAAAGTATTTACAATAAAAGTATTTTTAATTTTTCACGAAACTATGGTAAAAATGTACAATAAGGAGTAGTACTAAACTAATGTTAGTACACAAGATGATTGAATGTTTATACATTCATTATATAATAAATGGTACAAAAGTACTATAATATTATGAAGTGTTAAGAACTAATGTTCGTACACACGATGATTGAATGTTTTATACATTTGTCATTTATTCAATGTTGAAGTCTGTTTTGGTACATATGTTTTAATTTTTAATATTAAAATTGTGTTCTATAAATGGACCATCATCAAATATAGTTTGGCATTTATTCAAGAACGTATATATAATATAATATTACGTATGATGAAATTTTCAATTTCACATCAAATTTAATACGAAATACAAAATGTATTTTATAATGCGACAAAACATAAAATATTAAGTAAGGTGATAATATAAGAATAATAATATGTACATTGTATTGTATTTTATTAAAGAAGATCGAAAAGAAGTTTTTCGTATCTTAATATATATTATAAAAAGAAATATATAACATTATTCTGGTTGATCCTGCCAGTAGTTATATGCTTGTCTCAAAGATTAAGCCATGCATGTCTAAGTACACACGAATTAAAAGTGAAACCGCAAAAGGCTCATTATATCAGTTATGGTTCCTTAGATCGTTAACAGTTACTTGGATAACTGTGGTAATTCTAGAGCTAATACATGCAATGTAAGCACGGACCTATGGGACGTGTGCTTTTATTAGGCTAAAACCAAGCGACCTTTTGGTCGTATAATGGTTGAACTCTAGATAACTTGCAGATCGTATGGTCTTGTACCGACGACAGATCTTTCAAATGTCTGCCCTATCAACTTTTGATGGTAGTATCTAGGACTACCATGGTTGCAACGGGTAACGGGGAATCAGGGTTCGATTCCGGAGAGGGAGCCTGAGAAACGGCTGCCACATCTAAGGAAGGCAGCAGGCGCGTAAATTACCCACTCCCA
>OX453294.1:490283-502783 GCA_949710015.1 Crataerina pallida
AAAGAAACTAACAAGGATTTTCTTAGTAGCGGCGAGCGAAAAGAAAACAGTTCAGCACTAAGTCACTTTACCTTTATGGTAAATGTGAGATGCAGTGTATGGAATGTTCAATTCTAACATGAGAAATTAATGATTTAAGTCCTTCTTAAATGAGGCCATTTACCCAAAGAGGGTGCTAGGCCCGTATAACATTAATGATTGTTAGTGAACATTTCCAAAGAGTCGTGTTGCTTGATAGTGCAGCACTAAGTGGGTGGTAAACTCCATCTAAAACTAAATATAACCATGAGACCGATAGTAAACAAGTACCGTGAGGGAAAGTTGAAAAGAACTCTGAATAGAGAGTTAAATAGTACGTGAAACTGCTTAGAGGTTAAGCCCGATGAACCTGAATATCCATTATGGAAAATTCATCATTATGATTGTTATATAAATTTAAAAAAAAATATTATAATAATGGTGTGCATTTTTTCTATATAAGGACATTGTAATCTATTAACAAAATTATAAAAATTTATCATAAGATTAATGGTTTTAAAGTTTTATTTAAATATATTTTGCTTGTGCATTATATAAATTATATAAATGCTATTAATTTGATAAATTGTTGATAGATTTAATTATATATAGTGCTTAAATATATATATATATATATATTTTATAATTATATATAAATCAATTGATTTTTATATTAATTATATGCACTTATATGATTTACAATGCGAAAGATTCAGGATACCTTCGGGACCCGTCTTGAAACACGGACCAAGGAGTCTAACATATTTGCAAGTTATTGGGATTAAAAAACCTAATAGCATAATTAACATAACGAAAAATTTATTATAATATGGGATTAGTTTTTAGTACTATATATATATATTTATATGTATAGTCTATTAATTCAATCCCGGGGCGTTCTATATAGTTATGTATAATAATATTTATATTATTTATACCTCTAACTAGAACGTACCTTGAGCATATATGCTGTGACCCGAAAGATGGTGAACTATACTTGATCAGGTTGAAGTCAGGGGAAACCCTGATGGAAGACCGAAACAGTTCTGACGTGCAAATCGATTGTCAGAATTGAGTATAGGGGCGAAAGACTAATCGAACCATCTAGTAGCTGGTTCCCTCCGAAGTTTCCCTCAGGATAGCTGGTGCATTTTAAATTTATATAATATAATCTTATCTGGTAAAGCGAATGATTAGAGGCCTTAGGGTCGAAACGACCTTAACCTATTCTCAAACTTTAAATGGGTAAGAATCTCACCTTTCTTGGTATGAAGGTTGTGGTTGTGATATAATGTGCCCAGTGGGCCACTTTTGGTAAGCAGAACTGGTGCTGTGGGATGAACCAAACGTAATGTTACGGTGCCCAAATTAATAACTCATGCAGATACCATGAAAGGCGTTGGTTGCTTAAAACAGCAGGACGGTGGACATGGAAGTCGTAATCCGCTAAGGAGTGTGTAACAACTCACCTGCCGAAGCAACTAGCCCTTAAAATGGATGGCGCTTAAGTTATATACCTATACATTACCGCTAAAGTAAATGGTTTATATTCAATTTCGGTTGGATAATAAATTTTGATACTTTAGTGAGTAGGAGGGTACGATGGTGTGCGTAGAAGTGTTTGGCGTAAGCCTGCATGGAGCCGCCATTGGTACAGATCTTGGTGGTAGTAGCAAATAATCGAATGAGACCTTGGAGGACTGAAGTGGAGAAGGGTTTCGTGTGAACAGTGGTTGATCACGAGTTAGTCGGTCCTAAGTTCAAGGCGAAAGCTGAAAATTTTCAAGTTATAATAATAAATTAATATATGTTATATGATAATGAAACACTTGAAAATTAATTGAACGAAAGGGAATACGGTTCCAATTCCGTAACCTGTTGAGTATCCGTTTGTTTATTAAATGTGGGCCTTGTGCTCATCCTGGTAACAGGAACGACCATAAAGAAGCCGTCGAGAGATATCGGAAGAGTTTTCTTTTCTGTTTTATAGTCGTACTACCATGGAAGTCTTTCGAAGAGAGATATGGTAGATGGACTAGAAGAGCATGACATTTACTGTTGTGTCGATATTTTCTCCTCGGACCTTGAAAATTTATGGTGGGGTCACGCAAACTTCTCAACAGGCCGTACCAATATCCGCAGCTGGTCTCCAAGGTGAAGAGTCTCTAGTCGATAGAATAATGTAGGTAAGGGAAGTCGGCAAATTAGATCCGTAACTTCGGGATAAGGATTGGCTCTGAAGATTGAGATAGTCGGGCTTGATTGGGAAGCAATAATATGGTTTATGTGCTCGTTCTGGGTAAATAGAGATTTTCGGATCTTGTTCCTCGGATAGTAGTTACGTAACCAATTGTGGAACTTTCTTGCTAAAATTTTTAAGGGATAATCATTTACTTGATATATCCTTTTTAAATTATAACGATTATCAATTAACAATCAATTCAGAACTGGCACGGACTTGGCGAATCCGACTGTCTAATTAAAACAAAGCATTGTGATGGCCCTAACGGGTGTTGACACAATGTGATTTCTGCCCAGTGCTCTGAATGTCAAAGTGAAGAAATTCAAGTAAGCGCGGGTAAACGGCGGGAGTAACTATGACTCTCTTAAGGTAGCCAAATGCCTCGTCATCTAATTAGTGACGCGCATGAATGGATTAACGAGATTCGCTCTGTCCCTTGTGCTTGTGTTGTGTTACACAGTGATTTGTGTTTTGCCGTCGGCAAAACAATTATTTACAATATATTATATATTGGTATTGGTGCTTGCAATACAAAATATTTCGCAGCTGCACAGAATTAATACGAATTTTGTAGTGAGAAAATTCGTGCGAATTTTGGCAGCTAAATTTAGTGAGAATTTTGCTTGGGCAAATTTATTGATAATTTTGCTCGAGCAAAATTAAAGAGAATTATAATAACAACAATAATAGTGTGTGTTATTAGTGTTAGTGGTTTTTGGTGGTTGTTTTCTCTCTTGCGCCACCTAGTGCGCAATAGGAATAGTATAGTGTAGTGATTGTATTAGCTTAAGCGTGTTCTTTTGCTGGTTTGGGTACTAAGTGCCTAGTGTTTTGTGTTCTTCTTGCTAATAGTTGGTGCTATAGCAAGTTTATTAATTTTATATTATTATTTTTTGTTGTTGACTTTGCTAATTTTCTTAGCTAGGAACAGGGGTAATAAGGATGCAGCGTCCTCCAAAAAGGACACAAGATGGCGGGGAACCGGATTCATCTGAGTATGAATCAATGGTGGAGAAGGCCAAGGAAGCCCCGGTGGTGCAGAAGAAGAAGAAGAAGGTAGTAAAAAGTGGCAGTGACACTGACGTGAAGGTGGTAGCTGGTACAGATGATGAAGGCACCCTAAATAAACTGAAAAAAAAGCCTAAACCGGCAGCGACGGTAGCAACGGCAGAGGTAAGTGGTATAAACAATACCGCTAAAACAATGGCGCCCCCTAGAAAGCTAATAAAGGTGAAGAAAAATGCACCAAATAGTGTGGTGGAAGAAATGAAGGCCATTACCAGAGCCTTTAATGACATTGTCTTCAATGATGATGACATTAAGAAGAGCTCTGCAAAGAAGCTGATTGAAGTATGTGGCCAGTATGAGGCCATGATAATGAAGATGACGGAGGAAAATTCCCGTCTAAAAGGCAAACTGGATGTTATGGAGAACATCAAGTTGATGCCAACTAAAGTTGCCACTTCTGCTGCTCCGAAAATGCTGACAAAGCCGCCAGTTCATACCTGGTCGGCTGTGGTACAGAGTAATATACCTGAGGACACCCCAGAAGCTGTAGTAAAAAAAGTGGTACAGCAAGTCGGACCATCATTGGGAGTCAGAATTCATGACGTAAAACCTATTAAAAAAGGTGGAGCGGTCATAAGGACCCCATCCGTGGCAGAAAGAGACAAATTGGTTCAAAACACCAAATTTGTGGAGGCTGGACTGAAGATAGCAGCCAATAAGGTAAAGGGGAAAAAAGTCCTGATCAAAGGTGTGCATGCACAAATAACTCCTGATGAGTTTATGCGTGACCTATTTGAGATGAACCTAGAAGATGTATGTGAGTCTTTTGAGGTCTTCAAAAAGGCGGTGACAATGGTCAGTAAGCCGTGGGAGGCCAATGCCGAAAGGCCAATTGATGTCACAATTGAAGGCAACACAGCAGTTATAGATAAACTGCTGGAGGTAGGGCGTGTGTACTCTAAATGGTTCTCATTTAGAGTACATGAAATTGATGTGGTAGCAGGATGCTACAGATGCCTCTCCTTTGATCATAGGATTAGGGATTGCAGGGTAAAAGGGAGCGTCTGCCGTCGCTGTGGAGGAGAAGGACATCAGGCGCGTGGCTGCAGCAAAGATATCTGTTGCAGAAATTGTGCCTTTAGGGGGCTAAAGGCTGACCACCTGATGCTGTCATCGGCGTGTCCGATCTACAGAAGTCTGGAAGCGAGGGTTGCAGCCAGGCATTAAAATGGTGAGTATTATACAACTCAACTGTAGAGGATGCTCGGCAGTTATGGCCGAACTTGGACAGACATTGACTGAAAATAACAGTAGGGTTGCATTATTGCAGGAGCCATACAGCGTCTCTGGCCGTGTCAGAGGGCTGCCTGGTTATATGCAAATTTTTGCAGATGCGAGATGCAATTCTGCTGTTGTTATTAATGACAATAATTTGGATAGTGTTAGTGTGTTATCATCCGATTTTGGTGTCTTGGTAAATGTAACTGGAGCATTTGGAAATATTTTCCTCTGCTCCAGTTACTTCAAATTTAGTGAGGAAATTAGTCCGTATCTATCCTTTATGGATAGAGTAATTGAAATTGTTGGTAATACTCCAATGATAATTGGAGTAGATGCCAATGCATCGTCTGCGCTCTGGCACAGTAAAATTACTGGTCATACCAGAAATACTGCGCAAAACAGAGGATATGTCCTGTCTGAATATGTAATTTCTAATAATTTACATGTCTTAAATGAGCCAAGTGAATTGTTCACTTTTGATGGACCAAGAGGTACCAGTGACATTGACGTGACATTTTGTAACGGACCGGCTCTGACTAAATTTGATTTTAGTTGGAGCATTATTAGGGATTGTGGTATTAGTGACCACAATCCAATAAATATTATAATGAGTTATATTAGAGGTAATAACAATGAGTACACTGAGGGCATCAGGCGATGGCGTACTGCCGGAGCTAATTGGGATGCTTTCGGGGTGCTCATTGAGGATGCAATTGCATCAATGTCGGTTAGGGAGTTTGAGGGCTTGACCATTGATCAACAGGTCAATAAAATTAATGAGACGATTGAGGTGATCGGTGACTCATTTCTCGGTAGATGTCAAAAGACAGCGATCCGGGGGGTGAGGTGGTGGTCATCTCAATTATGTAAGCAAAGAAGAACAGTTAGGAGAAATAGGCGTAGGCTTCAGAGAGCTATTAGAGCTAACTCTGATAATATAGAAAGACTTAGAGTAGTTTATAGATTGTCTTTAAGGTCATATAAAAAACTGATTATCCGTACCAAGTTAGAAGACTGGCAGCGCTTCGTCACAATGAATTGTGATGATCCTTGGGGAAATGTATATAAGATATGTAGGGAAAAATTCCGTGTATTGGACGTGTCTGGTATCCGAGTTAATAATAATGTTATGACAACATGGAAGGAGAGTATTACAGTACTGATGAAGCAGTTCTTCCCGGGATTACAGGGTGCAATAGATTCCTCAGTTATTGAGGATCTACCGTCTCCTCCATCCCTGGAACGGCATGAAATCTCGCATGCGGTGTCCTTACTCAGATCGAGAAGGTCACCGGGTGTGGATGGCATGACGGGCGAAATGGTGAGGGCTTTATGGAAATCCATACCGGATTATCTATACAGCCTTTACTCGAGGTGCATTGACACTGGTTATTTTCCACAACAGTGGAGAATGGCACGAGTCACTGTACTTTTAAAATCGCAGGACAAAGACAGAACGGACCCAGGTTCATATAGAGGCATAAGCCTCTTACCGGTCCTAGGAAAGGTGTTAGAGAGGGTGATGGTTGAAAGGCTTCATAGTAATATGAACATTCAACTCTCCACCTCGCAATATGGATTTAGGAGAGGACATAGTGTTGAGGACGCATGGACGTACGTTAAACGTACTATCTCCCGAAGCAATGGTAAATACATTCTTGGTGTATTTATTGATTATAAGGGAGCATTTGACAATCTACTGTGGGATAAAGTATTGGCGCGGCTGCACATGATTGGATGCCGGGAAATGGCTTTGTGGAAAAGCTATTTTACCGGCAGAAAAGCATGTGTGGTGGGGTCAAATGATACCATAACAGTGGATGTTGTTCGGGGCTGTCCGCAGGGATCTATCTGTGGTCCATATATTTGGAACATAATGATGGATACCCTGTTGAAAGACTTAGAACGATCTGTTAAATGCTGTGCGTACGCAGATGATCTGTTGTTAATGGTCGAAGGGGAATCCCGTTCTGAAATAGAACGGAAAAGTAATGAGCTGTTAGGAATAGTTAAGAACTGGGGTGAAAGTGTAGGTGTTGATGTGTCTACTGACAAGACGGTGATGATGTTGCTTAAGGGCAGATTATCACATAATCGTCATCCAAGTGTCCGACTAAATGATAGGCCTTTGAGATATGTCTCAGAGGTCCGTTATTTGGGAATTAAAATGTCTGAAAGAATGTGTTTTCTCCCTCACCTGATTGCAATGAGGGATAAGATCACTGGAGTAGTTGGGATGATTCGCCGGGTGCTTCGAAAAGACTGGGGTCTAAGTAGAACAGCTACCCGGCGAATTTATAATGGATTATTTGTAGCTTGCGCCACATATGGAGCAAGCATTTGGTATTCGTCCGTATCAACTGACAGATATAGGCAGAAATTGCTTATGTGTCAGAGAATAATGCTTTTAGCATGTATTCCCGTCTGTTGTACAGTATCCACTGATGCTTTACAAGTATTAATGGGTGCTGTGCCCTTGGATATTGAGGCTAAACGCCGTGCAATATCATTTAAAATTAAGAGAAAGTATGACTTGGATAACGATGATTGGCCTGAGGCCAGCAGACAGAACGTATGTCCGAAACAAATGAAAACTCTGCTACTTAACGCTGCTCTCTCTAGATGGCAATCTAGATGGGATAACAGTATAAATGGCAGAGTAACGTACAGATTTTTACCGAAAGTATCCCTGGTGGTCGAGAATGTTAATTTTACATTCACACTATACCAGGGATTCTTCATGACGGGACATGGGTCATTTAATGACTTCTTGTTTAAAAGAAATACTGGTGTTGCCTCAAGTGCATGCACTTGTGGATTCCTTTCAGAGAACTGGATGCATGTATTATGTACATGCACCAATTACTCGGAATATAGAGATCTACAAGGTATGGGTGTATTTGTGAACAACGCAGAATTTGACTTGACTAGGGTTATAAGTAGGAATGAATATTTTGATAACTTCGGCAGATATGCCAAGTTAGCTTTCACAAAACGTCGGGCACTTATAAGTCGGTCTAATCTGACTATTTAATAACCGATGTATATGAATATATATTGTAGATTATTATAAGTATTATATATTGTAGTTGTTGGATTGCAACATTGGTGATTCGTGTATATCTCTGCATGGCCAATTATTGGCAGGTAGAGGTGTGCTCGATGGTGCCAGTGCGATTGTTTTGCAGTTAATAATGTATTTTTCTTTTGTTTATTTATTTATTAGAATTGTACGGATGGGGCGTTTTTTGGTGACCAGTCCGGAGATGTAAGGTCTTACACTGGTAGTATTCCTCCTAGTGGAATACGCGGTTCGACCCAGGAACCTATTGCTGGTACCACGGGATGCTAGAGCCCCAGGAACTTGTTCCTGCTAGCATTATGGGAAGGCCCCCTTGTGGGAGCATCGTGGTGGTTGTGGTTTTCCCCTAACGGGGTGAGAGTAGGCTATACCCTCTTCACCGAGGAGTGGAGGTCATATCCTTACAATATGGCTCCTAGATTCGGTACCTAACGGGGCGTTGGGAAGCGCATATCTTTCCTCTGCATCTGAGCTTCGGCTCGAGATGCCGTGTGATTAAGCCTCCACGGCAGGAACACACGTTAAACACTTGACTTCATGTCCCTACCTACTCTCTAGCGAAACCACAGCCAAGGGAACGGGCTTGGAAAAATCAGCGGGGAAAGAAGACCCCGTTGAGCTTGACTCTAATCTGGCAGTGTAAGGAGACATAGGAGGTGTAGAATAAGTGGGAGATAATATGGCCACCTCAATGCAAATTGGGGACCTTTTATCGCCAATGAAATACCACTACTCTTATTGTTTCCTTACTTACTTGATTAAGTGGAACGTGTATCATTATCTAGCCATTATACGGGTATATTTTCATATATATCTTATGGTATTGGGTTTTGATGCAAGCTTCTTGATCAAAGTACTAAGAGTTTGTTATATAATTGTAAACAGATTTTAATGAGATGATAATATTTTTATAATGTTATTTATTAACATTTAAAATTTGGTATAGCTCCCTATACTCAGGTATGATCCAATTCAAGGACATTGCCAGGTAGGGAGTTTGACTGGGGCGGTACATCTCTCAAATAATAACGGAGGTGTCCCAAGGCCAGCTCAGTGCGGACAGAAACCACACATAGAGCAAAAGGGCAAATGCTGACTTGATCTCGGTGTTCAGTACACACAGGGACAGCAAAAGCTCGGCCTATCGATCCTTTTGGTTTAATGAGTTTTTAACAAGAGGTGTCAGAAAAGTTACCACCGGGATAACTGGCTTGTGGCGGCCAAGCGTTCATAGCGACGTCGCTTTTTGATCCTTCGATGTCGGCTCTTCCTGTCATTGTGAAGCAAAATTCACCAAGCGTTGGATTGTTCACCCATACAAGGGAACGTGAGCTGGGTTTAGACCGTCGTGAGACAGGTTAGTTTTACCCTATTGATGACAAAAACGTTGTTGCGACAGCATTCCTGCGTAGTACGAGAGGAACCGCAGGTACGGACCAATGGCACAATACTTGTTCGAGCGAACAGTGGTATGACGCTACGTCCGTTGGATTATGCCTGAACGCCTCTAAGGTCGTATCCGAGCTGGACTGCAATGATAAAAATGGGGCAATTGCATTGTATAGCTTTTAAACTATTTAAAGTTCATCATTTATGATGATGGGCGACAATAATAGATGTGATGCTAATGTTATTTGTAACATAACAAGTACGGGAGGATTCGATCACCTGCACGCCGCGTTAGTTACATATAAAAACATTATTTAATACAATAGCAATGCCTAGAATCAATTGTAAACGACTTTTGTAACGGGCAAGGTGTTGTAAGCGGAAGAGCAGCTGCCATACTGCGATCCACTGAAGCTCATCCTTAGCTTGATGATTCGATATTTATATAATTATCGTTTCTTATACAAATATATTTAATATATATAATATATTAATGAAATAGATATGTTTCACACATGTTTCGTCATCTAACTAGTGACGCCAAATATTATATTATATTATATTAACATTACAATATGTTATTATAATTGATCATAAAATGTTTCACACATGTTTCGTCATCTAACTAGTGACGCCAAATATTATATTATATTAACATTACAATATGTTATTATAATTGATCATAAAATGTTTCACACATGTTTCGTCATCTAACTAGTGACGCCAAATATTATATTATATTAACATTACAATATGTTATTATAATTGATCATAAAATGTTTCACACATGTTTCGTCATCTAACTAGTGACGCCAAATATTATATTTATATTATATTATATTATATTATATTAACATTGCAATATGTTATTATAATTGATCATAAAATGTTTCACACATGTTTCGTCATCTAACTAGTGACGCCAAATATTATATTTATATTATATTATATTATATTATATTAACATTGCAATATGTTATTATAATTGATCATAAAATGTTTCACACATGTTTCGTCATCTAACTAGTGACGCCAAATATTATATTATATTAACATTACAATATGTTATTATAATTGATCATAAAATGTTTCACACATGTTTCGTCATCTAACTAGTGACGCCAAATATTATATTATATTAACATTGCAATATGTTATTATAATTGATCATAAAATGTTTCACACATGTTTCGTCATCTAACTAGTGACGCCAAATATTATATTATATTAACATTACAATATGTTATTATAATTGATCATAAAATGTTTCACACATGTTTCGTCATCTAACTAGTGACGCCAAATATTATATTTATATTATATTATATTATATTATATTAACATTGCAATATGTTATTATAATTGATCATAAAATGTTTCACACATGTTTCGTCATCTAACTAGTGACGCCAAATATTATATTTATATTATATTATATTATATTATATTATATTAACATTGCAATATGTTATTATAATTGATCATAAAATGTTTCACACATGTTTCGTCATCTAACTAGTGACGCCAAATATTATATTTATATTATATTATATTATATTAACATTACAATATGTTATTATAATTGTAAAAAAATATATAATTAAATTAATAATATAAAATTAATTAATAAATATAATATATATAATACCCATAATAATATTATGATGTCCCAAATAGTTAATATATGAAGTGGTAGTGAAGTGATATGTAACGAAATAATTAATATAATGTTTTAAACACAATGTTAATATTAATATATTTTGCAATGTATAAAAAAATTTAAGAAATATGTTTTTTTAAAAATTTTTTTAAAAAAAATATAAGGATGTTTTTGTGATGTTTTATGAATTGACAATAATTTGATAAAAATACAAGTTTTTTATACAATTTTTTTTTTTATAAAAAGCTTACAAGTATTTTGAATTTTTCATGAAACTATGGTAAAAAAGTACTATGGGGGCCGATATGATTTGATGTATAAAAAGCTAATGTTCATAAATCTACACAAGATGATTGAATGTTTATTAATACATTCATCATCTAATAAATGTTTTGTATGTTATACAAACTAATTATAAAAGTATTTACCATAAAAGTATTTTTAATTTTTCACGAAACTATGGTAAAAAAGTACTATAGGGGCCGATATGATTTGATGTATAAAAAGCTAATGTTCATAAATCTACACAAGATGATTGAATGTTTATTAATACATTCATCATCTAATAAATGTTTTGTATGTTATACAAACTAATTATAAAAGTATTTACAATAAAAGTATTTTTAATTTTTCACGAAACTATGGTAAAAAAGTACTATAGGGGCCGATATGATTTGATGTATAAAAAGATAATGTTTTGTATGTTATACAAACTAATTATAAAAGTATTTACCATAAAAGTATTTTTAATTTTTCGCGAAACTATGGTAAAAAAGTACTATAGGGGCCGATATGATTTGATGTATAAAAAGCTAATGTTTTGTATGTTATACAAACTAATTATAAAAATATGTACCATAAAAGTATTTTTAATTTTTCGCGAAACTATGGTAAAAAAGTACTATAGGGGCCGATATGATTTGATGTATAAAAAGATAATGTTTTGTATGTTATACAAACTAATTATAAAAGTATTTACCATAAAAGTATTTTTAATTTTTCGCGAAACTATGGTAAAAAAGTACTATAGGGGCCGATATGATTTGATGTATAAAAAGCTAATGTTCATAAATCTACACAAGATGATTGAATGTTTATTAATACATTCATCATCTAATAAATGTTTTGTATGTTATACAAACTAATTATAAAAGTATTTACCATAAAAGTATTTTTAATTTTTCACGAAACTATGGTAAAAAAGTACTATAGGGGCCGATATGATTTGATGTATAAAAAGCTAATGTTCATAAATCTACACAAGATGATTGAATGTTTATTAATACATTCATCATCTAATAAATGTTTTGTATGTTATACAAACTAATTATAAAAGTATTTACAATAAAAGTATTTTTAATTTTTCACGAAACTATGGTAAAAAAGTACTATAGGGGCCGATATGATTTGATGTATAAAAAGCTAATGTTCATAAATCTACACAAGATGATTGAATGTTTATTAATACATTCATCATCTAATAAATGTTTTGTATGTTATACAAACTAATTATAAAAGTATTTACAATAAAAGTATTTTTAATTTTTCACGAAACTATGGTAAAAAAGTACTATAGGGGCCGATATGATTTGATGTATAAAAAGCTAATGTTCATAAATCTACACAAGATGATTGAATGTTTATTAATACATTCATCATCTAATAAATGTTTTGTATGTTATACAAACTAATTATAAAAGTATTTACAATAAAAGTATTTTTAATTTTTCACGAAACTATGGTAAAAAAGTACTATAGGGGCCGATATGATTTGATGTATAAAAAGATAATGTTTTGTATGTTATACAAACTAATTATAA
>OX453294.1:507783-525283 GCA_949710015.1 Crataerina pallida
ATATATATTTTATAATTATATATAAATCAATTGATTTTTATATTAATTATATGCACTTATATGATTTACAATGCGAAAGATTCAGGATACCTTCGGGACCCGTCTTGAAACACGGACCAAGGAGTCTAACATATTTGCAAGTTATTGGGATTAAAAAACCTAATAGCATAATTAACATAACGAAAAATTTATTATAATATGGGATTAGTTTTTAGTACTATATATATATATTTATATGTATAGTCTATTAATTCAATCCCGGGGCGTTCTATATAGTTATGTATAATAATATTTATATTATTTATACCTCTAACTAGAACGTACCTTGAGCATATATGCTGTGACCCGAAAGATGGTGAACTATACTTGATCAGGTTGAAGTCAGGGGAAACCCTGATGGAAGACCGAAACAGTTCTGACGTGCAAATCGATTGTCAGAATTGAGTATAGGGGCGAAAGACTAATCGAACCATCTAGTAGCTGGTTCCCTCCGAAGTTTCCCTCAGGATAGCTGGTGCATTTTAAATTTATATAATATAATCTTATCTGGTAAAGCGAATGATTAGAGGCCTTAGGGTCGAAACGACCTTAACCTATTCTCAAACTTTAAATGGGTAAGAATCTCACCTTTCTTGGTATGAAGGTTGTGGTTGTGATATAATGTGCCCAGTGGGCCACTTTTGGTAAGCAGAACTGGTGCTGTGGGATGAACCAAACGTAATGTTACGGTGCCCAAATTAATAACTCATGCAGATACCATGAAAGGCGTTGGTTGCTTAAAACAGCAGGACGGTGGACATGGAAGTCGTAATCCGCTAAGGAGTGTGTAACAACTCACCTGCCGAAGCAACTAGCCCTTAAAATGGATGGCGCTTAAGTTATATACCTATACATTACCGCTAAAGTAAATGGTTTATATTCAATTTCGGTTGGATAATAAATTTTGATACTTTAGTGAGTAGGAGGGTACGATGGTGTGCGTAGAAGTGTTTGGCGTAAGCCTGCATGGAGCCGCCATTGGTACAGATCTTGGTGGTAGTAGCAAATAATCGAATGAGACCTTGGAGGACTGAAGTGGAGAAGGGTTTCGTGTGAACAGTGGTTGATCACGAGTTAGTCGGTCCTAAGTTCAAGGCGAAAGCTGAAAATTTTCAAGTTATAATAATAAATTAATATATGTTATATGATAATGAAACACTTGAAAATTAATTGAACGAAAGGGAATACGGTTCCAATTCCGTAACCTGTTGAGTATCCGTTTGTTTATTAAATGTGGGCCTTGTGCTCATCCTGGTAACAGGAACGACCATAAAGAAGCCGTCGAGAGATATCGGAAGAGTTTTCTTTTCTGTTTTATAGTCGTACTACCATGGAAGTCTTTCGAAGAGAGATATGGTAGATGGACTAGAAGAGCATGACATTTACTGTTGTGTCGATATTTTCTCCTCGGACCTTGAAAATTTATGGTGGGGTCACGCAAACTTCTCAACAGGCCGTACCAATATCCGCAGCTGGTCTCCAAGGTGAAGAGTCTCTAGTCGATAGAATAATGTAGGTAAGGGAAGTCGGCAAATTAGATCCGTAACTTCGGGATAAGGATTGGCTCTGAAGATTGAGATAGTCGGGCTTGATTGGGAAGCAATAATATGGTTTATGTGCTCGTTCTGGGTAAATAGAGATTTTCGGATCTTGTTCCTCGGATAGTAGTTACGTAACCAATTGTGGAACTTTCTTGCTAAAATTTTTAAGGGATAATCATTTACTTGATATATCCTTTTTAAATTATAACGATTATCAATTAACAATCAATTCAGAACTGGCACGGACTTGGCGAATCCGACTGTCTAATTAAAACAAAGCATTGTGATGGCCCTAACGGGTGTTGACACAATGTGATTTCTGCCCAGTGCTCTGAATGTCAAAGTGAAGAAATTCAAGTAAGCGCGGGTAAACGGCGGGAGTAACTATGACTCTCTTAAGGTAGCCAAATGCCTCGTCATCTAATTAGTGACGCGCATGAATGGATTAACGAGATTCGCTCTGTCCCTACCTACTTGGGCCCCGCCCTGAAACGGAGTACCGGCATAGGTACTTCGTCCAAGGATCACGGGGCCAGAACAAAAATGCAAAAAGCATATTATATAAGATACCTTGGAAAAATTCCTTGGATCAATAATCTACCTTTTAGCAAACATAAATAATGGGATACCAACCCATGGGCAATAGGCTGTCCAAAGTTGGGAGATCAAATGATCGACAGTCCTACCAAAGACTAAGTTTGGTACCGCGGGGTACTGGAGCCCCAAGAACTAAGGTTCTTGCCAGTACGTACTCTTGGGTAGGCCCCCTTGGGGGAGCTTCGCGGGGGCTGTAAAATCGCTGGTAGTGCATGGCAACAAAACCCTGTCACCAAGGGGTGAACTTACATAGCCTATGATGTAGTTCTAAAGTTGGGACCTCCTTCGGGGGGGGCGCAGGGACGCTTAATTCCCTATCAAACGTCTAATAGAGTCTTCACGACGGGTGTAGACGTAAAACACATACTTCATGTCCCTACCTACTGGGGCCCCGCCCCGAAACGAGGTACCGGCATAGGTACTTCGTCCAAGGAATACGGGGCCAGAATAAGAGTCTGCAAGTATTATATACATATAAGATCTTCATGGAAAATTCCGGAGATCATGATTGATTTTTGGATACATTCCAAAAATCGTTAATCATTAAGGTTGCTGGATATGTTCCAGTAACCATTCATAATATTGGCACATTGTAGTGGGCAACCAACCCATGGGTAATAGTGCACCTAAATTGGGAGACACAAGTCGAAGGTCCCACCAAAGACGATATGCGTTTGGTACCGCGGGGTACTGGAGCCCCAAGAAACCGCCAGGTTCTTGCCAGTACGTACTTTCGGGTAGGCCCCCCTAGTGGGAGCATCGCGGGGGTTGTAATTAGTAGCTGGGAGTATGGCACACCCTTGACCAAGGGGAAGAATAGTTAGCACTATTAACGGTATTCTAATAGTTGGAAGCTGCTAACTTCAAATGAAGTTAGTAGGGGCGCCGGAGACGCTTAAAAAACTCCATATATGTTAAATTAAACCGTATAGGTAGGTGTTAACTATAAAAATTGCAATAATGTCCCTACCTACTCACTCAGTCAGTGTTTTGTTATCAAAGTGTACGGACGTGCGCGGAAATAATAAAACTCGTTGTGGTTGTTGTGCTAAAAATATATTGTGCTTGTGTTGTGTTACACAGTGATTTGTGTTTTGCCGTCGGCAAAACAATTATTTACAATATATTATATATTGGTATTGGTGCTTGCAATACAAAATATTTCGCAGCTGCACAGAATTAATACGAATTTTGTAGTGAGAAAATTCGTGCGAATTTTGGCAGCTAAATTTAGTGAGAATTTTGCTTGGGCAAATTTATTGATAATTTTGCTCGAGCAAAATTAAAGAGAATTATAATAACAACAATAATAGTGTGTGTTATTAGTGTTAGTGGTTTTTGGTGGTTGTTTTCTCTCTTGCGCCACCTAGTGCGCAATAGGAATAGTATAGTGTAGTGATTGTATTAGCTTAAGCGTGTTCTTTTGCTGGTTTGGGTACTAAGTGCCTAGTGTTTTGTGTTCTTCTTGCTAATAGTTGGTGCTATAGCAAGTTTATTAATTTTATATTATTATTTTTTGTTGTTGACTTTGCTAATTTTCTTAGCTAGGAACAGGGGTAATAAGGATGCAGCGTCCTCCAAAAAGGACACAAGATGGCGGGGAACCGGATTCATCTGAGTATGAATCAATGGTGGAGAAGGCCAAGGAAGCCCCGGTGGTGCAGAAGAAGAAGAAGAAGGTAGTAAAAAGTGGCAGTGACACTGACGTGAAGGTGGTAGCTGGTACAGATGATGAAGGCACCCTAAATAAACTGAAAAAAAAGCCTAAACCGGCAGCGACGGTAGCAACGGCAGAGGTAAGTGGTATAAACAATACCGCTAAAACAATGGCGCCCCCTAGAAAGCTAATAAAGGTGAAGAAAAATGCACCAAATAGTGTGGTGGAAGAAATGAAGGCCATTACCAGAGCCTTTAATGACATTGTCTTCAATGATGATGACATTAAGAAGAGCTCTGCAAAGAAGCTGATTGAAGTATGTGGCCAGTATGAGGCCATGATAATGAAGATGACGGAGGAAAATTCCCGTCTAAAAGGCAAACTGGATGTTATGGAGAACATCAAGTTGATGCCAACTAAAGTTGCCACTTCTGCTGCTCCGAAAATGCTGACAAAGCCGCCAGTTCATACCTGGTCGGCTGTGGTACAGAGTAATATACCTGAGGACACCCCAGAAGCTGTAGTAAAAAAAGTGGTACAGCAAGTCGGACCATCATTGGGAGTCAGAATTCATGACGTAAAACCTATTAAAAAAGGTGGAGCGGTCATAAGGACCCCATCCGTGGCAGAAAGAGACAAATTGGTTCAAAACACCAAATTTGTGGAGGCTGGACTGAAGATAGCAGCCAATAAGGTAAAGGGGAAAAAAGTCCTGATCAAAGGTGTGCATGCACAAATAACTCCTGATGAGTTTATGCGTGACCTATTTGAGATGAACCTAGAAGATGTATGTGAGTCTTTTGAGGTCTTCAAAAAGGCGGTGACAATGGTCAGTAAGCCGTGGGAGGCCAATGCCGAAAGGCCAATTGATGTCACAATTGAAGGCAACACAGCAGTTATAGATAAACTGCTGGAGGTAGGGCGTGTGTACTCTAAATGGTTCTCATTTAGAGTACATGAAATTGATGTGGTAGCAGGATGCTACAGATGCCTCTCCTTTGATCATAGGATTAGGGATTGCAGGGTAAAAGGGAGCGTCTGCCGTCGCTGTGGAGGAGAAGGACATCAGGCGCGTGGCTGCAGCAAAGATATCTGTTGCAGAAATTGTGCCTTTAGGGGGCTAAAGGCTGACCACCTGATGCTGTCATCGGCGTGTCCGATCTACAGAAGTCTGGAAGCGAGGGTTGCAGCCAGGCATTAAAATGGTGAGTATTATACAACTCAATTGTAGAGGATGCTCGGCAGTTATGGCCGAACTTGGACAGACATTGACTGAAAATAACAGTAGGGTTGCATTATTGCAGGAGCCATACAGCGTCTCTGGCCGTGTCAGAGGGCTGCCTGGTTATATGCAAATTTTTGCAGATGCGAGATGCAATTCTGCTGTTGTTATTAATGACAATAATTTGGATAGTGTTAGTGTGTTATCATCCGATTTTGGTGTCTTGGTAAATGTAACTGGAGCATTTGGAAATATTTTCCTCTGCTCCAGTTACTTCAAATTTAGTGAGGAAATTAGTCCGTATCTATCCTTTATGGATAGAGTAATTGAAATTGTTGGTAATACTCCAATGATAATTGGAGTAGATGCCAATGCATCGTCTGCGCTCTGGCACAGTAAAATTACTGGTCATACCAGAAATACTGCGCAAAACAGAGGATATGTCCTGTCTGAATATGTAATTTCTAATAATTTACATGTCTTAAATGAGCCAAGTGAATTGTTCACTTTTGATGGACCAAGAGGTACCAGTGACATTGACGTGACATTTTGTAACGGACCGGCTCTGACTAAATTTGATTTTAGTTGGAGCATTATTAGGGATTGTGGTATTAGTGACCACAATCCAATAAATATTATAATGAGTTATATTAGAGGTAATAACAATGAGTACACTGAGGGCATCAGGCGATGGCGTACTGCCGGAGCTAATTGGGATGCTTTCGGGGTGCTCATTGAGGATGCAATTGCATCAATGTCGGTTAGGGAGTTTGAGGGCTTGACCATTGATCAACAGGTCAATAAAATTAATGAGACGATTGAGGTGATCGGTGACTCATTTCTCGGTAGATGTCAAAAGACAGCGATCCGGGGGGTGAGGTGGTGGTCATCTCAATTATGTAAGCAAAGAAGAACAGTTAGGAGAAATAGGCGTAGGCTTCAGAGAGCTATTAGAGCTAACTCTGATAATATAGAAAGACTTAGAGTAGTTTATAGATTGTCTTTAAGGTCATATAAAAAACTGATTATCCGTACCAAGTTAGAAGACTGGCAGCGCTTCGTCACAATGAATTGTGATGATCCTTGGGGAAATGTATATAAGATATGTAGGGAAAAATTCCGTGTATTGGACGTGTCTGGTATCCGAGTTAATAATAATGTTATGACAACATGGAAGGAGAGTATTACAGTACTGATGAAGCAGTTCTTCCCGGGATTACAGGGTGCAATAGATTCCTCAGTTATTGAGGATCTACCGTCTCCTCCATCCCTGGAACGGCATGAAATCTCGCATGCGGTGTCCTTACTCAGATCGAGAAGGTCACCGGGTGTGGATGGCATGACGGGCGAAATGGTGAGGGCTTTATGGAAATCCATACCGGATTATCTATACAGCCTTTACTCGAGGTGCATTGACACTGGTTATTTTCCACAACAGTGGAGAATGGCACGAGTCACTGTACTTTTAAAATCGCAGGACAAAGACAGAACGGACCCAGGTTCATATAGAGGCATAAGCCTCTTACCGGTCCTAGGAAAGGTGTTAGAGAGGGTGATGGTTGAAAGGCTTCATAGTAATATGAACATTCAACTCTCCACCTCGCAATATGGATTTAGGAGAGGACATAGTGTTGAGGACGCATGGACGTACGTTAAACGTACTATCTCCCGAAGCAATGGTAAATACATTCTTGGTGTATTTATTGATTATAAGGGAGCATTTGACAATCTACTGTGGGATAAAGTATTGGCGCGGCTGCACATGATTGGATGCCGGGAAATGGCTTTGTGGAAAAGCTATTTTACCGGCAGAAAAGCATGTGTGGTGGGGTCAAATGATACCATAACAGTGGATGTTGTTCGGGGCTGTCCGCAGGGATCTATCTGTGGTCCATATATTTGGAACATAATGATGGATACCCTGTTGAAAGACTTAGAACGATCTGTTAAATGCTGTGCGTACGCAGATGATCTGTTGTTAATGGTCGAAGGGGAATCCCGTTCTGAAATAGAACGGAAAAGTAATGAGCTGTTAGGAATAGTTAAGAACTGGGGTGAAAGTGTAGGTGTTGATGTGTCTACTGACAAGACGGTGATGATGTTGCTTAAGGGCAGATTATCACATAATCGTCATCCAAGTGTCCGACTAAATGATAGGCCTTTGAGATATGTCTCAGAGGTCCGTTATTTGGGAATTAAAATGTCTGAAAGAATGTGTTTTCTCCCTCACCTGATTGCAATGAGGGATAAGATCACTGGAGTAGTTGGGATGATTCGCCGGGTGCTTCGAAAAGACTGGGGTCTAAGTAGAACAGCTACCCGGCGAATTTATAATGGATTATTTGTAGCTTGCGCCACATATGGAGCAAGCATTTGGTATTCGTCCGTATCAACTGACAGATATAGGCAGAAATTGCTTATGTGTCAGAGAATAATGCTTTTAGCATGTATTCCCGTCTGTTGTACAGTATCCACTGATGCTTTACAAGTATTAATGGGTGCTGTGCCCTTGGATATTGAGGCTAAACGCCGTGCAATATCATTTAAAATTAAGAGAAAGTATGACTTGGATAACGATGATTGGCCTGAGGCCAGCAGACAGAACGTATGTCCGAAACAAATGAAAACTCTGCTACTTAACGCTGCTCTCTCTAGATGGCAATCTAGATGGGATAACAGTATAAATGGCAGAGTAACGTACAGATTTTTACCGAAAGTATCCCTGGTGGTCGAGAATGTTAATTTTACATTCACACTATACCAGGGATTCTTCATGACGGGACATGGGTCATTTAATGACTTCTTGTTTAAAAGAAATACTGGTGTTGCCTCAAGTGCATGCACTTGTGGATTCCTTTCAGAGAACTGGATGCATGTATTATGTACATGCACCAATTACTCGGAATATAGAGATCTACAAGGTATGGGTGTATTTGTGAACAACGCAGAATTTGACTTGACTAGGGTTATAAGTAGGAATGAATATTTTGATAACTTCGGCAGATATGCCAAGTTAGCTTTCACAAAACGTCGGGCACTTATAAGTCGGTCTAATCTGACTATTTAATAACCGATGTATATGAATATATATTGTAGATTATTATAAGTATTATATATTGTAGTTGTTGGATTGCAACATTGGTGATTCGTGTATATCTCTGCATGGCCAATTATTGGCAGGTAGAGGTGTGCTCGATGGTGCCAGTGCGATTGTTTTGCAGTTAATAATGTATTTTTCTTTTGTTTATTTATTTATTAGAATTGTACGGATGGGGCGTTTTTTGGTGACCAGTCCGGAGATGTAAGGTCTTACACTGGTAGTATTCCTCCTAGTGGAATACGCGGTTCGACCCAGGAACCTATTGCTGGTACCACGGGATGCTAGAGCCCCAGGAACTTGTTCCTGCTAGCATTATGGGAAGGCCCCCTTGTGGGAGCATCGTGGTGGTTGTGGTTTTCCCCTAACGGGGTGAGAGTAGGCTATACCCTCTTCACCGAGGAGTGGAGGTCATATCCTTACAATATGGCTCCTAGATTCGGTACCTAACGGGGCGTTGGGAAGCGCATATCTTTCCTCTGCATCTGAGCTTCGGCTCGAGATGCCGTGTGATTAAGCCTCCACGGCAGGAACACACGTTAAACACTTGACTTCATGTCCCTACCTACTCTCTAGCGAAACCACAGCCAAGGGAACGGGCTTGGAAAAATCAGCGGGGAAAGAAGACCCCGTTGAGCTTGACTCTAATCTGGCAGTGTAAGGAGACATAGGAGGTGTAGAATAAGTGGGAGATAATATGGCCACCTCAATGCAAATTGGGGACCTTTTATCGCCAATGAAATACCACTACTCTTATTGTTTCCTTACTTACTTGATTAAGTGGAACGTGTATCATTATCTAGCCATTATACGGGTATATTTTCATATATATCTTATGGTATTGGGTTTTGATGCAAGCTTCTTGATCAAAGTACTAAGAGTTTGTTATATAATTGTAAACAGATTTTAATGAGATGATAATATTTTTATAATGTTATTTATTAACATTTAAAATTTGGTATAGCTCCCTATACTCAGGTATGATCCAATTCAAGGACATTGCCAGGTAGGGAGTTTGACTGGGGCGGTACATCTCTCAAATAATAACGGAGGTGTCCCAAGGCCAGCTCAGTGCGGACAGAAACCACACATAGAGCAAAAGGGCAAATGCTGACTTGATCTCGGTGTTCAGTACACACAGGGACAGCAAAAGCTCGGCCTATCGATCCTTTTGGTTTAATGAGTTTTTAACAAGAGGTGTCAGAAAAGTTACCACCGGGATAACTGGCTTGTGGCGGCCAAGCGTTCATAGCGACGTCGCTTTTTGATCCTTCGATGTCGGCTCTTCCTGTCATTGTGAAGCAAAATTCACCAAGCGTTGGATTGTTCACCCATACAAGGGAACGTGAGCTGGGTTTAGACCGTCGTGAGACAGGTTAGTTTTACCCTATTGATGACAAAAACGTTGTTGCGACAGCATTCCTGCGTAGTACGAGAGGAACCGCAGGTACGGACCAATGGCACAATACTTGTTCGAGCGAACAGTGGTATGACGCTACGTCCGTTGGATTATGCCTGAACGCCTCTAAGGTCGTATCCGAGCTGGACTGCAATGATAAAAATGGGGCAATTGCATTGTATAGCTTTTAAACTATTTAAAGTTCATCATTTATGATGATGGGCGACAATAATAGATGTGATGCTAATGTTATTTGTAACATAACAAGTACGGGAGGATTCGATCACCTGCACGCCGCGTTAGTTACATATAAAAACATTATTTAATACAATAGCAATGCCTAGAATCAATTGTAAACGACTTTTGTAACGGGCAAGGTGTTGTAAGCGGAAGAGCAGCTGCCATACTGCGATCCACTGAAGCTCATCCTTAGCTTGATGATTCGATATTTATATAATTATCGTTTCTTATACAAATATATTTAATATATATAATATATTAATGAAATAGATATGTTTCACACATGTTTCGTCATCTAACTAGTGACGCCAAATATTATATTATATTATATTAACATTACAATATGTTATTATAATTGATCATAAAATGTTTCACACATGTTTCGTCATCTAACTAGTGACGCCAAATATTATATTATATTAACATTACAATATGTTATTATAATTGATCATAAAATGTTTCACACATGTTTCGTCATCTAACTAGTGACGCCAAATATTATATTATATTAACATTACAATATGTTATTATAATTGATCATAAAATGTTTCACACATGTTTCGTCATCTAACTAGTGACGCCAAATATTATATTTATATTATATTATATTATATTATATTAACATTGCAATATGTTATTATAATTGATCATAAAATGTTTCACACATGTTTCGTCATCTAACTAGTGACGCCAAATATTATATTTATATTATATTATATTATATTATATTAACATTGCAATATGTTATTATAATTGATCATAAAATGTTTCACACATGTTTCGTCATCTAACTAGTGACGCCAAATATTATATTATATTAACATTACAATATGTTATTATAATTGATCATAAAATGTTTCACACATGTTTCGTCATCTAACTAGTGACGCCAAATATTATATTATATTAACATTGCAATATGTTATTATAATTGATCATAAAATGTTTCACACATGTTTCGTCATCTAACTAGTGACGCCAAATATTATATTATATTAACATTACAATATGTTATTATAATTGATCATAAAATGTTTCACACATGTTTCGTCATCTAACTAGTGACGCCAAATATTATATTTATATTATATTATATTATATTATATTAACATTGCAATATGTTATTATAATTGATCATAAAATGTTTCACACATGTTTCGTCATCTAACTAGTGACGCCAAATATTATATTTATATTATATTATATTATATTATATTATATTAACATTGCAATATGTTATTATAATTGATCATAAAATGTTTCACACATGTTTCGTCATCTAACTAGTGACGCCAAATATTATATTTATATTATATTATATTATATTAACATTACAATATGTTATTATAATTGTAAAAAAATATATAATTAAATTAATAATATAAAATTAATTAATAAATATAATATATATAATACCCATAATAATATTATGATGTCCCAAATAGTTAATATATGAAGTGGTAGTGAAGTGATATGTAACGAAATAATTAATATAATGTTTTAAACACAATGTTAATATTAATATATTTTGCAATGTATAAAAAAATTTAAGAAATATGTTTTTTTAAAAATTTTTTTAAAAAAAATATAAGGATGTTTTTGTGATGTTTTATGAATTGACAATAATTTGATAAAAATACAAGTTTTTTATACAATTTTTTTTTTTATAAAAAGCTTACAAGTATTTTGAATTTTTCATGAAACTATGGTAAAAAAGTACTATGGGGGCCGATATGATTTGATGATGGGCGACAATAATAGATGTGATGCTAATGTTATTTGTAACATAACAAGTACGGGAGGATTCGATCACCTGCACGCCGCGTTAGTTACATATAAAAACATTATTTAATACAATAGCAATGCCTAGAATCAATTGTAAACGACTTTTGTAACGGGCAAGGTGTTGTAAGCGGAAGAGCAGCTGCCATACTGCGATCCACTGAAGCTCATCCTTAGCTTGATGATTCGATATTTATATAATTATCGTTTCTTATACAAATATATTTAATATATATAATATATTAATGAAATAGATATGTTTCACACATGTTTCGTCATCTAACTAGTGACGCCAAATATTATATTATATTATATTAACATTACAATATGTTATTATAATTGATCATAAAATGTTTCACACATGTTTCGTCATCTAACTAGTGACGCCAAATATTATATTATATTAACATTACAATATGTTATTATAATTGATCATAAAATGTTTCACACATGTTTCGTCATCTAACTAGTGACGCCAAATATTATATTATATTAACATTACAATATGTTATTATAATTGATCATAAAATGTTTCACACATGTTTCGTCATCTAACTAGTGACGCCAAATATTATATTTATATTATATTATATTATATTATATTAACATTGCAATATGTTATTATAATTGATCATAAAATGTTTCACACATGTTTCGTCATCTAACTAGTGACGCCAAATATTATATTTATATTATATTATATTATATTATATTAACATTGCAATATGTTATTATAATTGATCATAAAATGTTTCACACATGTTTCGTCATCTAACTAGTGACGCCAAATATTATATTATATTAACATTACAATATGTTATTATAATTGATCATAAAATGTTTCACACATGTTTCGTCATCTAACTAGTGACGCCAAATATTATATTATATTAACATTGCAATATGTTATTATAATTGATCATAAAATGTTTCACACATGTTTCGTCATCTAACTAGTGACGCCAAATATTATATTATATTAACATTACAATATGTTATTATAATTGATCATAAAATGTTTCACACATGTTTCGTCATCTAACTAGTGACGCCAAATATTATATTTATATTATATTATATTATATTATATTAACATTGCAATATGTTATTATAATTGATCATAAAATGTTTCACACATGTTTCGTCATCTAACTAGTGACGCCAAATATTATATTTATATTATATTATATTATATTATATTATATTAACATTGCAATATGTTATTATAATTGATCATAAAATGTTTCACACATGTTTCGTCATCTAACTAGTGACGCCAAATATTATATTTATATTATATTATATTATATTAACATTACAATATGTTATTATAATTGTAAAAAAATATATAATTAAATTAATAATATAAAATTAATTAATAAATATAATATATATAATACCCATAATAATATTATGATGTCCCAAATAGTTAATATATGAAGTGGTAGTGAAGTGATATGTAACGAAATAATTAATATAATGTTTTAAACACAATGTTAATATTAATATATTTTGCAATGTATAAAAAAATTTAAGAAATATGTTTTTTTAAAAATTTTTTTAAAAAAAATATAAGGATGTTTTTGTGATGTTTTATGAATTGACAATAATTTGATAAAAATACAAGTTTTTTATACAATTTTTTTTTTTATAAAAAGCTTACAAGTATTTTGAATTTTTCATGAAACTATGGTAAAAAAGTACTATGGGGGCCGATATGATTTGATGATGGGCGACAATAATAGATGTGATGCTAATGTTATTTGTAACATAACAAGTACGGGAGGATTCGATCACCTGCACGCCGCGTTAGTTACATATAAAAACATTATTTAATACAATAGCAATGCCTAGAATCAATTGTAAACGACTTTTGTAACGGGCAAGGTGTTGTAAGCGGAAGAGCAGCTGCCATACTGCGATCCACTGAAGCTCATCCTTAGCTTGATGATTCGATATTTATATAATTATCGTTTCTTATACAAATATATTTAATATATATAATATATTAATGAAATAGATATGTTTCACACATGTTTCGTCATCTAACTAGTGACGCCAAATATTATATTATATTATATTAACATTACAATATGTTATTATAATTGATCATAAAATGTTTCACACATGTTTCGTCATCTAACTAGTGACGCCAAATATTATATTATATTAACATTACAATATGTTATTATAATTGATCATAAAATGTTTCACACATGTTTCGTCATCTAACTAGTGACGCCAAATATTATATTATATTAACATTACAATATGTTATTATAATTGATCATAAAATGTTTCACACATGTTTCGTCATCTAACTAGTGACGCCAAATATTATATTTATATTATATTATATTATATTATATTAACATTGCAATATGTTATTATAATTGATCATAAAATGTTTCACACATGTTTCGTCATCTAACTAGTGACGCCAAATATTATATTTATATTATATTATATTATATTATATTAACATTGCAATATGTTATTATAATTGATCATAAAATGTTTCACACATGTTTCGTCATCTAACTAGTGACGCCAAATATTATATTATATTAACATTACAATATGTTATTATAATTGATCATAAAATGTTTCACACATGTTTCGTCATCTAACTAGTGACGCCAAATATTATATTATATTAACATTGCAATATGTTATTATAATTGATCATAAAATGTTTCACACATGTTTCGTCATCTAACTAGTGACGCCAAATATTATATTATATTAACATTACAATATGTTATTATAATTGATCATAAAATGTTTCACACATGTTTCGTCATCTAACTAGTGACGCCAAATATTATATTTATATTATATTATATTATATTATATTAACATTGCAATATGTTATTATAATTGATCATAAAATGTTTCACACATGTTTCGTCATCTAACTAGTGACGCCAAATATTATATTTATATTATATTATATTATATTATATTATATTAACATTGCAATATGTTATTATAATTGATCATAAAATGTTTCACACATGTTTCGTCATCTAACTAGTGACGCCAAATATTATATTTATATTATATTATATTATATTAACATTACAATATGTTATTATAATTGTAAAAAAATATATAATTAAATTAATAATATAAAATTAATTAATAAATATAATATATATAATACCCATAATAATATTATGATGTCCCAAATAGTTAATATATGAAGTGGTAGTGAAGTGATATGTAACGAAATAATTAATATAATGTTTTAAACACAATGTTAATATTAATATATTTTGCAATGTATAAAAAAATTTAAGAAATATGTTTTTTTAAAAATTTTTTTAAAAAAAATATAAGGATGTTTTTGTGATGTTTTATGAATTGACAATAATTTGATAAAAATACAAGTTTTTTATACAATTTTTTTTTTTATAAAAAGCTTACAAGTATTTTGAATTTTTCATGAAACTATGGTAAAAAAGTACTATGGGGGCCGATATGATTTGATGTATAAAAAGCTAATGTTCATAAATCTACACAAGATGATTGAATGTTTATTAATACATTCATCATCTAATAAATGTTTTGTATGTTATACAAACTAATTATAAAAGTATTTACCATAAAAGTATTTTTAATTTTTCACGAAACTATGGTAAAAAAGTACTATAGGGGCCGATATGATTTGATGTATAAAAAGCTAATGTTCATAAATCTACACAAGATGATTGAATGTTTATTAATACATTCATCATCTAATAAATGTTTTGTATGTTATACAAACTAATTATAAAAGTATTTACAATAAAAGTATTTTTAATTTTTCACGAAACTATGGTAAAAAAGTACTATAGGGGCCGATATGATTTGATGTATAAAAAGATAATGTTTTGTATGTTATACAAACTAATTATAAAAGTATTTACCATAAAAGTATTTTTAATTTTTCGCGAAACTATGGTAAAAAAGTACTATAGGGGCCGATATGATTTGATGTATAAAAAGCTAATGTTCATAAATCTACACAAGATGATTGAATGTTTATTAATACATTCATCATCTAATAAATGTTTTGTATGTTATACAAAATAATTATAAAAGTATTTACAATAAAAGTATTTTTAATTTTTCACGAAACTATGGTAAAAAAGTACTATAGGGGCCGATATGATTTGATGTATAAAAAGATAATGTTTTGTATGTTATACAAACTAATTATAAAAGTATTTACCATAAAAGTATTTTTAATTTTTCGCGAAACTATGGTAAAAAAGTACTATAGGGGCCGATATGATTTGATGTATAAAAAGCTAATGTTTTGTATGTTATACAAACTAATTATAAAAATATGTACCATAAAAGTATTTTTAATTTTTCGCGAAACTATGGTAAAAAAGTACTATAGGGGCCGATATGATTTGATGTATAAAAAGATAATGTTTTGTATGTTATACAAACTAATTATAAAAGTATTTACCATAAAAGTATTTTTAATTTTTCGCGAAACTATGGTAAAAAAGTACTATAGGGGCCGATATGATTTGATGTATAAAAAGCTAATGTTCATAAATCTACACAAGATGATTGAATGTTTATTAATACATTCATCATCTAATAAATGTTTTGTATGTTATACAAACTAATTATAAAAGTATTTACCATAAAAGTATTTTTAATTTTTCACGAAACTATGGTAAAAAAGTACTATAGGGGCCGATATGATTTGATGTATAAAAAGCTAATGTTCATAAATCTACACAAGATGATTGAATGTTTATTAATACATTCATCATCTAATAAATGTTTTGTATGTTATACAAACTAATTATAAAAGTATTTACAATAAAAGTATTTTTAATTTTTCACGAAACTATGGTAAAAAAGTACTATAGGGGCCGATATGATTTGATGTATAAAAAGCTAATGTTCATAAATCTACACAAGATGATTGAATGTTTATTAATACATTCATCATCTAATAAATGTTTTGTATGTTATACAAACTAATTATAAAAGTATTTACAATAAAAGTATTTTTAATTTTTCACGAAACTATGGTAAAAAAGTACTATAGGGGCCGATATGATTTGATGTATAAAAAGCTAATGTTCATAAATCTACACAAGATGATTGAATGTTTATTAATACATTCATCATCTAATAAATGTTTTGTATGTTATACAAACTAATTATAAAAGTATTTACAATAAAAGTATTTTTAATTTTTCACGAAACTATGGTAAAAAAGTACTATAGGGGCCGATATGATTTGATGTATAAAAAGATAATGTTTTGTATGTTATACAAACTAATTATAAAAGTATTTACCATAAAAGTATTTTTAATTTTTCGCGAAACTATGGTAAAAAAGTACTATAGGGGCCGATATGATTTGATGTATAAAAAGCTAATGTTCATAAATCTACACAAGATGATTGAATGTTTATTAATACATTCATCATCTAATAAATGTTTTGTATGTTATACAAACTAATTATAAAAGTATTTACAATAAAAGTATTTTTAATTTTTCACGAAACTATGGTAAAAAAGTACTATAGGGGCCGATATGATTTGATGTATAAAAAGATAATGTTTTGTATGTTATACAAACTAATTATAAAAGTATTTACCATAAAAGTATTTTTAATTTTTCGCGAAACTATGGTAAAAAAGTACTATAGGGGCCGATATGATTTGATGTATAAAAAGCTAATGTTTTGTATGTTATACAAACTAATTATAAAAATATGTACCATAAAAGTATTTTTAATTTTTCGCGAAACTATGGTAAAAAAGTACTATAGGGGCCGATATGATTTGATGTATAAAAAGATAATGTTTTGTATGTTATACAAACTAATTATAAAAGTATTTACCATAAAAGTATTTTTAATTTTTCGCGAAACTATGGTAAAAAAGTACTATAGGGGCCGATATG
>OX453294.1:530283-580283 GCA_949710015.1 Crataerina pallida
TCACCTTTCTTGGTATGAAGGTTGTGGTTGTGATATAATGTGCCCAGTGGGCCACTTTTGGTAAGCAGAACTGGTGCTGTGGGATGAACCAAACGTAATGTTACGGTGCCCAAATTAATAACTCATGCAGATACCATGAAAGGCGTTGGTTGCTTAAAACAGCAGGACGGTGGACATGGAAGTCGTAATCCGCTAAGGAGTGTGTAACAACTCACCTGCCGAAGCAACTAGCCCTTAAAATGGATGGCGCTTAAGTTATATACCTATACATTACCGCTAAAGTAAATGGTTTATATTCAATTTCGGTTGGATAATAAATTTTGATACTTTAGTGAGTAGGAGGGTACGATGGTGTGCGTAGAAGTGTTTGGCGTAAGCCTGCATGGAGCCGCCATTGGTACAGATCTTGGTGGTAGTAGCAAATAATCGAATGAGACCTTGGAGGACTGAAGTGGAGAAGGGTTTCGTGTGAACAGTGGTTGATCACGAGTTAGTCGGTCCTAAGTTCAAGGCGAAAGCTGAAAATTTTCAAGTTATAATAATAAATTAATATATGTTATATGATAATGAAACACTTGAAAATTAATTGAACGAAAGGGAATACGGTTCCAATTCCGTAACCTGTTGAGTATCCGTTTGTTTATTAAATGTGGGCCTTGTGCTCATCCTGGTAACAGGAACGACCATAAAGAAGCCGTCGAGAGATATCGGAAGAGTTTTCTTTTCTGTTTTATAGTCGTACTACCATGGAAGTCTTTCGAAGAGAGATATGGTAGATGGACTAGAAGAGCATGACATTTACTGTTGTGTCGATATTTTCTCCTCGGACCTTGAAAAT
Organism: Crataerina pallida; assembly: GCA_949710015.1. Taxonomy (NCBI): domain Eukaryota; kingdom Metazoa; phylum Arthropoda; class Insecta; order Diptera; family Hippoboscidae; genus Crataerina; species Crataerina pallida. The sequence continues at coordinate 531,122 of OX453294.1, forward strand.
TTATGGTGGGGTCACGCAAACTTCTCAACAGGCCGTACCAATATCCGCAGCTGGTCTCCAAGGTGAAGAGTCTCTAGTCGATAGAATAATGTAGGTAAGGGAAGTCGGCAAATTAGATCCGTAACTTCGGGATAAGGATTGGCTCTGAAGATTGAGATAGTCGGGCTTGATTGGGAAGCAATAATATGGTTTATGTGCTCGTTCTGGGTAAATAGAGATTTTCGGATCTTGTTCCTCGGATAGTAGTTACGTAACCAATTGTGGAACTTTCTTGCTAAAATTTTTAAGGGATAATCATTTACTTGATATATCCTTTTTAAATTATAACGATTATCAATTAACAATCAATTCAGAACTGGCACGGACTTGGCGAATCCGACTGTCTAATTAAAACAAAGCATTGTGATGGCCCTAACGGGTGTTGACACAATGTGATTTCTGCCCAGTGCTCTGAATGTCAAAGTGAAGAAATTCAAGTAAGCGCGGGTAAACGGCGGGAGTAACTATGACTCTCTTAAGGTAGCCAAATGCCTCGTCATCTAATTAGTGACGCGCATGAATGGATTAACGAGATTCGCTCTGTCCCTACCTACAGGAATCCCGTTCTGAAATAGAACGGAAAAGTAATGAGCTGTTAGGAATAGTTAAGAACTGGGGTGAAAGTGTAGGTGTTGATGTGTCTACTGACAAGACGGTGATGATGTTGCTTAAGGGCAGATTATCACATAATCGTCATCCAAGTGTCCGACTAAATGATAGGCCTTTGAGATATGTCTCAGAGGTCCGTTATTTGGGAATTAAAATGTCTGAAAGAATGTGTTTTCTCCCTCACCTGATTGCAATGAGGGATAAGATCACTGGAGTAGTTGGGATGATTTGCCGGGTGCTTCGAAAAGACTGGGGTCTAAGTAGAACAGCTACCCGGCGAATTTATAATGGATTATTTGTAGCTTGCGCCACATATGGAGCAAGCATTTGGTATTCGTCCGTATCAACTGACAGATATAGGCAGAAATTGCTTATGTGTCAGAGAATAATGCTTTTAGCATGTATTCCCGTCTGTTGTACAGTATCCACTGATGCTTTACAAGTATTAATGGGTGCTGTGCCCTTGGATATTGAGGCTAAACGCCGTGCAATATCATTTAAAATTAAGAGAAAGTATGACTTGGATAACGATGATTGGCCTGAGGCCAGCAGACAGAACGTATGTCCGAAACAAATGAAAACTCTGCTACTTAACGCTGCTCTCTCTAGATGGCAATCTAGATGGGATAACAGTATAAATGGCAGAGTAACGTACAGATTTTTACCGAAAGTATCCCTGGTGGTCGAGAATGTTAATTTTACATTCACACTATACCAGGGATTCTTCATGACGGGACATGGGTCATTTAATGACTTCTTGTTTAAAAGAAATACTGGTGTTGCCTCAAGTGCATGCACTTGTGGATTCCTTTCAGAGAACTGGATGCATGTATTATGTACATGCACCAATTACTCGGAATATAGAGATCTACAAGGTATGGGTGTATTTGTGAACAACGCAGAATTTGACTTGTCTAGGGTTATAAGTAGGAATGAATATTTTGATAACTTCGGCAGATATGCCAAGTTAGCTTTCACAAAACGTCGGGCACTTATAAGTCGGTCTAATCTGACTATTTAATAACCGATGTATATGAATATATATTGTAGATTATTATAAGTATTATATATTGTAGTTGTTGGATTGCAACATTGGTGATTCGTGTATATCTCTGCATGGCCAATTATTGGCAGGTAGAGGTGTGCTCGATGGTGCCAGTGCGATTGTTTTGCAGTTAATAATGTATTTTTCTTTTGTTTATTTATTTATTAGAATTGTACGGATGGGGCGTTTTTTGGTGACCAGTCCGGAGATGTAAGGTCTTACACTGGTAGTATTCCTCCTAGTGGAATACGCGGTTCGACCCAGGAACCTATTGCTGGTACCACGGGATGCTAGAGCCCCAGGAACTTGTTCCTGCTAGCATTATGGGAAGGCCCCCTTGTGGGAGCATCGTGGTGGTTGTGGTTTTCCCCTAACGGGGTGAGAGTAGGCTATACCCTCTTCACCGAGGAGTGGAGGTCATATCCTTACAATATGGCTCCTAGATTCGGTACCTAACGGGGCGTTGGGAAGCGCATATCTTTCCTCTGCATCTGAGCTTCGGCTCGAGATGCCGTGTGATTAAGCCTCCACGGCAGGAACACACGTTAAACACTTGACTTCATGTCCCTACCTACAGTAGTGTCAGTAGTGTTTAACACTTGACGTGTGCGGTCGCATATTTTTAAATCGGTAAGTGAAGTTAAAATAGTGCAAGCAAAGAGTGAAGTGAAAATATTAGTGCTCATTTAGTGTTGTGCTCTTTTCATTTTTGCCTGCTCTCCAAGCTCGGCAATAAGCTTAAAGTGTTCTCTTATTTCGATTTGTGCTTTTGGTTCTGGTATTAACTAACCGGGGCTTTAAGTGTGTGTCTGTGCTATAGGCTTGTAGCTTATAGCTTGCAAATTAACTTGAGCTTTTAGCTTAAAGTTGAATATAAGCTTTATACTTGTTCAAGTTTAAAGTTGTGTTAAGCTTTGTACTTGGATTGTGCCTAAGCTGTGGTTTTTGGCTCAACTTCCATTTGGGGTGGTGCCCAAGGGTTGTGAGCTTATTAATCTTTTTATTTATTATTGGTTGGTGTTTTTCTTACATTCAACCAATAGTTGGATATAAATTATATATACATATATATAGATATATTTATTTATTTTCTTTACTATATTGTTTATATATATATATTTATTTTATATATATATTAGTTTAATTGTTTATTGGCAATGCCGCCTAAAAAGGTGGCTGCAGTAGATACTGGCACTGGGACCAGTACGTCGGCAAGGGAGATGTCTGAGAGAGACTCAGATGTTTACGAGTCTGAAGGTGAAATATCTGGGGGGTCTAGTACCCCCAAACGAAAGAGTAGAACTAAGAAACAGCCGTCGCCTCCTAAGTCTGCTGGTTCGTCTGTACGTCCGACTGTTTGTCTGTCCACACGTTCGTCTGGTGCCAATAATGCTGGAACATTTGTAGCTCCTGATGCACCACCTATTGGTGTTGTGCAGAAAATGAAGGCAATCACGTCTCGATTGATTGCTGACTGTTCTGGCACTCTGACCAAAGTTGCCATGGCCCAATCTGCTATTGGATTGGGCATGGAATATGAGACGATTCTAATGGAGCTTATTCAGGAGAATTCTTACCTCCGAGGCCAACTTGATGAGGCCAGGAAAATGTTGTCACGTCCGGCTCCAATTGCCACCCCGGTGGCTGTTGTGCCTTCGGCTGCATCACGGAAGGCTGTTGCTCCCCCTGCTCCGGTTGCGAAGCCGGTGGAGACATGGTCTGTTGTCGTGCGATCGAGAGCGCCGGCTACCTCTGGGGAGGTAGTTAAGAAAGTAAGTGGGGAGGTCGGCCCTACGCTGGGCGTTAGGGTGCACGACCTTAAACCCATCAAGAGTGGTGGTGCTGTAATACGTACCAGGTCGGCATCGGAGAGGGAAAAACTCTTGAGGAACAAGAAGTTCAATGAGGTTGGGCTTGAAGTTAGTCTGAATGCTCCGCCACGTCCGAAAATGATAATTAGGGGGGTAGAGACGCTCATCACTCCTGATGAGCTGATGACCAACCTGTTTGAGTTGAATATGAAGGACACGTTTAAGACTTTAGACGTATTTAGGCAGAATATCTCCCTTGTAACGAAGCCATGGGTAGGAGTCGCCGGTAAGACCGTCGATGTTGTTGTTGAAGGGCGTGAGGATGCCATTAAAGGCATTGTTGATATTGGGAGGGCCTATATTAAATGGTTCTCCTTTAGGGTCTTCCCCCAGGAACAGGTGCCGGGGTGCTTCCGATGCCTGTCCCTGGATCATTTCATTAAGGACTGTAGGGCCAAGGGGCCGATTTGCCGTAGATGCGGTGAGTCCGGTCACGTGGCTCGTAGCTGTCCTAATGAGTTGCGGTGTCGCAACTGTGCGTTCTATGGTCGGCCTGCCGATCATCTTATGTTGACGTCGGCTTGTCCGACGTACAAGTTGATGTTAGATCGGATTGCTGCTCGACACTAATGCGTGTTAATATTATGCAGCTGAATTGTGGTCGTGGTCGCGCCGCCATGGCTGAGTTAGGACAGTTAATGTCTGATTATGTCTGCAGTGTTGCACTCTTGCAGGAGCCCTACAGTAACCTGGGTGAGCTCAGGGGACTGCCGGCCTCCATGCGGAAATATGCTGATCGCAGGTGTAATGCTGCGATTGTTGTAAATGATCCCAACTTTACTTGTATTGTTGTGGATGAGTCTGATTTTGGAATATGTATAAATGTTTCTGGTGAGTTCGGATGTCTTTATCTTTGCTCGTCTTACTTTAGATATAGTGAAGATATAGAGCCGTACTTGAATTACCTGGATGGCGTTCTTCGGATTGTGGGTGGTGCTCCGCTGGTATTGGGGATTGACGCTAACGCGACTTCCTCACTCTGGTTTAGCAAGCCGTCTACGTCGACTGGGAATTACACTCAGGATAGGGGATTAGTTTTGTCCGAATGGTGTATATCCCATGGTATATATACCATTAATGAACCGTCCGACTTATATACGTTCCAAAGTAGTAATGGCGCTAGTGACATTGACGTAACGATGATAAATGACTCTGCTAGGCGACTTTTCAGCCTTGCCTGGGAAGTTGTGGATGGTGGTGAGACCACAGATCACAATCCGATCGTGATTGGTGTGTCCTGTCCGTCTGTCCGTGTTACTAATAATGTACCCAGGTGTTGGCGTACTAGGTACGCCAACTGGGATACGTTTTCTGTTCTCATTGGGGATATTTTTGCAAATATCCCCCTGGCGGAGTTTTCTAGATTGGATGTTGATCAGCAGATCGACAGGGTGACTGAGGCGATTGAGGAGATCAGTGACTCGTTCCTTGGAAGGCAGAATAAATCTGCCCGAAGGGGATTGAGTTGGTGGACTCCTGATTTGACTCGGTTAAGGCGAGGTGTTAGGAGTTGCAGGCGGAGATTCCAAAGGGCCAGGCGTCTGGCTTCTGCGGATGTTGACCGTTTTGGTATGGAGTATCGAAGGTCCCGTTTGGAGTATAACAAGTCAATCCTAAAAGCTAAAGAGGATGATTGGCGTCGTTACGTCTCTTTAAATAGAGACGATCCATGGGGGCGTGTTTATAAAATATGCTGTGGTAGACGGTGCACAGATGTGTCCGCCTTAAAAGAAGGGAACTGTACTTTTACCACTTGGGAGGACTGTATGACAAAACTGATGAACCAATTCTTTCCTGGGCTGGCGGATGCCTCTCCCGCTCTCCCGGGCGAGGAGCTGCGTTCGCCACCCCTGGAACGTGATGAAATTTCGTTGGCAGTGTATCTCCTTAAATCAAGGAGGTCACCTGGGCTAGATGGAATCACGGGCGAAATGTGCAAGGCAGTGTGGAGGGCTATTCCTAGCCACCTATACTGCCTGTACGCTAAGTGTGTTGAGACGGGTTATTTTCCGCGTGAGTGGAGAATTGCACGTGTCGTCACGCTTTTGAAATCGTCAGATAAGGTTAAGACTGATCCGAAGTCATATCGTGGTATAAGTCTGCTTCCTGCATTTGGTAAGGTATTGGAGCGGGTGATGGTTGATAGGTTAGGTAATATTGATGTTCAGCCGTCTCCTGCCCAGTACGGTTTCCGGCCGGGAAGAGGGTCTGAGGATGCCTGGATTGAGGCTCACAAGTATGTTTCTGAATGTACGTCTACCTATGTTCTAGGTATATTTGTTGACTTCAAGGGGGCCTTCGATTATCTGTTGTGGAGTAGCGTCTTGGAGCGGCTGCGGGAGATCGGATGTCGTGAGATGGGGTTGTGGAGAACCTACTTCTCCGATAGACGAGCTTGTGCTGTTGGGCCTTATGGCGCAGTGGAAAAGGCTGTTGTGCGTGGGTGTCCTCAGGGGTCTATATGTGGTCCCTACATATGGAACCTCATGATGGATGTCCTCTTATGGCAGTTGGAGCCACTTTGTAAGTGTATTGCCTATGCTGACGATCTGTTGCTCATCGTCAGGGGGGAGTCAAGGGCTGAACTTGAGCGAAATTGTGCTCAGGTGATGCCCTTGGTTAGCGGTTGGGGTGATAGGGTGGGCGTGGAGGTGTCGGTTGCTAAGACCTTAATGATGATTCTGAAAGGCAGGTTTTCGGCTAACCGGCACCCTACGGTACATGTGAGCGGCTATCCTATCAGATATGTCGCTCAAGTTCGTTACCTCGGCATCACCATCGCCGAGAGAATGAATTTTCTCCCTCATCTTTCCTTGATGAGGGAAAGGATTGTTGGAGTAGTCGGATCTCTCCGACGTGTTTTGAGGTCAGAGTGGGGGTTAAGTCGGCACGCAGTCCGAATAATCTATGATGGATTGTTTGTGGCTTGTGTTGCATTTGGAGCAGGAGTTTTGTATGGATGTGCCATGTCAAATGCTGGGAAGGCTAGGTTGGTGATGTGCCAGCGCGTTATGTTGCTGGCATGTTTACCGGTCTGTCGGACAGTATCGACTGACGCTCTACAGGTTCTAATGGGAGTTCTCCCATTGGACCTGGAGATTATCCGTAGAGGACTCCTGTTTAGACTTAAGAGGGGTCTGCCGTTTGGGCCGAATGTCTGGAATGAGGTTAGGGAGAGTCCGCTAGAAATGAACATCTGTGCACAAGTGATAGTTGAGTCTGCTTTAGGTAGATGGCAACATAGGTGGTGCAATAGTGAAAATGGTAGGGTCACACATAGGTTTGTGCAAGATGTCAGGACGGTGTACTCAAGTAAGGGCTTGAAATTCTCGCTCTTCCTGGGTTTTATACTGACGGGACATGGCTCCTTTAATGACTTTTTGTTTAATAGGCGCTTGGTGGATTCCAGATCATGTGTGTGTGGGCACCCCGTGGAGGATTGGATGCATGTGCTTTGTACATGTACCCGGTACTCTGATATGAGGAGCCTAGATGCAATGGGGATTCGCTTGGTAGAAGGAGCATATGACTTCAGTAATGTTGTCTCTAGTAGGGAGCATTACGCGTGTCTGGCCAGCTTTGCCGATGCTGTGTTTGCGAGACGTCGGAGAATTGTAACCGACGGGTAGTGTAAGTTTTAGCTATGTAAGTTTAAACTAAGTCTAGGCTAAGTTGATTAGGTGACCCTTTGTTGTTGTTGTTGTTATGCCTGCTGGGGGGCAACTATGAATATGCTTGCATATTCTGCTGTTGCTCCCTTGGGTGCCCATATGGCACCCAACCTTAATTGGGGCACCAGCCCGGAGATGCAAGTAAACTCAAACTGGGAGATCCTGCTTGCAGGGTCGAACGTCCCACCAGAGACTGTATCTGGTACCGCGGGGTGCTGGAGCTCCAGGAACCATTGTTCCTGCCAGCACATTGAGGATGGCCCCCTTGTGGGAGCACGCGGGGGTTGTGGTTATCTGGAGAGTGGGTGAAACTTCACCCCTTACCAAGGGGAGAAGCTGTATACTTGCAATACGGTTTCTATATGTGGTACCTACGGGGGCGCTGGGAACGCTTAAAAATTCCCCTGTGTCCTGGGCTTATGCTCGAGGCGCCGTGTGATAAACCGATTGGTGGGTGCGCACGTAAAACTATATATATATATGTCCCTACCTACACTGGAGCTCTATGAGCTCAATGTCAAGAATGTCTTTAAATCCTTTGAGGATTTCAAGAAAGGCATGAGTATCCTGTCCAAACCATGGACAGGAACAGACGGAAAGTCGGTTGATGTCATAATAGAGGGCACAACCGAGGTAATTAGACAAATTACAGACATAGGACGTATATACGTTAAGTGGTTCTCGTTTCGCGTGTTTCCACAGGATCAGGTGACTGGTTGCTTTAGGTGCCTGTCATTTGACCACCTGGTTAGGAGCTGTAAGGCGAAATCCTCGACTTGCAGAAGATGTGGGGAGACTGGACACCTGGTGAAGAGTTGTCCTAACAGCCTTAAATGCAGAAATTGTGCATTTTATGGTCGGCCCGCCGATCATTTAATGTTATCGTCGGCATGCCCGACATATAGAGCTATAGTAGATAGAAAAGTTGCAAGACATTGATGATGATGAATTCTCACATCATTAATGTGCTGCAGCTGAATTGTGGTCGGGGAGAAGCTGCCATGGCAGAAATTGGACAGGTTATGACTGAACACAATTGTAGGATTGCATTGCTACAGGAGCCATATGAAAAATATGGTAAACCGGTGGCTCTGCCGGCCTTTATGAAAAGGTTTGCAGATAAAAGATGCAATTCTGCAATTGTAATTAATGACAATAATTTGGACTGTGTGTTAGTCTGCTCAAGTGATTGGGGGGTATGTGTTAGCGTCGAGGGTGCATTTGGTAGTTTCTATCTATGCTCCTCGTACTTTAAACACAGTGAGGACATTGAGCCGTATCTGACATTCCTGGAAAGGGTGTTAGGGTTGGCTGGTAATGCTCCTCTACTGATAGGGACAGATGCGAATGCATCATCTATGCTCTGGCACAGCAAAATATCGGCACATGCCGGTCATGCTGCCCAGAATAGGGGTAATGTTATGTCTGAGTGGTGTATATCTAACAATGTATACACCATAAACGAAATGACTGAACTGTACACGTTCTCTTGTGCGAACGGATGCAGTGACATTGACGTGACCTTAGTTAACGAATCCGCCAGAAGGCGTTTCAATTTCGATTGGAATGTCTTCAATGGCAGTGGATTATCCGACCATAATCCTATTGTTGTAAGGATTAATAATTTAAGTAGGAATAGTGATAGGGAAGATTTTATTAAAAAATGGCGGACGATGGGTGTTGATTGGAACACCTATTCGTCCAAAATTAGGGAAAAATTTTCCAATATTTCATTGGAGAATTTTTCGCTTGAAGATATTGATGGGCAGGTAGAGACAGTAAATGGCTTAGTTGGGAATGTCAATGACGCATTTCTCGGCAGATCCCGTAAGGGCTGTCGAGGGGTGTCATGGTGGACACCCCAGCTGACGCTAAAAAGAATACAAGTGCGACATTGTAGAGGGTTGTACCAAAGAGCTAGAAGAAATAATTCTGGTAATTTGGAACAGCTCAAAGAGACATATCGGATAGCTCGACTGGAATATAGGAGACTAATTCTGTCCGAAAAATTGGACAATTGGTATAAATTTGTTGAAGAACACAAGGATGACCCATGGGGTGACGTCTACAGGATTTGTAGAGGTTATGGGTCAGATAATAATGTGACTTCATTGACGGTGGGTAACACTGTTCATACAACCTGGACGGAGTGTATGACGGCGTTGACGGACCAGTTCTTTCCAAGACTAACGGAGGATGTAGTGCATCAGAATATTTCTGATGAGCTGCACTCACCGACCTTGGAGCGTTATGAAATTTCGCATGCGGTTGCCTCTCTCAAATCGAGAAGGTCACCGGGTGTGGATGGATTAACGGGCGAAATGTGTAAGGCAATGTGGAAATCCATTCCGGATTTTCTGCACAGCCTTTACACAAAGTGCATGGACATGGGCTATTTTCCAGTTAAATGGAAAATGGCACGTATCACTGTACTGTTAAAATCGCAGAACAAATTAAGGACGGATCCGAGCTCGTATCGTGGCATAAGTCTTCTTCCAGTACTTGGAAAAGTGCTGGAGAGGATAATGATTGAAAGACTGGAATCTTGTTTCCAGCTTTCTGATTGCCAGTACGGCTTCCGACGGGGTAGATGTGTGGAAGACGCTTGGACAAGGGTTAAAGAAATGATTGCCGTGAGTGTATCTAAATATGCTCTCGGTATTTTTGTTGACTTTAAAGGAGCATTTGATTGTCTCTTGTGGGATAGGGTGCTGGAAAGGTTGCGTATGCTTGGATGTAGGGAGATGCCACTCTGGAAAAGTTATTTTTCAGAGAGGAAAGCATGCGTGGCTGGATCCAGCAATTGTATAAATGTAGACATAGTTAGGGGCTGTCCGCAGGGATCCATCTCTGGACCATATATATGGAACATAATGATGGATCCACTGCTCAGGCAGCTAGAAAGGCTATGTAAGTGTGTCGCTTACGCTGATGACCTGCTCATCATTGTTGAAGGCAACAGTAGGCTGGAATTGGAGCGGTCTGGTGAAAACCTGATGGCTCTAATTTCAGATTGGGGTAGGAATGTAGGTGTAGGTATTAACGTGAGCAAGACAAATATGATGCTCCTCAAGGGCTTTTTGTCTTGCAATCGTCATCCTAGTATACATGTGAATGGTGCTCCCATCCGGTATGCTAGGATAATTAAGTATCTAGGAGTATCGGTGGGAGAGAGAATGAGTTTTATGCCTCATATTAATAATATGAGGGATAAAATTGTAGGTGTTGTCGGACCACTCCGACGTGTAATGAGAAATGACTGGGGGCTGAGTAAGCGGGCTGCACGAATGATCTATAATGGATTATTTGTTGCATGTGTTGCTCACTCAGCAAGTGTCTGGTATGACACTGTAGTAAGATGTGTTACGGCTAGGCAAAAAGTAAATTCTTGTCAAAGAATAATGCTGCTAGCAAGTCTGCCAGTGTGTAGAACTGTATCTACGGATGCACTACAAGTCCTAATGGGCGTTCTACCACTGGATTTAGAAGTTATTAGGAGAGGGATTATCTTTAAGAGACTTAGGGAAATTCCTCTAACGGAAAATGACTGGGCAATCAATGCCACAAGTAGGATTGAAGTAAAAAGGGAGGCTTTGTCATTTGCGCTAGGCAAATGGCAGGAAAAATGGTCCTTAAGTGACAAGGGTAGAGTAACGTTTAGGTTTGCTCCTGACGTTAGGGAAATTTTTGAAAGAGGAGGAATTGAGTTCTCTCTCTTTCTAGGGTACCTACTGACTGGACATGGTTCCCTCAATGCGTTCCTGTACGATAGAAGTGCAGGAGTGGATTCCGCTGCATGTGCGTGTGGCTTTCTGGTTGAGGATTGGATGCATGTGCTTTGCACATGTCCTCTGTATTCTGATATCAGGGATCTGCAGGCCATGGGAATTCATTGGCATGAGGGTAATGTTGTATTTAGTAGGGTTCTATCTTCTGAGGATTCTCATTTGGCAATTGCTACTTTTGCCAATGAGGTTTTCAGAAGACGTAGGGCTGTGTTAGGAAGGACTTGAGTAGGGTACCTACTCTCTCTCTTTACTAAGTAAGTTATATATGTTGTATATATAGTTTTTAAAAATTTTTTATTTATTTTATTAATATTTTTCTTTTCTTTTTCTTTAAGTAGATGTTTGTTTTGCTGTATCATCGGGGCTAATTAGACGATATATGTCTAGGCAGATGTTTAGTGTCTGTCTGATATTCTGAATTGTTGTCTGTCTGTTGTGCTAAGCCTGTGGAGGTACTGCTTCGCTTTCACAGATTTGGCACAGTATATATTGAAGGTTTACCCAGGGTTGATTATCTATTGTAATCAACTCTTAATCGGCACCAGCTACGGGTGATAAGGCACCAACTGGTAGTAGCTTATAACATCTAAGTTACGACCTTCCATCGGAGAGGTTTAACATTCCGTACTATGGGTGTCGGGAGCCCCCAGGGTGATTTCACTCCTGGCCCGACAATTGAGGTAGGCCCCCTTGTGGGTGCATCATAGTGGCTGTGGTTTGTCACCAAAACACCATCTTGGTGATGTCATTCTTGACCGCGGTAATGCATCCTTAAAATGCTTTACGCACTGTATGGTGCCGTGAGATTAAGCCTTAACGGCAGGTGCTCACGTAAAGCCATACAACTCTCTGTCCCTACCTACTCAGTCAGTGTTTTGTTATCAAAGTGTACGGACGTGCGCGGAAATAATAAAACTCGTTGTGGTTGTTGTGCTAAAAATATATTGTGCTTGTGTTGTGTTACACAGTGATTTGTGTTTTGCCGTCGGCAAAACAATTATTTACAATATATTATATATTGGTATTGGTGCTTGCAATACAAAATATTTCGCAGCTGCACAGAATTAATACGAATTTTGTAGTGAGAAAATTCGTGCGAATTTTGGCAGCTAAATTTAGTGAGAATTTTGCTTGGGCAAATTTATTGATAATTTTGCTCGAGCAAAATTAAAGAGAATTATAATAACAACAATAATAGTGTGTGTTATTAGTGTTAGTGGTTTTTGGTGGTTGTTTTCTCTCTTGCGCCACCTAGTGCGCAATAGGAATAGTATAGTGTAGTGATTGTATTAGCTTAAGCGTGTTCTTTTGCTGGTTTGGGTACTAAGTGCCTAGTGTTTTGTGTTCTTCTTGCTAATAGTTGGTGCTATAGCAAGTTTATTAATTTTATATTATTATTTTTTGTTGTTGACTTTGCTAATTTTCTTAGCTAGGAACAGGGGTAATAAGGATGCAGCGTCCTCCAAAAAGGACACAAGATGGCGGGGAACCGGATTCATCTGAGTATGAATCAATGGTGGAGAAGGCCAAGGAAGCCCCGGTGGTGCAGAAGAAGAAGAAGAAGGTAGTAAAAAGTGGCAGTGACACTGACGTGAAGGTGGTAGCTGGTACAGATGATGAAGGCACCCTAAATAAACTGAAAAAAAAGCCTAAACCGGCAGCGACGGTAGCAACGGCAGAGGTAAGTGGTATAAACAATACCGCTAAAACAATGGCGCCCCCTAGAAAGCTAATAAAGGTGAAGAAAAATGCACCAAATAGTGTGGTGGAAGAAATGAAGGCCATTACCAGAGCCTTTAATGACATTGTCTTCAATGATGATGACATTAAGAAGAGCTCTGCAAAGAAGCTGATTGAAGTATGTGGCCAGTATGAGGCCATGATAATGAAGATGACGGAGGAAAATTCCCGTCTAAAAGGCAAACTGGATGTTATGGAGAACATCAAGTTGATGCCAACTAAAGTTGCCACTTCTGCTGCTCCGAAAATGCTGACAAAGCCGCCAGTTCATACCTGGTCGGCTGTGGTACAGAGTAATATACCTGAGGACACCCCAGAAGCTGTAGTAAAAAAAGTGGTACAGCAAGTCGGACCATCATTGGGAGTCAGAATTCATGACGTAAAACCTATTAAAAAAGGTGGAGCGGTCATAAGGACCCCATCCGTGGCAGAAAGAGACAAATTGGTTCAAAACACCAAATTTGTGGAGGCTGGACTGAAGATAGCAGCCAATAAGGTAAAGGGGAAAAAAGTCCTGATCAAAGGTGTGCATGCACAAATAACTCCTGATGAGTTTATGCGTGACCTATTTGAGATGAACCTAGAAGATGTATGTGAGTCTTTTGAGGTCTTCAAAAAGGCGGTGACAATGGTCAGTAAGCCGTGGGAGGCCAATGCCGAAAGGCCAATTGATGTCACAATTGAAGGCAACACAGCAGTTATAGATAAACTGCTGGAGGTAGGGCGTGTGTACTCTAAATGGTTCTCATTTAGAGTACATGAAATTGATGTGGTAGCAGGATGCTACAGATGCCTCTCCTTTGATCATAGGATTAGGGATTGCAGGGTAAAAGGGAGCGTCTGCCGTCGCTGTGGAGGAGAAGGACATCAGGCGCGTGGCTGCAGCAAAGATATCTGTTGCAGAAATTGTGCCTTTAGGGGGCTAAAGGCTGACCACCTGATGCTGTCATCGGCGTGTCCGATCTACAGAAGTCTGGAAGCGAGGGTTGCAGCCAGGCATTAAAATGGTGAGTATTATACAACTCAACTGTAGAGGATGCTCGGCAGTTATGGCCGAACTTGGACAGACATTGACTGAAAATAACAGTAGGGTTGCATTATTGCAGGAGCCATACAGCGTCTCTGGCCGTGTCAGAGGGCTGCCTGGTTATATGCAAATTTTTGCAGATGCGAGATGCAATTCTGCTGTTGTTATTAATGACAATAATTTGGATAGTGTTAGTGTGTTATCATCCGATTTTGGTGTCTTGGTAAATGTAACTGGAGCATTTGGAAATATTTTCCTCTGCTCCAGTTACTTCAAATTTAGTGAGGAAATTAGTCCGTATCTATCCTTTATGGATAGAGTAATTGAAATTGTTGGTAATACTCCAATGATAATTGGAGTAGATGCCAATGCATCGTCTGCGCTCTGGCACAGTAAAATTACTGGTCATACCAGAAATACTGCGCAAAACAGAGGATATGTCCTGTCTGAATATGTAATTTCTAATAATTTACATGTCTTAAATGAGCCAAGTGAATTGTTCACTTTTGATGGACCAAGAGGTACCAGTGACATTGACGTGACATTTTGTAACGGACCGGCTCTGACTAAATTTGATTTTAGTTGGAGCATTATTAGGGATTGTGGTATTAGTGACCACAATCCAATAAATATTATAATGAGTTATATTAGAGGTAATAACAATGAGTACACTGAGGGCATCAGGCGATGGCGTACTGCCGGAGCTAATTGGGATGCTTTCGGGGTGCTCATTGAGGATGCAATTGCATCAATGTCGGTTAGGGAGTTTGAGGGCTTGACCATTGATCAACAGGTCAATAAAATTAATGAGACGATTGAGGTGATCGGTGACTCATTTCTCGGTAGATGTCAAAAGACAGCGATCCGGGGGGTGAGGTGGTGGTCATCTCAATTATGTAAGCAAAGAAGAACAGTTAGGAGAAATAGGCGTAGGCTTCAGAGAGCTATTAGAGCTAACTCTGATAATATAGAAAGACTTAGAGTAGTTTATAGATTGTCTTTAAGGTCATATAAAAAACTGATTATCCGTACCAAGTTAGAAGACTGGCAGCGCTTCGTCACAATGAATTGTGATGATCCTTGGGGAAATGTATATAAGATATGTAGGGAAAAATTCCGTGTATTGGACGTGTCTGGTATCCGAGTTAATAATAATGTTATGACAACATGGAAGGAGAGTATTACAGTACTGATGAAGCAGTTCTTCCCGGGATTACAGGGTGCAATAGATTCCTCAGTTATTGAGGATCTACCGTCTCCTCCATCCCTGGAACGGCATGAAATCTCGCATGCGGTGTCCTTACTCAGATCGAGAAGGTCACCGGGTGTGGATGGCATGACGGGCGAAATGGTGAGGGCTTTATGGAAATCCATACCGGATTATCTATACAGCCTTTACTCGAGGTGCATTGACACTGGTTATTTTCCACAACAGTGGAGAATGGCACGAGTCACTGTACTTTTAAAATCGCAGGACAAAGACAGAACGGACCCAGGTTCATATAGAGGCATAAGCCTCTTACCGGTCCTAGGAAAGGTGTTAGAGAGGGTGATGGTTGAAAGGCTTCATAGTAATATGAACATTCAACTCTCCACCTCGCAATATGGATTTAGGAGAGGACATAGTGTTGAGGACGCATGGACGTACGTTAAACGTACTATCTCCCGAAGCAATGGTAAATACATTCTTGGTGTATTTATTGATTATAAGGGAGCATTTGACAATCTACTGTGGGATAAAGTATTGGCGCGGCTGCACATGATTGGATGCCGGGAAATGGCTTTGTGGAAAAGCTATTTTACCGGCAGAAAAGCATGTGTGGTGGGGTCAAATGATACCATAACAGTGGATGTTGTTCGGGGCTGTCCGCAGGGATCTATCTGTGGTCCATATATTTGGAACATAATGATGGATACCCTGTTGAAAGACTTAGAACGATCTGTTAAATGCTGTGCGTACGCAGATGATCTGTTGTTAATGGTCGAAGGGGAATCCCGTTCTGAAATAGAACGGAAAAGTAATGAGCTGTTAGGAATAGTTAAGAACTGGGGTGAAAGTGTAGGTGTTGATGTGTCTACTGACAAGACGGTGATGATGTTGCTTAAGGGCAGATTATCACATAATCGTCATCCAAGTGTCCGACTAAATGATAGGCCTTTGAGATATGTCTCAGAGGTCCGTTATTTGGGAATTAAAATGTCTGAAAGAATGTGTTTTCTCCCTCACCTGATTGCAATGAGGGATAAGATCACTGGAGTAGTTGGGATGATTCGCCGGGTGCTTCGAAAAGACTGGGGTCTAAGTAGAACAGCTACCCGGCGAATTTATAATGGATTATTTGTAGCTTGCGCCACATATGGAGCAAGCATTTGGTATTCGTCCGTATCAACTGACAGATATAGGCAGAAATTGCTTATGTGTCAGAGAATAATGCTTTTAGCATGTATTCCCGTCTGTTGTACAGTATCCACTGATGCTTTACAAGTATTAATGGGTGCTGTGCCCTTGGATATTGAGGCTAAACGCCGTGCAATATCATTTAAAATTAAGAGAAAGTATGACTTGGATAACGATGATTGGCCTGAGGCCAGCAGACAGAACGTATGTCCGAAACAAATGAAAACTCTGCTACTTAACGCTGCTCTCTCTAGATGGCAATCTAGATGGGATAACAGTATAAATGGCAGAGTAACGTACAGATTTTTACCGAAAGTATCCCTGGTGGTCGAGAATGTTAATTTTACATTCACACTATACCAGGGATTCTTCATGACGGGACATGGGTCATTTAATGACTTCTTGTTTAAAAGAAATACTGGTGTTGCCTCAAGTGCATGCACTTGTGGATTCCTTTCAGAGAACTGGATGCATGTATTATGTACATGCACCAATTACTCGGAATATAGAGATCTACAAGGTATGGGTGTATTTGTGAACAACGCAGAATTTGACTTGACTAGGGTTATAAGTAGGAATGAATATTTTGATAACTTCGGCAGATATGCCAAGTTAGCTTTCACAAAACGTCGGGCACTTATAAGTCGGTCTAATCTGACTATTTAATAACCGATGTATATGAATATATATTGTAGATTATTATAAGTATTATATATTGTAGTTGTTGGATTGCAACATTGGTGATTCGTGTATATCTCTGCATGGCCAATTATTGGCAGGTAGAGGTGTGCTCGATGGTGCCAGTGCGATTGTTTTGCAGTTAATAATGTATTTTTCTTTTGTTTATTTATTTATTAGAATTGTACGGATGGGGCGTTTTTTGGTGACCAGTCCGGAGATGTAAGGTCTTACACTGGTAGTATTCCTCCTAGTGGAATACGCGGTTCGACCCAGGAACCTATTGCTGGTACCACGGGATGCTAGAGCCCCAGGAACTTGTTCCTGCTAGCATTATGGGAAGGCCCCCTTGTGGGAGCATCGTGGTGGTTGTGGTTTTCCCCTAACGGGGTGAGAGTAGGCTATACCCTCTTCACCGAGGAGTGGAGGTCATATCCTTACAATATGGCTCCTAGATTCGGTACCTAACGGGGCGTTGGGAAGCGCATATCTTTCCTCTGCATCTGAGCTTCGGCTCGAGATGCCGTGTGATTAAGCCTCCACGGCAGGAACACACGTTAAACACTTGACTTCATGTCCCTACCTACTGCAAAAAGTAAATTCTTGTCAAAGAATAATGCTGCTAGCAAGTCTGCCAGTGTGTAGAACTGTATCTACGGATGCACTACAAGTCCTAATGGGCGTTCTACCACTGGATTTAGAAGTTATTAGGAGAGGGATTATCTTTAAGAGACTTAGGGAAATTCCTCTAACGGAAAATGACTGGGCAATCAATGCCACAAGTAGGATTGAAGTAAAAAGGGAGGCTTTGTCATTTGCGCTAGGCAAATGGCAGGAAAAATGGTCCTTAAGTGACAAGGGTAGAGTAACGTTTAGGTTTGCTCCTGACGTTAGGGAAATTTTTGAAAGAGGAGGAATTGAGTTCTCTCTCTTTCTAGGGTACCTACTGACTGGACATGGTTCCCTCAATGCGTTCCTGTACGATAGAAGTGCAGGAGTGGATTCCGCTGCATGTGCGTGTGGCTTTCTGGTTGAGGATTGGATGCATGTGCTTTGCACATGTCCTCTGTATTCTGATATCAGGGATCTGCAGGCCATGGGAATTCATTGGCATGAGGGTAATGTTGTATTTAGTAGGGTTCTATCTTCTGAGGATTCTCATTTGGCAATTGCTACTTTTGCCAATGAGGTTTTCAGAAGACGTAGGGCTGTGTTAGGAAGGACTTGAGTAGGGTACCTACTCTCTCTCTTTACTAAGTAAGTTATATATGTTGTATATATAGTTTTTAAAATTTTTATTTATTTTATTAATATTTTTCTTTTCTTTTTCTTTAAGTAGATGTTTGTTTTGCTGTATCATCGGGGCTAATTAGACGATATATGTCTAGGCAGATGTTTAGTGTCTGTCTGATATTCTGAATTGTTGTCTGTCTGTTGTGCTAAGCCTGTGGAGGTACTGCTTCGCTTTCACAGATTTGGCACAGTATATATTGAAGGTTTACCCAGGGTTGATTATCTATTGTAATCAACTCTTAATCGGCACCAGCTACGGGTGATAAGGCACCAACTGGTAGTAGCTTATAACATCTAAGTTACGACCTTCCATCGGAGAGGTTTAACATTCCGTACTATGGGTGTCGGGAGCCCCCAGGGTGATTTCACTCCTGGCCCGACAATTGAGGTAGGCCCCCTTGTGGGTGCATCATAGTGGCTGTGGTTTGTCACCAAAACACCATCTTGGTGATGTCATTCTTGACCGCGGTAATGCATCCTTATAATGCTTTACGCACTGTATGGTGCCGTGAGATTAAGCCTTAACGGCAGGTGCTCACGTAAAGCCATACAACTCTCTCTGTCCCTACCTACTCTCTAGCGAAACCACAGCCAAGGGAACGGGCTTGGAAAAATCAGCGGGGAAAGAAGACCCCGTTGAGCTTGACTCTAATCTGGCAGTGTAAGGAGACATAGGAGGTGTAGAATAAGTGGGAGATAATATGGCCACCTCAATGCAAATTGGGGACCTTTTATCGCCAATGAAATACCACTACTCTTATTGTTTCCTTACTTACTTGATTAAGTGGAACGTGTATCATTATCTAGCCATTATACGGGTATATTTTCATATATATCTTATGGTATTGGGTTTTGATGCAAGCTTCTTGATCAAAGTACTAAGAGTTTGTTATATAATTGTAAACAGATTTTAATGAGATGATAATATTTTTATAATGTTATTTATTAACATTTAAAATTTGGTATAGCTCCCTATACTCAGGTATGATCCAATTCAAGGACATTGCCAGGTAGGGAGTTTGACTGGGGCGGTACATCTCTCAAATAATAACGGAGGTGTCCCAAGGCCAGCTCAGTGCGGACAGAAACCACACATAGAGCAAAAGGGCAAATGCTGACTTGATCTCGGTGTTCAGTACACACAGGGACAGCAAAAGCTCGGCCTATCGATCCTTTTGGTTTAATGAGTTTTTAACAAGAGGTGTCAGAAAAGTTACCACCGGGATAACTGGCTTGTGGCGGCCAAGCGTTCATAGCGACGTCGCTTTTTGATCCTTCGATGTCGGCTCTTCCTGTCATTGTGAAGCAAAATTCACCAAGCGTTGGATTGTTCACCCATACAAGGGAACGTGAGCTGGGTTTAGACCGTCGTGAGACAGGTTAGTTTTACCCTATTGATGACAAAAACGTTGTTGCGACAGCATTCCTGCGTAGTACGAGAGGAACCGCAGGTACGGACCAATGGCACAATACTTGTTCGAGCGAACAGTGGTATGACGCTACGTCCGTTGGATTATGCCTGAACGCCTCTAAGGTCGTATCCGAGCTGGACTGCAATGATAAAAATGGGGCAATTGCATTGTATAGCTTTTAAACTATTTAAAGTTCATCATTTATGATGATGGGCGACAATAATAGATGTGATGCTAATGTTATTTGTAACATAACAAGTACGGGAGGATTCGATCACCTGCACGCCGCGTTAGTTACATATAAAAACATTATTTAATACAATAGCAATGCCTAGAATCAATTGTAAACGACTTTTGTAACGGGCAAGGTGTTGTAAGCGGAAGAGCAGCTGCCATACTGCGATCCACTGAAGCTCATCCTTAGCTTGATGATTCGATATTTATATAATTATCGTTTCTTATACAAATATATTTAATATATATAATATATTAATGAAATAGATATGTTTCACACATGTTTCGTCATCTAACTAGTGACGCCAAATATTATATTATATTAACATTACAATATGTTATTATAATTGATCATAAAATGTTTCACACATGTTTCGTCATCTAACTAGTGACGCCAAATATTATATTATATTAACATTACAATATGTTATTATAATTGATCATAAAATGTTTCACACATGTTTCGTCATCTAACTAGTGACGCCAAATATTATATTTATATTATATTATATTATATTAACATTACAATATGTTATTATAATTGATCATAAAATGTTTCACACATGTTTCGTCATCTAACTAGTGACGCCAAATATTATATTTATATTATATTATATTATATTATATTAACATTGCAATATGTTATTATAATTGATCATAAAATGTTTCACACATGTTTCGTCATCTAACTAGTGACGCCAAATATTATATTATATTAACATTACAATATGTTATTATAATTGATCATAAAATGTTTCACACATGTTTCGTCATCTAACTAGTGACGCCAAATATTATATTATATTAACATTGCAATATGTTATTATAATTGATCATAAAATGTTTCACACATGTTTCGTCATCTAACTAGTGACGCCAAATATTATATTATATTAACATTACAATATGTTATTATAATTGATCATAAAATGTTTCACACATGTTTCGTCATCTAACTAGTGACGCCAAATATTATATTTATATTATATTATATTATATTATATTAACATTGCAATATGTTATTATAATTGATCATAAAATGTTTCACACATGTTTCGTCATCTAACTAGTGACGCCAAATATTATATTTATATTATATTATATTATATTATATTATATTAACATTGCAATATGTTATTATAATTGATCATAAAATGTTTCACACATGTTTCGTCATCTAACTAGTGACGCCAAATATTATATTTATATTATATTATATTATATTAACATTACAATATGTTATTATAATTGTAAAAAAATATATAATTAAATTAATAATATAAAATTAATTAATAAATATAATATATATAATACCCATAATAATATTATGATGTCCCAAATAGTTAATATATGAAGTGGTAGTGAAGTGATATGTAACGAAATAATTAATATAATGTTTTAAACACAATGTTAATATTAATATATTTTGCAATGTATAAAAAAATTTAAGAAATATGTTTTTTTAAAAATTTTTTTAAAAAAAATATAAGGATGTTTTTGTGATGTTTTATGAATTGACAATAATTTGATAAAAATACAAGTTTTTTATACAATTTTTTTTTTTATAAAAAGCTTACAAGTATTTTGAATTTTTCATGAAACTATGGTAAAAAAGTACTATGGGGGCCGATATGATTTGATGTATAAAAAGCTAATGTTCATAAATCTACACAAGATGATTGAATGTTTATTTATACATTCATCATCTAATAAATGTTTTGTATGTTATACAAACTAATTATAAAAGTATTTACAATAAAAGTATTTTTAATTTTTCGCGAAACTATGGTAAAAATGTACTATAGGGGCCGATATGATTTGATGTATCAAAAGATAATGTTTTGTATGTTATACAAACTAATTATAAAAGTATTTACCATAAAAGTATTTTTAATTTTTCGCGAAACTATGGTAAAAAAGTACTATAGGGGCCGATATGATTTGATGTATAAAAAGCTAATGTTCATAAATCTACACAAGATGATTGAATGTTTATTAATACATTCATCATCTAATAAATGTTTTGTATGTTATACAAACTAATTATAAAAGTATTTACAATAAAAGTATTTTTAATTTTTCACGAAACTATGGTAAAAAAGTACTATAGGGGCCGATATGATTTGATGTATAAAAAGATAATGTTTTGTATGTTATACAAACTAATTATAAAAGTATTTACCATAAAAGTATTTTTAATTTTTCGCGAAACTATGGTAAAAAAGTACTATAGGGGCCGATATGATTTGATGTATAAAAAGCTAATGTTTTGTATGTTATACAAACTAATTATAAAAATATGTACCATAAAAGTATTTTTAATTTTTCGCGAAACTATGGTAAAAAAGTACTATAGGGGCCGATATGATTTGATGTATAAAAAGATAATGTTTTGTATGTTATACAAACTAATTATAAAAGTATTTACCATAAAAGTATTTTTAATTTTTCGCGAAACTATGGTAAAAAAGTACTATAGGGGCCGATATGATTTGATGTATAAAAAGCTAATGTTCATAAATCTACACAAGATGATTGAATGTTTATTAATACATTCATCATCTAATAAATGTTTTGTATGTTATACAAACTAATTATAAAAGTATTTACCATAAAAGTATTTTTAATTTTTCACGAAACTATGGTAAAAAAGTACTATAGGGGCCGATATGATTTGATGTATAAAAAGCTAATGTTCATAAATCTACACAAGATGATTGAATGTTTATTAATACATTCATCATCTAATAAATGTTTTGTATGTTATACAAACTAATTATAAAAGTATTTACAATAAAAGTATTTTTAATTTTTCACGAAACTATGGTAAAAAAAGTACTATAGGGGCCGATATGATTTGATGTATAAAAAGCTAATGTTCATAAATCTACACAAGGTGATTGAATGTTTATTAATACATTCATCATCTAATAAATGTTTTGTATGTTATACAAACTAATTATAAAAGTATTTACAATAAAAGTATTTTTAATTTTTCACGAAACTATGGTAAAAAAGTACTATAGGGGCCGATATGATTTGATGTATAAAAAGGTAATGTTCATAAATCTACACAAGTTGATTGAATGTTTATTAATACATTCATCATCTAATAAATGTTTTGTATGTTATACAAACTAATTATAAAAGTATTTACAATAAAAGTATTTTTAATTTTTCACGAAACTATGGTAAAAAAGTACTATAGGGGCCGATATGATTTGATGTATAAAAAGCTAATGTTCATAAATCTACACAAGATGATTGAATGTTTATTAATACATTCATCATCTAATAAATGTTTTGTATGTTATACAAACTAATTATAAAAGTATTTTTAATTTTTCACGAAACTATGGTAAAAATGTACAATAAGGAGTAGTACTAAACTAATGTTAGTACACAAGATGATTGAATGTTTATACATTCATTATATAATAAATGGTACAAAAGTACTATAATATTATGAAGTGTTAAGAACTAATGTTCGTACACACGATGATTGAATGTTTTATACATTTGTCATTTATTCAATGTTGAAGTCTGTTTTGGTACATATGTTTTAATTTTTAATATTAAAATTGTGTTCTATAAATGGACCATCATCAAATATAGTTTGGCATTTATTCAAGAACGTATATATAATATAATATTACGTATGATGAAATTTTCAATTTCACATCAAATTTAATACGAAATACAAAATGTATTTTATAATGCGACAAAACATAAAATATTAAGTAAGGTGATAATATAAGAATAATAATATGTACATTGTATTGTATTTTATTAAAGAAGATCGAAAAGAAGTTTTTCGTATCTTAATATATATTATAAAAAGAAATATATAACATTATTCTGGTTGATCCTGCCAGTAGTTATATGCTTGTCTCAAAGATTAAGCCATGCATGTCTAAGTACACACGAATTAAAAGTGAAACCGCAAAAGGCTCATTATATCAGTTATGGTTCCTTAGATCGTTAACAGTTACTTGGATAACTGTGGTAATTCTAGAGCTAATACATGCAATGTAAGCACGGACCTATGGGACGTGTGCTTTTATTAGGCTAAAACCAAGCGACCTTTTGGTCGTATAATGGTTGAACTCTAGATAACTTGCAGATCGTATGGTCTTGTACCGACGACAGATCTTTCAAATGTCTGCCCTATCAACTTTTGATGGTAGTATCTAGGACTACCATGGTTGCAACGGGTAACGGGGAATCAGGGTTCGATTCCGGAGAGGGAGCCTGAGAAACGGCTGCCACATCTAAGGAAGGCAGCAGGCGCGTAAATTACCCACTCCCAGCACGGGGAGGTAGTGACGAAAAATAACAATACAGGACTCATTAAAGAGGCCCTGTAATTGAAATGAGTACACTTTAAATCCTTTAACAAGGACCTATTGGAGGGCAAGTTCTGGTGCCAGCAGCCGCGGTAACTCCAGCTCCAGTAGCATATATTAATGTTGTTGCGGTTAAAACGTTCGTAGTTGAACTTGTGCTTCATACGGGTAGTACAACTATAACTTTAGCTTGTGCTATACCTTATGTATGTAAGCGTATTACCGGTGGAGTTCTTATATGTATTTGTAATACTTGTATTCTTTGCATATTCCTCCTATTTAAACCTGCTTCAATGCTCTTCATCGAGTGTTGTTGTGGGCCGGTACAATTACTTTGAACAAATTAGAGTGCTTAAAGCAGGCTCCAAATGCTTGAATATTTTGTGCATGGAATAATGAAATAAGACCTCTGTTCTACTTTCATTGGTTTTTAGAACAAGAGGTAATGATTAATAGAAGCAGTTTGGGGGCATTAGTATTACGACGCGAGAGGTGAAATTCTTGGACCGTCGTAAGACTAACTTAAGCGAAAGCATTTGCCAAAGATGTTTTCATTAATCAAGAACGAAAGTTAGAGGTTCGAAGGCGATCAGATACCGCCCTAGTTCTAACCATAAACGATGCCAGCTAGCAATTGGGTGTAGCTAATTTTATGGCTCTCTCAGTCGCTTCCCGGGAAACCAAAGCTTTTGGGCTCCGGGGGAAGTATGGTTGCAAAGCTGAAACTTAAAGGAATTGACGGAAGGGCACCACCAGGAGTGGAGCCTGCGGCTTAATTTGACTCAACACGGGAAAACTTACCAGGTCCGAACATAAGCGTGTAAGACAGATTGATAGCTCTTTCTCGAATCTATGGGTGGTGGTGCATGGCCGTTCTTAGTTCGTGGAGTGATTTGTCTGGTTAATTCCGATAACGAACGAGACTCAAATATATTAAATAGATGCTTTCAGGATTATGGTGTTGAAGCTTTTATGGCCTTCATTCACGACTGCAGTAAAATGTACGAGTGTTTGAATGTGTTCATAAAAGTGGAGCCGTACCTGTTGGTTTGTCCCATTATAGGACACTAGCTTCTTAAATGGACAAATTGCGTCTAGCAATAATGAGATTGAGCAATAACAGGTCTGTGATGCCCTTAGATGTCCTGGGCTGCACGCGCGCTACAATGAAAGTATCAACGTGTATTTCCTAGACCGAGAGGTCCGGGTAAACCGCTGAACCACTTTCATGCTTGGGATTGTGAACTGAAACTGTTCACATGAACTTGGAATTCCCAGTAAGTGCGAGTCATTAACTCGCATTGATTACGTCCCTGCCCTTTGTACACACCGCCCGTCGCTACTACCGATTGAATTATTTAGTGAGGTCTCCGGACGTGATCACTGTAACGCACATGTGTTACGGATGTTTCTCAAAAGTTGACCGAACTTGATTATTTAGAGGAAGTAAAAGTCGTAACAAGGTTTCCGTAGGTGAACCTGCGGAAGGATCATTAATGCCATGTTCCTATCCGAAGATAATAAAAAAAAAAAATATATGAAATTTTTCATATAAAATAAAATTATACTATAATGTATAATTGAATAAATACAAAGCAATAAAGCGAATATAAAATGTTTCATAATGTTTCGTCATTTAATTAGTGACGCTATAAATTACACTATAAGTTGTACTTAATAATTTAAGTTTTAAGTTTCCAAAAAAAAAAAAAAAGGAAACTTTAAAAGACATTCGCAACTAAAAGTGTATTATATTATATTATATATATATGACAGAAAATTTATTAAAATTAAATATTCACTCTAAGCGGTGGATCACTCGGCTCATGGGTCGATGAAGAACGCAGCAAACTGTGCGTCATCGTGTGAACTGCAGGACACATGAACATCGACAATTTGAACGCATATCGCAGTCCATGCTATTATGTAGTTTAATTAATTTTAAAGTACTGCTTGGACTACATATGGTTGAGGGTTGTAAGACTATGCTAAATAAGTTGCTTGAAGAAAAGGTGTACCTACTAAATAAAATTTAGTAGGTCCTTTTTTTTTTTTAAGCACTTGGTATATTATTGAATACACATTATAATATAAAAAATAATGTATTCATAATATGAAATAAATATGATGAAAACACTATTATGCCTCATAAAATAAAAAAAAAATGTTAGTACTTTGCTTAACATTGTATAATTGGGGAATGTCTAGCGTAAATAATAATAATAATAATAATATTATTGAAGTAACGTGAATTGCCCCATTTATAATATACATATTATATAATTGTATAAGGAAAATATTTTTTTTTTAATATGAGCGCATAATATTAAAATTAATATATATTTATCATATAGATAATATATACATTTGAAATAATAATAATGAATTGTTATATATATTATATACAACCTCAACTCATATGAGATTACCCCCTGAATTTAAGCATATTAATGAGGGGAGGAAAAGAAACTAACAAGGATTTTCTTAGTAGCGGCGAGCGAAAAGAAAACAGTTCAGCACTAAGTCACTTTACCTTTATGGTAAATGTGAGATGCAGTGTATGGAATGTTCAATTCTAACATGAGAAATTAATGATTTAAGTCCTTCTTAAATGAGGCCATTTACCCAAAGAGGGTGCTAGGCCCGTATAACATTAATGATTGTTAGTGAACATTTCCAAAGAGTCGTGTTGCTTGATAGTGCAGCACTAAGTGGGTGGTAAACTCCATCTAAAACTAAATATAACCATGAGACCGATAGTAAACAAGTACCGTGAGGGAAAGTTGAAAAGAACTCTGAATAGAGAGTTAAATAGTACGTGAAACTGCTTAGAGGTTAAGCCCGATGAACCTGAATATCCATTATGGAAAATTCATCATTATGATTGTTATATAAATTTAAAAAAAAATATTATAATAATGGTGTGCATTTTTTCTATATAAGGACATTGTAATCTATTAACAAAATTATAAAAATTTATCATAAGATTAATGGTTTTAAAGTTTTATTTAAATATATTTTGCTTGTGCATTATATAAATTATATAAATGCTATTAATTTGATAAATTGTTGATAGATTTAATTATATATAGTGCTTAAATATATATATATATATATATTTTATAATTATATATAAATCAATTGATTTTTATATTAATTATATGCACTTATATGATTTACAATGCGAAAGATTCAGGATACCTTCGGGACCCGTCTTGAAACACGGACCAAGGAGTCTAACATATTTGCAAGTTATTGGGATTAAAAAACCTAATAGCATAATTAACATAACGAAAAATTTATTATAATATGGGATTAGTTTTTAGTACTATATATATATATTTATATGTATAGTCTATTAATTCAATCCCGGGGCGTTCTATATAGTTATGTATAATAATATTTATATTATTTATACCTCTAACTAGAACGTACCTTGAGCATATATGCTGTGACCCGAAAGATGGTGAACTATACTTGATCAGGTTGAAGTCAGGGGAAACCCTGATGGAAGACCGAAACAGTTCTGACGTGTAAATCGATTGTCAGAATTGAGTATAGGGGCGAAAGACTAATCGAACCATCTAGTAGCTGGTTCCCTCCGAAGTTTCCCTCAGGATAGCTGGTGCATTTTAAATTTATATAATATAATCTTATCTGGTAAAGCGAATGATTAGAGGCCTTAGGGTCGAAACGACCTTAACCTATTCTCAAACTTTAAATGGGTAAGAATCTCACCTTTCTTGGTATGAAGGTTGTGGTTGTGATATAATGTGCCCAGTGGGCCACTTTTGGTAAGCAGAACTGGTGCTGTGGGATGAACCAAACGTAATGTTACGGTGCCCAAATTAATAACTCATGCAGATACCATGAAAGGCGTTGGTTGCTTAAAACAGCAGGACGGTGGACATGGAAGTCGTAATCCGCTAAGGAGTGTGTAACAACTCACCTGCCGAAGCAACTAGCCCTTAAAATGGATGGCGCTTAAGTTATATACCTATACATTACCGCTAAAGTAAATGGTTTATATTCAATTTCGGTTGGATAATAAATTTTGATACTTTAGTGAGTAGGAGGGTACGATGGTGTGCGTAGAAGTGTTTGGCGTAAGCCTGCATGGAGCCGCCATTGGTACAGATCTTGGTGGTAGTAGCAAATAATCGAATGAGACCTTGGAGGACTGAAGTGGAGAAGGGTTTCGTGTGAACAGTGGTTGATCACGAGTTAGTCGGTCCTAAGTTCAAGGCGAAAGCTGAAAATTTTCAAGTTATAATAATAAATTAATATATGTTATATGATAATGAAACACTTGAAAATTAATTGAACGAAAGGGAATACGGTTCCAATTCCGTAACCTGTTGAGTATCCGTTTGTTTATTAAATGTGGGCCTTGTGCTCATCCTGGTAACAGGAACGACCATAAAGAAGCCGTCGAGAGATATCGGAAGAGTTTTCTTTTCTGTTTTATAGTCGTACTACCATGGAAGTCTTTCGAAGAGAGATATGGTAGATGGACTAGAAGAGCATGACATTTACTGTTGTGTCGATATTTTCTCCTCGGACCTTGAAAATTTATGGTGGGGTCACGCAAACTTCTCAACAGGCCGTACCAATATCCGCAGCTGGTCTCCAAGGTGAAGAGTCTCTAGTCGATAGAATAATGTAGGTAAGGGAAGTCGGCAAATTAGATCCGTAACTTCGGGATAAGGATTGGCTCTGAAGATTGAGATAGTCGGGCTTGATTGGGAAGCAATAATATGGTTTATGTGCTCGTTCTGGGTAAATAGAGATTTTCGGATCTTGTTCCTCGGATAGTAGTTACGTAACCAATTGTGGAACTTTCTTGCTAAAATTTTTAAGGGATAATCATTTACTTGATATATCCTTTTTAAATTATAACGATTATCAATTAACAATCAATTCAGAACTGGCACGGACTTGGCGAATCCGACTGTCTAATTAAAACAAAGCATTGTGATGGCCCTAACGGGTGTTGACACAATGTGATTTCTGCCCAGTGCTCTGAATGTCAAAGTGAAGAAATTCAAGTAAGCGCGGGTAAACGGCGGGAGTAACTATGACTCTCTTAAGGTAGCCAAATGCCTCGTCATCTAATTAGTGACGCGCATGAATGGATTAACGAGATTCGCTCTGTCCCTACCTACTTGGGCCCCGCCCTGAAACGGAGTACCGGCATAGGTACTTCGTCCAAGGATCACGGGGCCAGAACAAAAATGCAAAAAGCATATTATATAAGATACCTTGGAAAAATTCCTTGGATCAATAATCTACCTTTTAGCAAACATAAATAATGGGATACCAACCCATGGGCAATAGGCTGTCCAAAGTTGGGAGATCAAATGATCGACAGTCCTACCAAAGACTAAGTTTGGTACCGCGGGGTACTGGAGCCCCAAGAACTAAGGTTCTTGCCAGTACGTACTCTTGGGTAGGCCCCCTTGGGGGAGCTTCGCGGGGGCTGTAAAATCGCTGGTAGTGCATGGCAACAAAACCCTGTCACCAAGGGGTGAACTTACATAGCCTATGATGTAGTTCTAAAGTTGGGACCTCCTTCGGGGGGGGCGCAGGGACGCTTAATTCCCTATCAAACGTCTAATAGAGTCTTCACGACGGGTGTAGACGTAAAACACATACTTCATGTCCCTACCTACTGGGGCCCCGCCCCGAAACGAGGTACCGGCATAGGTACTTCGTCCAAGGAATACGGGGCCAGAATAAGAGTCTGCAAGTATTATATACATATAAGATCTTCATGGAAAATTCCGGAGATCATGATTGATTTTTGGATACATTCCAAAAATCGTTAATCATTAAGGTTGCTGGATATGTTCCAGTAACCATTCATAATATTGGCACATTGTAGTGGGCAACCAACCCATGGGTAATAGTGCACCTAAATTGGGAGACACAAGTCGAAGGTCCCACCAAAGACGATATGCGTTTGGTACCGCGGGGTACTGGAGCCCCAAGAAACCGCCAGGTTCTTGCCAGTACGTACTTTCGGGTAGGCCCCCCTAGTGGGAGCATCGCGGGGGTTGTAATTAGTAGCTGGGAGTATGGCACACCCTTGACCAAGGGGAAGAATAGTTAGCACTATTAACGGTATTCTAATAGTTGGAAGCTGCTAACTTCAAATGAAGTTAGTAGGGGCGCCGGAGACGCTTAAAAAACTCCATATATGTTAAATTAAACCGTATAGGTAGGTGTTAACTATAAAAATTGCAATAATGTCCCTACCTACTCTCTAGCGAAACCACAGCCAAGGGAACGGGCTTGGAAAAATCAGCGGGGAAAGAAGACCCCGTTGAGCTTGACTCTAATCTGGCAGTGTAAGGAGACATAGGAGGTGTAGAATAAGTGGGAGATAATATGGCCACCTCAATGCAAATTGGGGACCTTTTATCGCCAATGAAATACCACTACTCTTATTGTTTCCTTACTTACTTGATTAAGTGGAACGTGTATCATTATCTAGCCATTATACGGGTATATTTTCATATATATCTTATGGTATTGGGTTTTGATGCAAGCTTCTTGATCAAAGTACTAAGAGTTTGTTATATAATTGTAAACAGATTTTAATGAGATGATAATATTTTTATAATGTTATTTATTAACATTTAAAATTTGGTATAGCTCCCTATACTCAGGTATGATCCAATTCAAGGACATTGCCAGGTAGGGAGTTTGACTGGGGCGGTACATCTCTCAAATAATAACGGAGGTGTCCCAAGGCCAGCTCAGTGCGGACAGAAACCACACATAGAGCAAAAGGGCAAATGCTGACTTGATCTCGGTGTTCAGTACACACAGGGACAGCAAAAGCTCGGCCTATCGATCCTTTTGGTTTAATGAGTTTTTAACAAGAGGTGTCAGAAAAGTTACCACCGGGATAACTGGCTTGTGGCGGCCAAGCGTTCATAGCGACGTCGCTTTTTGATCCTTCGATGTCGGCTCTTCCTGTCATTGTGAAGCAAAATTCACCAAGCGTTGGATTGTTCACCCATACAAGGGAACGTGAGCTGGGTTTAGACCGTCGTGAGACAGGTTAGTTTTACCCTATTGATGACAAAAACGTTGTTGCGACAGCATTCCTGCGTAGTACGAGAGGAACCGCAGGTACGGACCAATGGCACAATACTTGTTCGAGCGAACAGTGGTATGACGCTACGTCCGTTGGATTATGCCTGAACGCCTCTAAGGTCGTATCCGAGCTGGACTGCAATGATAAAAATGGGGCAATTGCATTGTATAGCTTTTAAACTATTTAAAGTTCATCATTTATGATGATGGGCGACAATAATAGATGTGATGCTAATGTTATTTGTAACATAACAAGTACGGGAGGATTCGATCACCTGCACGCCGCGTTAGTTACATATAAAAACATTATTTAATACAATAGCAATGCCTAGAATCAATTGTAAACGACTTTTGTAACGGGCAAGGTGTTGTAAGCGGAAGAGCAGCTGCCATACTGCGATCCACTGAAGCTCATCCTTAGCTTGATGATTCGATATTTATATAATTATCGTTTCTTATACAAATATATTTAATATATATAATATATTAATGAAATAGATATGTTTCACACATGTTTCGTCATCTAACTAGTGACGCCAAATATTATATTATATTAACATTACAATATGTTATTATAATTGATCATAAAATGTTTCACACATGTTTCGTCATCTAACTAGTGACGCCAAATATTATATTATATTAACATTACAATATGTTATTATAATTGATCATAAAATGTTTCACACATGTTTCGTCATCTAACTAGTGACGCCAAATATTATATTTATATTATATTATATTATATTAACATTACAATATGTTATTATAATTGATCATAAAATGTTTCACACATGTTTCGTCATCTAACTAGTGACGCCAAATATTATATTTATATTATATTATATTATATTATATTAACATTGCAATATGTTATTATAATTGATCATAAAATGTTTCACACATGTTTCGTCATCTAACTAGTGACGCCAAATATTATATTATATTAACATTACAATATGTTATTATAATTGATCATAAAATGTTTCACACATGTTTCGTCATCTAACTAGTGACGCCAAATATTATATTATATTAACATTGCAATATGTTATTATAATTGATCATAAAATGTTTCACACATGTTTCGTCATCTAACTAGTGACGCCAAATATTATATTATATTAACATTACAATATGTTATTATAATTGATCATAAAATGTTTCACACATGTTTCGTCATCTAACTAGTGACGCCAAATATTATATTTATATTATATTATATTATATTATATTAACATTGCAATATGTTATTATAATTGATCATAAAATGTTTCACACATGTTTCGTCATCTAACTAGTGACGCCAAATATTATATTTATATTATATTATATTATATTATATTATATTAACATTGCAATATGTTATTATAATTGATCATAAAATGTTTCACACATGTTTCGTCATCTAACTAGTGACGCCAAATATTATATTTATATTATATTATATTATATTAACATTACAATATGTTATTATAATTGTAAAAAAATATATAATTAAATTAATAATATAAAATTAATTAATAAATATAATATATATAATACCCATAATAATATTATGATGTCCCAAATAGTTAATATATGAAGTGGTAGTGAAGTGATATGTAACGAAATAATTAATATAATGTTTTAAACACAATGTTAATATTAATATATTTTGCAATGTATAAAAAAATTTAAGAAATATGTTTTTTTAAAAATTTTTTTAAAAAAAATATAAGGATGTTTTTGTGATGTTTTATGAATTGACAATAATTTGATAAAAATACAAGTTTTTTATACAATTTTTTTTTTTATAAAAAGCTTACAAGTATTTTGAATTTTTCATGAAACTATGGTAAAAAAGTACTATGGGGGCCGATATGATTTGATGTATAAAAAGCTAATGTTCATAAATCTACACAAGATGATTGAATGTTTATTTATACATTCATCATCTAATAAATGTTTTGTATGTTATACAAACTAATTATAAAAGTATTTACAATAAAAGTATTTTTAATTTTTCGCGAAACTATGGTAAAAATGTACTATAGGGGCCGATATGATTTGATGTATCAAAAGATAATGTTTTGTATGTTATACAAACTAATTATAAAAGTATTTACCATAAAAGTATTTTTAATTTTTCGCGAAACTATGGTAAAAAAGTACTATAGGGGCCGATATGATTTGATGTATAAAAAGCTAATGTTCATAAATCTACACAAGATGATTGAATGTTTATTAATACATTCATCATCTAATAAATGTTTTGTATGTTATACAAACTAATTATAAAAGTATTTACAATAAAAGTATTTTTAATTTTTCACGAAACTATGGTAAAAAAGTACTATAGGGGCCGATATGATTTGATGTATAAAAAGATAATGTTTTGTATGTTATACAAACTAATTATAAAAGTATTTACCATAAAAGTATTTTTAATTTTTCGCGAAACTATGGTAAAAAAGTACTATAGGGGCCGATATGATTTGATGTATAAAAAGCTAATGTTTTGTATGTTATACAAACTAATTATAAAAATATGTACCATAAAAGTATTTTTAATTTTTCGCGAAACTATGGTAAAAAAGTACTATAGGGGCCGATATGATTTGATGTATAAAAAGATAATGTTTTGTATGTTATACAAACTAATTATAAAAGTATTTACCATAAAAGTATTTTTAATTTTTCGCGAAACTATGGTAAAAAAGTACTATAGGGGCCGATATGATTTGATGTATAAAAAGCTAATGTTCATAAATCTACACAAGATGATTGAATGTTTATTAATACATTCATCATCTAATAAATGTTTTGTATGTTATACAAACTAATTATAAAAGTATTTACCATAAAAGTATTTTTAATTTTTCACGAAACTATGGTAAAAAAGTACTATAGGGGCCGATATGATTTGATGTATAAAAAGCTAATGTTCATAAATCTACACAAGATGATTGAATGTTTATTAATACATTCATCATCTAATAAATGTTTTGTATGTTATACAAACTAATTATAAAAGTATTTACAATAAAAGTATTTTTAATTTTTCACGAAACTATGGTAAAAAAAGTACTATAGGGGCCGATATGATTTGATGTATAAAAAGCTAATGTTCATAAATCTACACAAGGTGATTGAATGTTTATTAATACATTCATCATCTAATAAATGTTTTGTATGTTATACAAACTAATTATAAAAGTATTTACAATAAAAGTATTTTTAATTTTTCACGAAACTATGGTAAAAAAGTACTATAGGGGCCGATATGATTTGATGTATAAAAAGGTAATGTTCATAAATCTACACAAGTTGATTGAATGTTTATTAATACATTCATCATCTAATAAATGTTTTGTATGTTATACAAACTAATTATAAAAGTATTTACCATAAAAGTATTTTTAATTTTTCACGAAACTATGGTAAAAAAGTACTATAGGGGCCGATATGATTTGATGTATAAAAAGCTAATGTTCATAAATCTACACAAGATGATTGAATGTTTATTAATACATTCATCATCTAATAAATGTTTTGTATGTTATACAAACTAATTATAAAAGTATTTTTAATTTTTCACGAAACTATGGTAAAAATGTACAATAAGGAGTAGTACTAAACTAATGTTAGTACACAAGATGATTGAATGTTTATACATTCATTATATAATAAATGGTACAAAAGTACTATAATATTATGAAGTGTTAAGAACTAATGTTCGTACACACGATGATTGAATGTTTTATACATTTGTCATTTATTCAATGTTGAAGTCTGTTTTGGTACATATGTTTTAATTTTTAATATTAAAATTGTGTTCTATAAATGGACCATCATCAAATATAGTTTGGCATTTATTCAAGAACGTATATATAATATAATATTACGTATGATGAAATTTTCAATTTCACATCAAATTTAATACGAAATACAAAATGTATTTTATAATGCGACAAAACATAAAATATTAAGTAAGGTGATAATATAAGAATAATAATATGTACATTGTATTGTATTTTATTAAAGAAGATCGAAAAGAAGTTTTTCGTATCTTAATATATATTATAAAAAGAAATATATAACATTATTCTGGTTGATCCTGCCAGTAGTTATATGCTTGTCTCAAAGATTAAGCCATGCATGTCTAAGTACACACGAATTAAAAGTGAAACCGCAAAAGGCTCATTATATCAGTTATGGTTCCTTAGATCGTTAACAGTTACTTGGATAACTGTGGTAATTCTAGAGCTAATACATGCAATGTAAGCACGGACCTATGGGACGTGTGCTTTTATTAGGCTAAAACCAAGCGACCTTTTGGTCGTATAATGGTTGAACTCTAGATAACTTGCAGATCGTATGGTCTTGTACCGACGACAGATCTTTCAAATGTCTGCCCTATCAACTTTTGATGGTAGTATCTAGGACTACCATGGTTGCAACGGGTAACGGGGAATCAGGGTTCGATTCCGGAGAGGGAGCCTGAGAAACGGCTGCCACATCTAAGGAAGGCAGCAGGCGCGTAAATTACCCACTCCCAGCACGGGGAGGTAGTGACGAAAAATAACAATACAGGACTCATTAAAGAGGCCCTGTAATTGAAATGAGTACACTTTAAATCCTTTAACAAGGACCTATTGGAGGGCAAGTTCTGGTGCCAGCAGCCGCGGTAACTCCAGCTCCAGTAGCATATATTAATGTTGTTGCGGTTAAAACGTTCGTAGTTGAACTTGTGCTTCATACGGGTAGTACAACTATAACTTTAGCTTGTGCTATACCTTATGTATGTAAGCGTATTACCGGTGGAGTTCTTATATGTATTTGTAATACTTGTATTCTTTGCATATTCCTCCTATTTAAACCTGCTTCAATGCTCTTCATCGAGTGTTGTTGTGGGCCGGTACAATTACTTTGAACAAATTAGAGTGCTTAAAGCAGGCTCCAAATGCTTGAATATTTTGTGCATGGAATAATGAAATAAGACCTCTGTTCTACTTTCATTGGTTTTTAGAACAAGAGGTAATGATTAATAGAAGCAGTTTGGGGGCATTAGTATTACGACGCGAGAGGTGAAATTCTTGGACCGTCGTAAGACTAACTTAAGCGAAAGCATTTGCCAAAGATGTTTTCATTAATCAAGAACGAAAGTTAGAGGTTCGAAGGCGATCAGATACCGCCCTAGTTCTAACCATAAACGATGCCAGCTAGCAATTGGGTGTAGCTAATTTTATGGCTCTCTCAGTCGCTTCCCGGGAAACCAAAGCTTTTGGGCTCCGGGGGAAGTATGGTTGCAAAGCTGAAACTTAAAGGAATTGACGGAAGGGCACCACCAGGAGTGGAGCCTGCGGCTTAATTTGACTCAACACGGGAAAACTTACCAGGTCCGAACATAAGCGTGTAAGACAGATTGATAGCTCTTTCTCGAATCTATGGGTGGTGGTGCATGGCCGTTCTTAGTTCGTGGAGTGATTTGTCTGGTTAATTCCGATAACGAACGAGACTCAAATATATTAAATAGATGCTTTCAGGATTATGGTGTTGAAGCTTTTATGGCCTTCATTCACGACTGCAGTAAAATGTACGAGTGTTTGAATGTGTTCATAAAAGTGGAGCCGTACCTGTTGGTTTGTCCCATTATAGGACACTAGCTTCTTAAATGGACAAATTGCGTCTAGCAATAATGAGATTGAGCAATAACAGGTCTGTGATGCCCTTAGATGTCCTGGGCTGCACGCGCGCTACAATGAAAGTATCAACGTGTATTTCCTAGACCGAGAGGTCCGGGTAAACCGCTGAACCACTTTCATGCTTGGGATTGTGAACTGAAACTGTTCACATGAACTTGGAATTCCCAGTAAGTGCGAGTCATTAACTCGCATTGATTACGTCCCTGCCCTTTGTACACACCGCCCGTCGCTACTACCGATTGAATTATTTAGTGAGGTCTCCGGACGTGATCACTGTAACGCACATGTGTTACGGATGTTTCTCAAAAGTTGACCGAACTTGATTATTTAGAGGAAGTAAAAGTCGTAACAAGGTTTCCGTAGGTGAACCTGCGGAAGGATCATTAATGCCATGTTCCTATCCGAAGATAATAAAAAAAAAAAATATATGAAATTTTTCATATAAAATAAAATTATACTATAATGTATAATTGAATAAATACAAAGCAATAAAGCGAATATAAAATGTTTCATAATGTTTCGTCATTTAATTAGTGACGCTATAAATTACACTATAAGTTGTACTTAATAATTTAAGTTTTAAGTTTCCAAAAAAAAAAAAAAAGGAAACTTTAAAAGACATTCGCAACTAAAAGTGTATTATATTATATTATATATATATGACAGAGAATTTATTAAAATTAAATATTCACTCTAAGCGGTGGATCACTCGGCTCATGGGTCGATGAAGAACGCAGCAAACTGTGCGTCATCGTGTGAACTGCAGGACACATGAACATCGACAATTTGAACGCATATCGCAGTCCATGCTATTATGTAGTTTAATTAATTTTAAAGTACTGCTTGGACTACATATGGTTGAGGGTTGTAAGACTATGCTAAATAAGTTGCTTGAAGAAAAGGTGTACCTACTAAATAAAATTTAGTAGGTCCTTTTTTTTTTTTAAGCACTTGGTATATTATTGAATACACATTATAATATAAAAAATAATGTATTCATAATATGAAATAAATATGATGAAAACACTATTATGCCTCATAAAATAAAAAAAAAATGTTAGTACTTTGCTTAACATTGTATAATTGGGGAATGTCTAGCGTAAATAATAATAATAATAATAATATTATTGAAGTAACGTGAATTGCCCCATTTATAATATACATATTATATAATTGTATAAGGAAAATATTTTTTTTTTAATATGAGCGCATAATATTAAAATTAATATATATTTATCATATAGATAATATATACATTTGAAATAATAATAATGAATTGTTATATATATTATATACAACCTCAACTCATATGAGATTACCCCCTGAATTTAAGCATATTAATGAGGGGAGGAAAAGAAACTAACAAGGATTTTCTTAGTAGCGGCGAGCGAAAAGAAAACAGTTCAGCACTAAGTCACTTTACCTTTATGGTAAATGTGAGATGCAGTGTATGGAATGTTCAATTCTAACATGAGAAATTAATGATTTAAGTCCTTCTTAAATGAGGCCATTTACCCAAAGAGGGTGCTAGGCCCGTATAACATTAATGATTGTTAGTGAACATTTCCAAAGAGTCGTGTTGCTTGATAGTGCAGCACTAAGTGGGTGGTAAACTCCATCTAAAACTAAATATAACCATGAGACCGATAGTAAACAAGTACCGTGAGGGAAAGTTGAAAAGAACTCTGAATAGAGAGTTAAATAGTACGTGAAACTGCTTAGAGGTTAAGCCCGATGAACCTGAATATCCATTATGGAAAATTCATCATTATGATTGTTATATAAATTTAAAAAAAAATATTATAATAATGGTGTGCATTTTTTCTATATAAGGACATTGTAATCTATTAACAAAATTATAAAAATTTATCATAAGATTAATGGTTTTAAAGTTTTATTTAAATATATTTTGCTTGTGCATTATATAAATTATATAAATGCTATTAATTTGATAAATTGTTGATAGATTTAATTATATATAGTGCTTAAATATATATATATATATATATTTTATAATTATATATAAATCAATTGATTTTTATATTAATTATATGCACTTATATGATTTACAATGCGAAAGATTCAGGATACCTTCGGGACCCGTCTTGAAACACGGACCAAGGAGTCTAACATATTTGCAAGTTATTGGGATTAAAAAACCTAATAGCATAATTAACATAACGAAAAATTTATTATAATATGGGATTAGTTTTTAGTACTATATATATATATTTATATGTATAGTCTATTAATTCAATCCCGGGGCGTTCTATATAGTTATGTATAATAATATTTATATTATTTATACCTCTAACTAGAACGTACCTTGAGCATATATGCTGTGACCCGAAAGATGGTGAACTATACTTGATCAGGTTGAAGTCAGGGGAAACCCTGATGGAAGACCGAAACAGTTCTGACGTGCAAATCGATTGTCAGAATTGAGTATAGGGGCGAAAGACTAATCGAACCATCTAGTAGCTGGTTCCCTCCGAAGTTTCCCTCAGGATAGCTGGTGCATTTTAAATTTATATAATATAATCTTATCTGGTAAAGCGAATGATTAGAGGCCTTAGGGTCGAAACGACCTTAACCTATTCTCAAACTTTAAATGGGTAAGAATCTCACCTTTCTTGGTATGAAGGTTGTGGTTGTGATATAATGTGCCCAGTGGGCCACTTTTGGTAAGCAGAACTGGTGCTGTGGGATGAACCAAACGTAATGTTACGGTGCCCAAATTAATAACTCATGCAGATACCATGAAAGGCGTTGGTTGCTTAAAACAGCAGGACGGTGGACATGGAAGTCGTAATCCGCTAAGGAGTGTGTAACAACTCACCTGCCGAAGCAACTAGCCCTTAAAATGGATGGCGCTTAAGTTATATACCTATACATTACCGCTAAAGTAAATGGTTTATATTCAATTT
Organism: Crataerina pallida; assembly: GCA_949710015.1. Taxonomy (NCBI): domain Eukaryota; kingdom Metazoa; phylum Arthropoda; class Insecta; order Diptera; family Hippoboscidae; genus Crataerina; species Crataerina pallida. The sequence goes on from OX453294.1 coordinate 570,991, forward strand.
CGGTTGGATAATAAATTTTGATACTTTAGTGAGTAGGAGGGTACGATGGTGTGCGTAGAAGTGTTTGGCGTAAGCCTGCATGGAGCCGCCATTGGTACAGATCTTGGTGGTAGTAGCAAATAATCGAATGAGACCTTGGAGGACTGAAGTGGAGAAGGGTTTCGTGTGAACAGTGGTTGATCACGAGTTAGTCGGTCCTAAGTTCAAGGCGAAAGCTGAAAATTTTCAAGTTATAATAATAAATTAATATATGTTATATGATAATGAAACACTTGAAAATTAATTGAACGAAAGGGAATACGGTTCCAATTCCGTAACCTGTTGAGTATCCGTTTGTTTATTAAATGTGGGCCTTGTGCTCATCCTGGTAACAGGAACGACCATAAAGAAGCCGTCGAGAGATATCGGAAGAGTTTTCTTTTCTGTTTTATAGTCGTACTACCATGGAAGTCTTTCGAAGAGAGATATGGTAGATGGACTAGAAGAGCATGACATTTACTGTTGTGTCGATATTTTCTCCTCGGACCTTGAAAATTTATGGTGGGGTCACGCAAACTTCTCAACAGGCCGTACCAATATCCGCAGCTGGTCTCCAAGGTGAAGAGTCTCTAGTCGATAGAATAATGTAGGTAAGGGAAGTCGGCAAATTAGATCCGTAACTTCGGGATAAGGATTGGCTCTGAAGATTGAGATAGTCGGGCTTGATTGGGAAGCAATAATATGGTTTATGTGCTCGTTCTGGGTAAATAGAGATTTTCGGATCTTGTTCCTCGGATAGTAGTTACGTAACCAATTGTGGAACTTTCTTGCTAAAATTTTTAAGGGATAATCATTTACTTGATATATCCTTTTTAAATTATAACGATTATCAATTAACAATCAATTCAGAACTGGCACGGACTTGGCGAATCCGACTGTCTAATTAAAACAAAGCATTGTGATGGCCCTAACGGGTGTTGACACAATGTGATTTCTGCCCAGTGCTCTGAATGTCAAAGTGAAGAAATTCAAGTAAGCGCGGGTAAACGGCGGGAGTAACTATGACTCTCTTAATAGTGAAAGTGTAAACAAGTAAAAATGCAGTGCTCCGCGTTTAAAAGTTTTTAAAAATAGTAAAAGTTGTGAAGTGTGGTAAATTTGGTATGGGATTAAAGCCTGAATGGTAAGGATTAAGTGTGTGAAATTGGAATTATCAAATGTGATCTAGGAAAAAAGATACTAGTGAAAGTATATTTTTGTGTATATTTTCAAGCTTGATGCACCCATTTCTTCGAGTGCTTATAGCTCTTTTAAAAGTGGCCCGGAAACAGCCTATTATGTAATAAAATGTTCCTTGGGAGCCAAAGATCATTTTAAGGGTGGAATGGCTACATACGGGCCAGCGGTTGAAAAGTTGTGATCGTTTGAAAACTAAGGGTTGTTTATATGAAAAGTTTTATATGTGTAATTTTTGGCTTATTGGCTGGTTTTGGCGCGAATTTGTAAAACATATGATTGAGTTACAACACACGGCTGTATTTTTCATGTAAATTTATTTGTGTTAATTCAACCCTTTTTCGAATTTGGCCGTTGGGGCCACCAATGTCACTATACAACACAAGGTGTGCACAAGTTACTAGATCACATACCACATTGTGGCAAACTGGTCGATATGAAGTGGTTATATATGTCGGTGCAGGGTGTACTTACTCTTTTCATATATGTCTATGCTATAGACATTTGACCATACACTAATTTATGGGTACGCTATATACGCCCCAAATGGGCGTGGCACATAACATTGGGAATCGACAGGGATAGGCCTGGGACAGAGGGACTCTAAGAAAGCGGAACCAAAGAAGGTCGGAATTTTTCGATTGGCCGCCCCATTTTCGATATATGGGCGTGGCTGGTTTCAAAAACGGGGATTTTGGGGGTTTTAACCGGTGGGATCGTTAGATCTAAACTTACTGAGGAGGAATCTATAATTATTTTTGTGCCACGCCCACTGGTTGAGGAGCTATATATATATATACACCCTATAGGTCAGTATAAGGAATATATATATAGACTTATTTAGTTTGCTGTATATGACATATGAACAATTTTTAGCACCTAGATATATATTAACCGCCCTAAAATGGGCGTGGCAGTAATTAGGGATCTGATATGTAATATGGCCTAAAATAGGCATGGGTGGGTAAAGAAGGTTAAAAAGAAAGGCGTTATTCGGATCCGACGACCCATTTCCGAATTAGGGGCGTGGCAAGTTCCAAAAATTGAGGCCTCGGGAATTTGACCCTACGGATTCGAAAGATCTCGGTCTCATGATTGTGAATCTGAATCTATTTTTGAGCCACGCCTTCTATTTTGGGAGTTCTGACCCGGTTTATATGAGGGATATGCATTTATATTCAATTTCTTCATATACATTTATTTGGGTAGGGTAGTTTAGTGTTAATAACGATAATTATATGAACCTTTGCAATATAAGCCTAAACATATCTAGAAGTTAAATTAATTTGAATGAAAGGCTTGCCTCTCTTGCTCTGATTTAGACCGTGACATTTTTGAACTCTAATACAAGACGTACGATTCTATAATAATAATTAACTGGACTTGTAACATAGGCATATTAGGATATATCACATAAATACATTCAATAAACCGACTGGGAAGAAGTTTGCCACAATTAGGGCTATCGATAATTTCTAAAGTAACATTTGGCTTAAAGAGAGTCAATTGCCTTACCAGGGTTCTGATTACCGCTATTTTTGCCACATGAAGCGACTTTTGCTGTATTGGAGTTCGAATACACTAAGCCAACAACATCAAAAACAACATTTCAAGAGAGCCGGCAAGTGACGTGAGCCACTTGTATTTACACAAGCAAAATGGACATCAATCAAAATAATAACGATAGGGAAGCCAGTACTTCGGTTATCCCACCATTTGCAACAGAAGGAGGTTCCCATTTTATCTGCGAAACCTGTCAGCATGCTTTCACAAAACTAACGCAGCTAAAGCAACATAAAAGGAGAAACACCTGTCGAGGAAATATGCCGCACCTTGAGAATAAATGCGATATCTGTGGAAAAATCTACAGCACATATTCTGGATTAAAGCTACATATGAAAAAGGGTCATAAAGCCGAAAGTAATATGATGAATGAAGAAGAAGCATCCAGATCCAAACTGAAAAAATGGACCGTTGATGAAGAGAGAGCCCTAGCACTCTTAGAAATAGAATTGGGGTCAAGTAATCAAAAAACCATTATAGATCGTCTCACTCAATTTTCTTCAAGAACAAGAGAGGCTATTAGAAAGCGAAGGCAGATGGATTCTTACAAACAGGCAATAAGAACAATACGCGAGGAAATTAATAATACCGCTTCAATGCCTGAGGCTCAACAACAACAAGAACCAGTTAACGTCATCAGCTCGCCATCTCTCAGTTTTCCTCACATCAATTCCTATGATCCGGATATTCAGAATCAAAGAACGTCACCTTTGCACATTAATCCTGAAAATATACACACAACTCCACATGTACCTATAGATTTCCCTTCCAACAGCATAAACAACAATGACAATTTAATATCTACCATCATGTCATTGCAGCTTGAGGACATAGATCATGAAGTCAGAAACAACATCATGTCTGACATGACGAGGTCGAGAGAATTCCTTGATTCATGGACTGGACATCTAGTTCAAAGCATCCAATCACCACCTAGAAGAAGGAATAATAGGAATACAACACCTACAGAAAGAAGACCATCCAATCGTATAAGAGCAGCCAATTTTAGAAAAGCTCAACTTCTATACAAGAAAAACAAGAAGTCTTTTGCCAATAACATCTTGGACAACGATGAATGGTATAAAACTTCCTCCAACGATATGTCCCAAGCTGTTGAAGAATTTAGAAGCATATTTGCACAGCCATCTAGTGAAGACTGTGAAACAATATCCGACGAAAGAAATACAATTTATTCAGTGTCCCATCCAATAACCTTAGCTGAAATAGAAAAAGTTAGAAGAAACATGAAAACCGTCACAGCAGGAGCAGATAGGATTGATCTGAAAGCATTCAGAAGAACTAACATCAACAAGCTAGCCTTTCTATACAACAATATGCTACTACTGGAGTACACCCCAAAAATCCTGAAATACAGTAGGACAACTTTGATACCTAAAGGGGCAAACAACACCAGTGCACCAGCAAAATGGAGGCCAATCACCATCTCATCTATTCTCATCCGAGCTTTCCATAAAATAATTGCAGGCAGATTAAGCAATATTGACATAAACAGCAGTCAAAGAGGATTCACAAATATAGACGGTTGCTTAGCTAATGTGATATCACTGGAGACCATTATTAAACACCATAGATTGCATGGTCAACCAGTGTGCATTGCATCACTTGACATTTCAAAAGCGTTCGACTCCGTATCACATAACAGCGTGGTTCGCGGGCTAAAAAGAGTTGGTTGCGATGACAAATTTATCAAATATATAAAAGACAACCTCTCTGAAGCCAAAACGGTGATCGAGAATGATAATATCAGAACAGAATGCACCGTCAATAGAGGAGTAAAACAAGGTGATCCAATCTCTCCCATCCTATTCAATATAGTAATGGATGAACTGCTTTGCATATTAGGAAAATTTGAGGGTATCAAAATTAACAACATAAAATTAAGTTGTCTTGCTTACGCTGATGACCTGATTGTGCTAGCTAAGACAAAGGATGACTGTAGTCGAATGGTAGCCGAGGCCAAAAACTTCTTACTCAAACGAGGCATGAACATCAATGCTGAAAAAAGTTCAGTAATGTGCCTAGAAACAGTACCCAGCAAAAAGAAGGTCTTTACAAACACTAGGCCGCTACTAATTGAAGAATTGGTTATTCCATCAATAAAACCGGACGAGTTTCTGAAATATCTGGGAGCACACTTCTATCCGGACGGAGAATCATCTGAGCATTTAACATCACTGTTCACGAGTCTCAATAGGATAAGGAAAGCACCGTTAAAGCCCCATCAGAAGCTCGTAATTCTAAAAGAGTACTTGATCCCACGTTTTATAGCCTGTATGCAATTACCATCAATAAAAAGGCAACATCTGAAACAAGCCGACAGGTCGATTCGAATTTTCATCAGGAAGATCCTACATCTAAATGCCCACTGCCATAATTCAATAATGTATGCACCGTTAAAAGAAGGTGGTTTAGGGATATTCTGCTTATCGGAAAGGATACCACACATACTGCTAAGCAGAATTAGGAAGTTATCTACGGACAACATATTCAACAACATCATGTCCATAAATAACAATCTTACATCCAAACTACATTCACAAATCACCAACATAAGCGAAAAAGCGGCAAACAACGAACATCACGCTAACAGTTTAAACAGATCATTCTCAGGCTGCCATGGATTACGTCAAGTAAACGCTAACAAAAACAGCAGTCTATGGGTATACGATCCACCACCATTTTGGTCCGGCAAGGATTATATTAAAGCAATTCAGCTGAGGTATAATCTTCTTCCATGTAAAGCAATCCCCTCAAATAACTCCAATGAAAGGAGATGCCGTGGTAATAGATGCCGTCGCCAAGAAACTGTTTGCCACATTTTGCAAGCGTGCAACACAACACACATCGACAGAATTGAGAGACACAATTTTGTCCAGAAAATATTAGAAACATCCAGTAGACATCAGGGATGGAATGTCGATGTGGAGAAACATATTTATGGCAGTGATGGTGTCATGAAAAAACCAGACCTCATACTATCCAAACAAGATCAAGTGATAGTGGTCGATGTAGGAATACACTGGGAAGGTGAAGAAAGTCTGGACAATTTCCACAGATCCAAACTCATCCACTATAGTACCCCAGCATTTATAGAAAAGATGTCCAATCTGTACCCGGGTAAGCCTATAGGAGTCATGCCGTTCATATTGGGAGCAAGAGGAGCTTGGTGCAGCAAAAACAATGATCTGTCCAAGATTCTCAAGCTAAATAATATGGACATAAGAAAAATAATCGCATGCGTGCTTAAAGGTGGCGTTCTTACACATGACCGGTTTATGCGGATGATATGGGAAAGGTGCACGCAGGGTAACAACCGCCGAACATCTGGTTGAAATTAGGGCAGAGAGCCCTCATCTTTATTTCATTATATATGCAATACACATTATAAACTAACACAACACACACAAATATATATGTAATACACATTACTTATTTAAATAAAGATGAAAAATTTTTAATAGCCAAATGCCTCGTCATCTAATTAGTGACGCGCATGAATGGATTAACGAGATTCGCTCTGTCCCTACCTACTCTCTAGCGAAACCACAGCCAAGGGAACGGGCTTGGAAAAATCAGCGGGGAAAGAAGACCCCGTTGAGCTTGACTCTAATCTGGCAGTGTAAGGAGACATAGGAGGTGTAGAATAAGTGGGAGATAATATGGCCATCTCAATGCAAATTGGGGACCTTTTATCGCCAATGAAATACCACTACTCTTATTGTTTCCTTACTTACTTGATTAAGTGGAACGTGTATCATTATCTAGCCATTATACGGGTATATTTTCATATATATCTTATGGTATTGGGTTTTGATGCAAGCTTCTTGATCAAAGTACTAAGAGTTTGTTATATAATTGTAAACAGATTTTAATGAGATGATAATATTTTTATAATGTTATTTATTAACATTTAAAATTTGGTATAGCTCCCTATACTCAGGTATGATCCAATTCAAGGACATTGCCAGGTAGGGAGTTTGACTGGGGCGGTACATCTCTCAAATAATAACGGAGGTGTCCCAAGGCCAGCTCAGTGCGGACAGAAACCACACATAGAGCAAAAGGGCAAATGCTGACTTGATCTCGGTGTTCAGTACACACAGGGACAGCAAAAGCTCGGCCTATCGATCCTTTTGGTTTAATGAGTTTTTAACAAGAGGTGTCAGAAAAGTTACCACCGGGATAACTGGCTTGTGGCGGCCAAGCGTTCATAGCGACGTCGCTTTTTGATCCTTCGATGTCGGCTCTTCCTGTCATTGTGAAGCAAAATTCACCAAGCGTTGGATTGTTCACCCATACAAGGGAACGTGAGCTGGGTTTAGACCGTCGTGAGACAGGTTAGTTTTACCCTATTGATGACAAAAACGTTGTTGCGACAGCATTCCTGCGTAGTACGAGAGGAACCGCAGGTACGGACCAATGGCACAATACTTGTTCGAGCGAACAGTGGTATGACGCTACGTCCGTTGGATTATGCCTGAACGCCTCTAAGGTCGTATCCGAGCTGGACTGCAATGATAAAAATGGGGCAATTGCATTGTATAGCTTTTAAACTATTTAAAGTTCATCATTTATGATGATGGGCGACAATAATAGATGTGATGCTAATGTTATTTGTAACATAACAAGTACGGGAGGATTCGATCACCTGCACGCCGCGTTAGTTACATATAAAAACATTATTTAATACAATAGCAATGCCTAGAATCAATTGTAAACGACTTTTGTAACGGGCAAGGTGTTGTAAGCGGAAGAGCAGCTGCCATACTGCGATCCACTGAAGCTCATCCTTAGCTTGATGATTCGATATTTATATAATTATCGTTTCTTATACAAATATATTTAATATATATAATATATTAATGAAATAGATATGTTTCACACATGTTTCGTCATCTAACTAGTGACGCCAAATATTATATTATATTATATTAACATTACAATATGTTATTATAATTGATCATAAAATGTTTCACACATGTTTCGTCATCTAACTAGTGACGCCAAATATTATATTATATTAACATTACAATATGTTATTATAATTGATCATAAAATGTTTCACACATGTTTCGTCATCTAACTAGTGACGCCAAATATTATATTATATTAACATTACAATATGTTATTATAATTGATCATAAAATGTTTCACACATGTTTCGTCATCTAACTAGTGACGCCAAATATTATATTTATATTATATTATATTATATTAACATTACAATATGTTATTATAATTGATCATAAAATGTTTCACACATGTTTCGTCATCTAACTAGTGACGCCAAATATTATATTTATATTATATTATATTATATTATATTAACATTGCAATATGTTATTATAATTGATCATAAAATGTTTCACACATGTTTCGTCATCTAACTAGTGACGCCAAATATTATATTTATATTATATTATATTATATTATATTATATTAACATTGCAATATGTTATTATAATTGATCATAAAATGTTTCACACATGTTTCGTCATCTAACTAGTGACGCCAAATATTATATTTATATTATATTATATTATATTAACATTACAATATGTTATTATAATTGTAAAAAAATATATAATTAAATTAATAATATAAAATTAATTAATAAATATAATATATATAATACCCATAATAATATTATGATGTCCCAAATAGTTAATATATGAAGTGGTAGTGAAGTGATATGTAACGAAATAATTAATATAATGTTTTAAACACAATGTTAATATTAATATATTTTGCAATGTATAAAAAAATTTAAGAAATATGTTTTTTTAAAAATTTTTTTAAAAAAAATATAAGGATGTTTTTGTGATGTTTTATGAATTGACAATAATTTGATAAAAATACAAGTTTTTTATACAATTTTTTTTTTTATAAAAAGCTTACAAGTATTTTGAATTTTTCATGAAACTATGGTAAAAAAGTACTATGGGGGCCGATATGATTTGATGTATAAAAAGCTAATGTTCATAAATCTACACAAGATGATTGAATGTTTATTTATACATTCATCATCTAATAAATGTTTTGTATGTTATACAAACTAATTATAAAAGTATTTACAATAAAAGTATTTTTAATTTTTCGCGAAACTATGGTAAAAATGTACTATAGGGGCCGATATGATTTGATGTATAAAAAGATAATGTTTTGTATGTTATACAAACTAATTATAAAAGTATTTACCATAAAAGTATTTTTAATTTTTCGCGAAACTATGGTAAAAAAGTACTATAGGGGCCGATATGATTTGATGTATAAAAAGCTAATGTTCATAAATCTACACAAGATGATTGAATGTTTATTAATACATTCATCATCTAATAAATGTTTTGTATGTTATACAAACTAATTATAAAAGTATTTACCATAAAAGTATTTTTAATTTTTCACGAAACTATGGTAAAAAAGTACTATAGGGGCCGATATGATTTGATGTATAAAAAGCTAATGTTCATAAATCTACACAAGATGATTGAATG
>OX453294.1:585283-647783 GCA_949710015.1 Crataerina pallida
AATATTTATATTATTTATACCTCTAACTAGAACGTACCTTGAGCATATATGCTGTGACCCGAAAGATGGTGAACTATACTTGATCAGGTTGAAGTCAGGGGAAACCCTGATGGAAGACCGAAACAGTTCTGACGTGCAAATCGATTGTCAGAATTGAGTATAGGGGCGAAAGACTAATCGAACCATCTAGTAGCTGGTTCCCTCCGAAGTTTCCCTCAGGATAGCTGGTGCATTTTAAATTTATATAATATAATCTTATCTGGTAAAGCGAATGATTAGAGGCCTTAGGGTCGAAACGACCTTAACCTATTCTCAAACTTTAAATGGGTAAGAATCTCACCTTTCTTGGTATGAAGGTTGTGGTTGTGATATAATGTGCCCAGTGGGCCACTTTTGGTAAGCAGAACTGGTGCTGTGGGATGAACCAAACGTAATGTTACGGTGCCCAAATTAATAACTCATGCAGATACCATGAAAGGCGTTGGTTGCTTAAAACAGCAGGACGGTGGACATGGAAGTCGTAATCCGCTAAGGAGTGTGTAACAACTCACCTGCCGAAGCAACTAGCCCTTAAAATGGATGGCGCTTAAGTTATATACCTATACATTACCGCTAAAGTAAATGGTTTATATTCAATTTCGGTTGGATAATAAATTTTGATACTTTAGTGAGTAGGAGGGTACGATGGTGTGCGTAGAAGTGTTTGGCGTAAGCCTGCATGGAGCCGCCATTGGTACAGATCTTGGTGGTAGTAGCAAATAATCGAATGAGACCTTGGAGGACTGAAGTGGAGAAGGGTTTCGTGTGAACAGTGGTTGATCACGAGTTAGTCGGTCCTAAGTTCAAGGCGAAAGCTGAAAATTTTCAAGTTATAATAATAAATTAATATATGTTATATGATAATGAAACACTTGAAAATTAATTGAACGAAAGGGAATACGGTTCCAATTCCGTAACCTGTTGAGTATCCGTTTGTTTATTAAATGTGGGCCTTGTGCTCATCCTGGTAACAGGAACGACCATAAAGAAGCCGTCGAGAGATATCGGAAGAGTTTTCTTTTCTGTTTTATAGTCGTACTACCATGGAAGTCTTTCGAAGAGAGATATGGTAGATGGACTAGAAGAGCATGACATTTACTGTTGTGTCGATATTTTCTCCTCGGACCTTGAAAATTTATGGTGGGGTCACGCAAACTTCTCAACAGGCCGTACCAATATCCGCAGCTGGTCTCCAAGGTGAAGAGTCTCTAGTCGATAGAATAATGTAGGTAAGGGAAGTCGGAAAATTAGATCCGTAACTTCGGGATAAGGATTGGCTCTGAAGATTGAGATAGTCGGGCTTGATTGGGAAGCAATAATATGGTTTATGTGCTCGTTCTGGGTAAATAGAGATTTTCGGATCTTGTTCCTCGGATAGTAGTTACGTAACCAATTGTGGAACTTTCTTGCTAAAATTTTTAAGGGATAATCATTTACTTGATATATCCTTTTTAAATTATAACGATTATCAATTAACAATCAATTCAGAACTGGCACGGACTTGGCGAATCCGACTGTCTAATTAAAACAAAGCATTGTGATGGCCCTAACGGGTGTTGACACAATGTGATTTCTGCCCAGTGCTCTGAATGTCAAAGTGAAGAAATTCAAGTAAGCGCGGGTAAACGGCGGGAGTAACTATGACTCTCTTAATAGTGAAAGTGTAAACAAGTAAAAATGCAGTGCTCCGCGTTTAAAAGTTTTTAAAAATAGTAAAAGTTGTGAAGTGTGGTAAATTTGGTATGGGATTAAAGCCTGAATGGTAAGGATTAAGTGTGTGAAATTGGAATTATCAAATGTGATCTAGGAAAAAAGATACTAGTGAAAGTATATTTTTGTGTATATTTTCAAGCTTGATGCACCCATTTCTTCGAGTGCTTATAGCTCTTTTAAAAGTGGCCCGGAAACAGCCTATTATGTAATAAAATGTTCCTTGGGAGCCAAAGATCATTTTAAGGGTGGAATGGCTACATACGGGCCAGCGGTTGAAAAGTTGTGATCGTTTGAAAACTAAGGGTTGTTTATATGAAAAGTTTTATATGTGTAATTTTTGGCTTATTGGCTGGTTTTGGCGCGAATTTGTAAAACATATGATTGAGTTACAACACACGGCTGTATTTTTCATGTAAATTTATTTGTGTTAATTCAACCCTTTTTCGAATTTGGCCGTTGGGGCCACCAATGTCACTATACAACACAAGGTGTGCACAAGTTACTAGATCACATACCACATTGTGGCAAACTGGTCGATATGAAGTGGTTATATATGTCGGTGCAGGGTGTACTTACTCTTTTCATATATGTCTATGCTATAGACATTTGACCATACACTAATTTATGGGTACGCTATATACGCCCCAAATGGGCGTGGCACATAACATTGGGAATCGACAGGGATAGGCCTGGGACAGAGGGACTCTAAGAAAGCGGAACCAAAGAAGGTCGGAATTTTTCGATTGGCCGCCCCATTTTCGATATATGGGCGTGGCTGGTTTCAAAAACGGGGATTTTGGGGGTTTTAACCGGTGGGATCGTTAGATCTAAACTTACTGAGGAGGAATCTATAATTATTTTTGTGCCACGCCCACTGGTTGAGGAGCTATATATATATATACACCCTATAGGTCAGTATAAGGAATATATATATAGACTTATTTAGTTTGCTGTATATGACATATGAACAATTTTTAGCACCTAGATATATATTAACCGCCCTAAAATGGGCGTGGCAGTAATTAGGGATCTGATATGTAATATGGCCTAAAATAGGCATGGGTGGGTAAAGAAGGTTAAAAAGAAAGGCGTTATTCGGATCCGACGACCCATTTCCGAATTAGGGGCGTGGCAAGTTCCAAAAATTGAGGCCTCGGGAATTTGACCCTACGGATTCGAAAGATCTCGGTCTCATGATTGTGAATCTGAATCTATTTTTGAGCCACGCCTTCTATTTTGGGAGTTCTGACCCGGTTTATATGAGGGATATGCATTTATATTCAATTTCTTCATATACATTTATTTGGGTAGGGTAGTTTAGTGTTAATAACGATAATTATATGAACCTTTGCAATATAAGCCTAAACATATCTAGAAGTTAAATTAATTTGAATGAAAGGCTTGCCTCTCTTGCTCTGATTTAGACCGTGACATTTTTGAACTCTAATACAAGACGTACGATTCTATAATAATAATTAACTGGACTTGTAACATAGGCATATTAGGATATATCACATAAATACATTCAATAAACCGACTGGGAAGAAGTTTGCCACAATTAGGGCTATCGATAATTTCTAAAGTAACATTTGGCTTAAAGAGAGTCAATTGCCTTACCAGGGTTCTGATTACCGCTATTTTTGCCACATGAAGCGACTTTTGCTGTATTGGAGTTCGAATACACTAAGCCAACAACATCAAAAACAACATTTCAAGAGAGCCGGCAAGTGACGTGAGCCACTTGTATTTACACAAGCAAAATGGACATCAATCAAAATAATAACGATAGGGAAGCCAGTACTTCGGTTATCCCACCATTTGCAACAGAAGGAGGTTCCCATTTTATCTGCGAAACCTGTCAGCATGCTTTCACAAAACTAACGCAGCTAAAGCAACATAAAAGGAGAAACACCTGTCGAGGAAATATGCCGCACCTTGAGAATAAATGCGATATCTGTGGAAAAATCTACAGCACATATTCTGGATTAAAGCTACATATGAAAAAGGGTCATAAAGCCGAAAGTAATATGATGAATGAAGAAGAAGCATCCAGATCCAAACTGAAAAAATGGACCGTTGATGAAGAGAGAGCCCTAGCACTCTTAGAAATAGAATTGGGGTCAAGTAATCAAAAAACCATTATAGATCGTCTCACTCAATTTTCTTCAAGAACAAGAGAGGCTATTAGAAAGCGAAGGCAGATGGATTCTTACAAACAGGCAATAAGAACAATACGCGAGGAAATTAATAATACCGCTTCAATGCCTGAGGCTCAACAACAACAAGAACCAGTTAACGTCATCAGCTCGCCATCTCTCAGTTTTCCTCACATCAATTCCTATGATCCGGATATTCAGAATCAAAGAACGTCACCTTTGCACATTAATCCTGAAAATATACACACAACTCCACATGTACCTATAGATTTCCCTTCCAACAGCATAAACAACAATGACAATTTAATATCTACCATCATGTCATTGCAGCTTGAGGACATAGATCATGAAGTCAGAAACAACATCATGTCTGACATGACGAGGTCGAGAGAATTCCTTGATTCATGGACTGGACATCTAGTTCAAAGCATCCAATCACCACCTAGAAGAAGGAATAATAGGAATACAACACCTACAGAAAGAAGACCATCCAATCGTATAAGAGCAGCCAATTTTAGAAAAGCTCAACTTCTATACAAGAAAAACAAGAAGTCTTTTGCCAATAACATCTTGGACAACGATGAATGGTATAAAACTTCCTCCAACGATATGTCCCAAGCTGTTGAAGAATTTAGAAGCATATTTGCACAGCCATCTAGTGAAGACTGTGAAACAATATCCGACGAAAGAAATACAATTTATTCAGTGTCCCATCCAATAACCTTAGCTGAAATAGAAAAAGTTAGAAGAAACATGAAAACCGTCACAGCAGGAGCAGATAGGATTGATCTGAAAGCATTCAGAAGAACTAACATCAACAAGCTAGCCTTTCTATACAACAATATGCTACTACTGGAGTACACCCCAAAAATCCTGAAATACAGTAGGACAACTTTGATACCTAAAGGGGCAAACAACACCAGTGCACCAGCAAAATGGAGGCCAATCACCATCTCATCTATTCTCATCCGAGCTTTCCATAAAATAATTGCAGGCAGATTAAGCAATATTGACATAAACAGCAGTCAAAGAGGATTCACAAATATAGACGGTTGCTTAGCTAATGTGATATCACTGGAGACCATTATTAAACACCATAGATTGCATGGTCAACCAGTGTGCATTGCATCACTTGACATTTCAAAAGCGTTCGACTCCGTATCACATAACAGCGTGGTTCGCGGGCTAAAAAGAGTTGGTTGCGATGACAAATTTATCAAATATATAAAAGACAACCTCTCTGAAGCCAAAACGGTGATCGAGAATGATAATATCAGAACAGAATGCACCGTCAATAGAGGAGTAAAACAAGGTGATCCAATCTCTCCCATCCTATTCAATATAGTAATGGATGAACTGCTTTGCATATTAGGAAAATTTGAGGGTATCAAAATTAACAACATAAAATTAAGTTGTCTTGCTTACGCTGATGACCTGATTGTGCTAGCTAAGACAAAGGATGACTGTAGTCGAATGGTAGCCGAGGCCAAAAACTTCTTACTCAAACGAGGCATGAACATCAATGCTGAAAAAAGTTCAGTAATGTGCCTAGAAACAGTACCCAGCAAAAAGAAGGTCTTTACAAACACTAGGCCGCTACTAATTGAAGAATTGGTTATTCCATCAATAAAACCGGACGAGTTTCTGAAATATCTGGGAGCACACTTCTATCCGGACGGAGAATCATCTGAGCATTTAACATCACTGTTCACGAGTCTCAATAGGATAAGGAAAGCACCGTTAAAGCCCCATCAGAAGCTCGTAATTCTAAAAGAGTACTTGATCCCACGTTTTATAGCCTGTATGCAATTACCATCAATAAAAAGGCAACATCTGAAACAAGCCGACAGGTCGATTCGAATTTTCATCAGGAAGATCCTACATCTAAATGCCCACTGCCATAATTCAATAATGTATGCACCGTTAAAAGAAGGTGGTTTAGGGATATTCTGCTTATCGGAAAGGATACCACACATACTGCTAAGCAGAATTAGGAAGTTATCTACGGACAACATATTCAACAACATCATGTCCATAAATAACAATCTTACATCCAAACTACATTCACAAATCACCAACATAAGCGAAAAAGCGGCAAACAACGAACATCACGCTAACAGTTTAAACAGATCATTCTCAGGCTGCCATGGATTACGTCAAGTAAACGCTAACAAAAACAGCAGTCTATGGGTATACGATCCACCACCATTTTGGTCCGGCAAGGATTATATTAAAGCAATTCAGCTGAGGTATAATCTTCTTCCATGTAAAGCAATCCCCTCAAATAACTCCAATGAAAGGAGATGCCGTGGTAATAGATGCCGTCGCCAAGAAACTGTTTGCCACATTTTGCAAGCGTGCAACACAACACACATCGACAGAATTGAGAGACACAATTTTGTCCAGAAAATATTAGAAACATCCAGTAGACATCAGGGATGGAATGTCGATGTGGAGAAACATATTTATGGCAGTGATGGTGTCATGAAAAAACCAGACCTCATACTATCCAAACAAGATCAAGTGATAGTGGTCGATGTAGGAATACACTGGGAAGGTGAAGAAAGTCTGGACAATTTCCACAGATCCAAACTCATCCACTATAGTACCCCAGCATTTATAGAAAAGATGTCCAATCTGTACCCGGGTAAGCCTATAGGAGTCATGCCGTTCATATTGGGAGCAAGAGGAGCTTGGTGCAGCAAAAACAATGATCTGTCCAAGATTCTCAAGCTAAATAATATGGACATAAGAAAAATAATCGCATGCGTGCTTAAAGGTGGCGTTCTTACACATGACCGGTTTATGCGGATGATATGGGAAAGGTGCACGCAGGGTAACAACCGCCGAACATCTGGTTGAAATTAGGGCAGAGAGCCCTCATCTTTATTTCATTATATATGCAATACACATTATAAACTAACACAACACACACAAATATATATGTAATACACATTACTTATTTAAATAAAGATGAAAAATTTTTAATAGCCAAATGCCTCGTCATCTAATTAGTGACGCGCATGAATGGATTAACGAGATTCGCTCTGTCCCTACCTACTACTTGATGTTTAGCTTTCAAAGTGAATGGTAGTGTTTTTTCAGTGCGCGGAAAAATCTATTCGTGTTTGAAAAATATTATATATATACGAAAGTATATATATATATATAATTATTATAAAATATAATAATTTAAATATAATTGATTTATTGTGTGCCAGCAATTAAATAGTGATTTAAGTGAATAATATAAATTTTACTATTTATACTATTAGATATAGTTTTTTTTTTTTTTTCTCTTTCTTTTTCCTTCTAGGTTTACGGTTTGATATTTATATTGTTTATTTATATATTATTATTATATTGTTGATTTTGATTTTTCTTTTTTCTAGGTTGTTCATACATACACACAGTACACTTACACCATATACACATTTATTTTATACATTCCAGGTTACACGTTTTTATTTTTATTTGTTCATATTTTTTTTTTTTTTTTTTTTTTTTTTTTTTTATTAAGTCTTGTTGGCTATGCCACCTAAAAAGGTGGCAGCAGTTGATGTTGGTGGATCCAGCACGTCTGCTAGGGAGATGTCGGGTAGGGAACCCTCCGGGATCGACTCTGAGGGTGAGTTACCGTCGGAAGACTCCAGTACGCCTAAACGTAGAGGTAGGCCTAGGAAGAAGCCTGGTCCGTCGTCTGCTACACGTTCGTCTGAATCGACTGTCTTTGTCCGTCCGTCTGATGTGAGTACTCCCACTAAGGGGGTGGTTCAGAAAATGAAGGCTATAACAAGGCGTTTGATAGCCGACTGTTCTGGCACCCTGACCAAGGCTGCCATGTCCCAATCAATTATTGAATTGGGCATGGAGTATGAAGCTTTGATGATGGAAATGATCCAGGAGAATTCGTTTCTTCAGGGTCAGTTGGCCGAGGCTAGAAAAATGCTTTCTCGACCTGCTCCGGTGGTTACTGCTCCGGTTGTTGCTGCCCCTTCGGCTGAGCAGCAGAGGCCTATGGTGCCACCTGCTCAATTTAAGAGGCCGGTGGAGACATGGTCTGTTGTTGTGAGGTCGAAGGGTCCGGCGACCTCTGGGGAGGTAGTCCAAAAGGTGTGCAGTGAAGTAGGTCCAACATTAGGCGTGCGGGTTCATGACCTTAAGCCCATAAGAACGGGTGGTGCTGTTTTGCGCACAAGGTCAGCGTCAGAGAGAGAGAAACTTCTTAGCAATAAGAAGTTTGAGGAGGTGGGTCTTGAGGTTTCCCTTAATGCCCCGCCGAGACCTAGAATGATTATTAGAGGGGTCGAGACACTTGTTACGCCGGACGAACTGTTGACTGACCTCTTCGAGCAGAATTTAAAGGAGGTATTTCCATCTGCAGAAGAATTTAAGAGGAATGTCTCTTTCGTAACGAAGCCATGGGTAGGAGTCGCCGGCAAGACCGTCGATGTTGTTGTTGAAGGGCGTGAGGACGCCATTAAATGCATTGTTGATGTTGGGAGGGCCTATATTAAATGGTTCTCCTTTAGGGTCTTCCCCCAGGAACAGGTGCCGGGGTGCTTCCGATGCCTGTCCTTGGATCATTTCATTAAGGACTGTAGGGCCAAGGGGCCGATTTGCCGTAGATGCGGCGAGTCCGGTCACGTGGCTCGTAGCTGTCCTAATGGGTTGCGGTGTCGTAACTGTGCGTTCTATGGTCGGCCTGCCGATCATCTTATGTTGACGTCGGCTTGTCCGACGTACAAGTTGATGTTAGATCGGATTGCTGCTCGACACTAATGCGTGTCAATATTATGCAGCTGAATTGTGGTCGTGGTCGCGCTGCCATGGCTGAGTCAGGACAGTTAATGTCTGATTATGACTGCAGTGTTGCGCTCTTGCAGGAGCCCTACAGTAACCTGGGTGAGCTCAGGGGACTGCCGGCCTCCATGCGGAAATATGCTGACCGCAGGTGTAATGCTGCGATTGTTGTAAATAATCCCAACTTTACTTGTATTGTTGTGGATGAGTCTGATCTTGGAATATGTATAAATGTTTCTGGTGAGTTCGGATGTCTTTATCTTTGCTCGTCTTACTTTAGATATAGTGAAGATATAGAGCCGTACTTGAATTACCTGGATGGTGTTCTTCGGATTGTGGGTGGTGCTCCGCTGGTATTGGGGATTGACGCTAATGCGACTTCCTCACTCTGGTTTAGCAAACCGTCTACGTCGACTGGGAATTACACTCAGGATAGGGGATTAGTTTTGTCCGAATGGTGTATATCCCATGGTATATATACCATTAATGAACCGTCCGACTTATATACGTTCCAAAGTAGTAATGGCGCTAGTGACATTGACGTAACGATGATAAATGACTCTGCTAGGCGACTTTTCAGCTTTGCCTGGGAAGTTGTGGATGGTGGAGAGACCACAGATCACAATCCGATCGTGATTGGTGTGTCCTGTCCGTCTGTCCGTGTTACTAATAATGTACCCAGGTGTTGGCGTACTAGGCATGCTAACTGGGATACGTTTTCTGTTCTCATTGGGGATATTTTTGCAAATATCCCCCTGGCGGAGTTTTCTAGATTGGATGTTGATCAGCAGATCGACAGGGTGACTGAGGCGATTGAGGAGATCAGTGACTCGTTCCTTGGAAGGCAGAATAAATCTGCCCGAAGGGGATTGAGTTGGTGGACTCCTGATTTGACTCGGTTAAGGCGAGGTGTTAGGAGTTGCAGGCGGAGATTCCAAAGGGCCAGGCGTCTGGCTTCTGCGGATGTTGACCGTCTTGGTATGGAGTATCGAAGGTTCCGTTTGGAGTATAACAAGTCAGTCCTAAAAGCTAAAGAGGATGATTGGCGTCGTTACGTCTCTTTAAATAGAGACGATCCATGGGGGCGTGTTTATAAGATATGTTGTGGTAGACGGTGCACAGATGTGTCCGCCCTAAAAGAAGGGAACTGTACTTTTACCACTTGGGAGGACTGTATGACAAAATTGATGAACCAATTCTTTCCTGGGCTGTCGGATGCCTCTCCCGCTCTCCTGGGCGAGGAGCTGCGTTCGCCACCTCTGGAACGTGATGAAATTTCGTCGGCAGTGTATCTCCTTAAATCAAGGAGGTCACCTGGGCTAGATGGAATCACGGGCGAAATGTGCAAGGCAGTGTGGAGGGCTATTCCTAGCCACCTATACTGCCTGTACGCTAAGTGTGTTGAGACGGGTTATTTTCCGCGTGAGTGGAGAATTGCACGTGTCGTCACGCTTTTGAAATCGTCAGACAAGGTTAAGACTGATCCGAAGTCATATCGTGGTATAAGTCTGCTTCCTGCATTTGGTAAGGTATTGGAGCGGGTGATGGTTGATAGGTTAGGTAATATTGATGTTCAGCCGTCTCCTGCCCAGTACGGTTTCCGGCCGGGAAGAGGGTCTGAGGATGCCTGGATTGAGGCTCACAAGTATGTTTCTGAGTGTACGTCTACCTATGTTCTAGGTATATTTGTTGACTTCAGGGGGGCCTTCGATTATCTGTTGTGGAGTAGCGTCTTGGAGCGGCTGCGGGAGATCGGATGTCGCGAGATGGGGTTGTGGAG
The DNA here is from genome assembly GCA_949710015.1 of Crataerina pallida. Classification (NCBI taxonomy): domain Eukaryota; kingdom Metazoa; phylum Arthropoda; class Insecta; order Diptera; family Hippoboscidae; genus Crataerina; species Crataerina pallida. The sequence goes on from OX453294.1 coordinate 595,775, forward strand.
AACCTACTTCTCCGATAGACGAGCTTGTGCTGTTGGGCCTTATGGCGCTGTGGAAAAGGCTGTTGTGCGTGGGTGTCCTCAGGGGTCTATATGTGGTCCCTACATATGGAACCTCATGATGGATGTCCTCTTATGGCAGTTGGAGCCACTTTGTAAGTGTATTGCCTACGCTGACGATCTGTTGCTCATCGTCAGGGGGGAGTCAAGGGCTGAGCTTGAGCGAAATTGTGCTCAGGTGATGCCCTTGGTTAGCGGTTGGGGCGATAAGGTGGGCGTGGAGGTGTCGGTTGCTAAGACCTTAATGATGATTTTGAAAGGCAGGTTTTCGGCTAACCGACACCCTACGGTACATGTGAGCGGCTATCCTATCAGATATGCCGCTCAAGTTCGTTACCTCGGCATCACCATTGCCGAGAGAATGAATTTTCTCCCTCATCTTTCTTTGATGAGGGAAAGGATTGTTGGAGTAGTCGGATCTCTCCGACGTGTTTTGAGGTCAGAGTGGGGGTTAAGTCGGCACGCAGTCCGAATAATCTATGATGGATTGTTTGTGGCTTGCGTTGCATTTGGAGCAGGAGTTTTGTATGGATGTGCCATGTCAAATGCTGGGAAGGCTAGGTTGGTGATGTGCCAGCGCGTTATGTTGCTGGCATGTTTACCGGTCTGTCGGACAGTATCGACTGACGCTCTACAGGTTCTAATGGGAGTTCTCCCATTGGACCTGGAGATTATCCGTAGAGGACTCCTGTTTAGACTTAAGAGGGGTCTGCCGTTTGGGCCGAATGTCTGGAATGAGGTTAGGGAGAGTCCGCTAGAAATGAACATCTGTGCACAAGTGATAGTTGAGTCTGCTTTAGATAGATGGCAACATAGGTGGTGCAATAGTGAAAATGGTAGGGTCACATTTAGGTTTGTGCCAGATGTTAGGACGGTATACTCAAGTAGGGGCCTGAATTTCTCGCTCTTCCTTGGGTTTATACTTACAGGACATGGCTCCTTTAATGACTTCTTGTTTAACAGGCACTTGGCGGATTTCAGATCATGTGCGTGTGGGCATCTTGTGGAGGACTGGTTGCATGTGCTTTGTACATGCAGTCTGTACTCCGATATGAGAGGTCTAGATGCTATGGGAATTCGCCTAGTAGAAGGAGCATACGACTTTTGTAATATTGTCTCTTGTAGAGAGCATTACGCGCGTCTGGCCAGTTTTGCCGATGCTGTGTTCGCTAGACGTCGGAGAATTGTAACCGACGGTTAGAGTAAGTTTAGTCTTAAGTTTGAATATAAGTCTAGGTTAGGTTTAGACTAAGATTGTTGTTGTTGTTGTTGTTTGACTTGTGGGAGGGCAACTATGACTATGTTGTCATATTCATATGTTGCCCTCTTGGGTGCCGATCATGGCACCCAACCCTTCGTCGGGGCACCAGCCCGGAGATGCAAGACAACTCGAACTGGGAGATCCTGTTCTTCAGGGTCGAACGTCCCACCAGAGACTGTGTCTGGTACCGCGGGGTGCTGGAGCTCCAGGAACCATTGTTCCTGCCAGCACATTGAGGATGGCCCCCTTGTGGGAGCACGCGGGGGTTGTGGTTATCTGGAGAGTCGGTGAAATTTCACCCCTCACCAAGGGGAGAAGCTGTATACTTGCAATACGGTTTCTATATGTGGTACCTACGGGGGCGCTGGGAACGCTTAAAAATTCCCCTGTGTCCTGGGCTTATGCTTGAGGCGCCGTGTGATAAACCGATTGGTGGGTGCGCACGTAAAACTATATATATATATGTCCCTACCTACTGGGGCCCCGCCCCGAAACGAGGTACCGGCATAGGTACTTCGTCCAAGGAATACGGGGCCAGAATAAGAGTCTGCAAGTATTATATACATATAAGATCTTCATGGAAAATTCCGGAGATCATGATTGATTTTTGGATACATTCCAAAAATCGTTAATCATTAAGGTTGCTGGATATGTTCCAGTAACCATTCATAATATTGGCACATTGTAGTGGGCAACCAACCCATGGGTAATAGTGCACCTAAATTGGGAGACACAAGTCGAAGGTCCCACCAAAGACGATATGCGTTTGGTACCGCGGGGTACTGGAGCCCCAAGAAACCGCCAGGTTCTTGCCAGTACGTACTTTCGGGTAGGCCCCCCTAGTGGGAGCATCGCGGGGGTTGTAATTAGTAGCTGGGAGTATGGCACACCCTTGACCAAGGGGAAGAATAGTTAGCACTATTAACGGTATTCTAATAGTTGGAAGCTGCTAACTTCAAATGAAGTTAGTAGGGGCGCCGGAGACGCTTAAAAAACTCCATATATGTTAAATTAAACCGTATAGGTAGGTGTTAACTATAAAAAATTGCAATAATGTCCCTACCTACTCATTCAGTGTTTTGTTATCTAAGTGTACGGACGTGCGCGGAAATAATAAAACTCGTTGTGGTTGTTGTGCTAAAAATATATTGTGCTTGTGTTGTGATACAGTGATTTGTGTTTTGCCGTCGGCAAAACAATTATTTACAATATATTATATATTAGTATTGGTGCTTGCAATACAAAATATTTTGCAGCTGCACAGAATTAATACGAATTTTGTCAAGTGAAAATTCGTGTTAATTTTGGCAGCTAAATTTAGTGAGAATTTTGCTTGGGCAAATTTAATAGGAATTTTGCTCGAGCAAAATTAAAAAGAATTACAATAACAACAATAATAGTGTGTGTTAATAGTGTTTAGGGGTTGTTTTATTTTCAGGTGGATTTCTGCTCTGCTGAAAAATTTGGTAAGTGGATATAATATATTCACTTATATATTATTTATTATTATATTATAATTGTATATTTAGGTAAAAAATTTAAATATTATAAGAAATAGTTGTAGGTGTATGAATTCGGATTTGGAAATGGTGGGCACCACCGAGGATGAGTTCCTCAGTGGTGATCCTAGCCCTAGGAGGATTAAGAGTGCCAAAAAAAGGGTTAAGGATTTGGGATCCTCTGGGGAGGACTCAAGTGGAAAGAAGAAGAAAAATAAGAAAAAGGAGATTACGGAAGAAACAAACAAAAAAGTAGACGGAGATGAAAGTAAGAAGGAACAGACGGACATGGAAAGTGAGGTACAGACGGAAAAAAGAACTGAACGGACGGACAATAAGACTATGCCTCCTCCGATTGTGGTAAAGGTACCAAAAAAAGTAGTGAAAAAAGAGAGTGATGTTGATAAAATGAAGAAATTGACGGGAAAAATGCATAACATTGCATTTGGACTGGACAATAAAGAGGACACTAGGGCACTAGTGAACATGGCCACGGAATATGAGTCTCTATTATTGGACTTAATAATAGAGAACTCTTTCCTAAAGGGCAAAATAGATGTAGTAGGAAATAGAAATGTTCCGAATGTTGTTCCTGTTGCTGGCTCTCTTGTTGGCGGAATAAAAGGGCCAGCAATAGGAGAGAAAAAGGCGGTGGAAACCTTTGCCGTGGTGGTAAAGTCAAAGACTCCGGCTTCTCCGGTCGAGGTTGTAAAAAGAGTTACAACGGAGGTCTGTCCGACTTTGGGTGTTAGGGTCCATGACCTTAAGCCCATCAAAAAAGGTGGTGCGATTATTCGCACAAGATCTAGCTCCGAAAGGGAGAAGATCTTAAAAAATAAGAAATTTGGGGAGGTTGGCCTGGAAGTGGCTAAAAATTTGCCACCCAAGCCAAGGGTTGTTATTAAGGGGGTGGAATCCCTTATCACCCCTGATGAATTTATGTTGGAGCTCTATGAGCTCAATGTCAAGAATGTCTTTAAATCCTTTGAGGATTTCAAGAAAGGCATGAGTATCCTGTCCAAACCATGGACAGGAACAGACGGAAAGTCGGTTGATGTCATAATAGAGGGCACAACCGAGGTAATTAGACAAATTACAGACATAGGACGTATATACGTTAAGTGGTTCTCGTTTCGCGTGTTTCCACAGGATCAGGTGACTGGTTGCTTTAGGTGCCTGTCATTTGACCACCTGGTTAGGAGCTGTAAGGCGAAATCCTCGACTTGCAGAAGATGTGGGGAGACTGGACACCTGGTGAAGAGTTGTCCTAACAGCCTTAAATGCAGAAATTGTGCATTTTATGGTCGGCCCGCCGATCATTTAATGTTATCGTCGGCATGCCCGACATATAGAGCTATAGTAGATAGAAAAGTTGCAAGACATTGATGATGATGAATTCTCACATCATTAATGTGCTGCAGCTGAATTGTGGTCGGGGAGAAGCTGCCATGGCAGAAATTGGACAGGTTATGACTGAACACAATTGTAGGATTGCATTGCTACAGGAGCCATATGAAAAATATGGTAAACCGGTGGCTCTGCCGGCCTTTATGAAAAGGTTTGCAGATAAAAGATGCAATTCTGCAATTGTAATTAATGACAATAATTTGGACTGTGTGTTAGTCTGCTCAAGTGATTGGGGGGTATGTGTTAGCGTCGAGGGTGCATTTGGTAGTTTCTATCTATGCTCCTCGTACTTTAAACACAGTGAGGACATTGAGCCGTATCTGACATTCCTGGAAAGGGTGTTAGGGTTGGCTGGTAATGCTCCTCTACTGATAGGGACAGATGCGAATGCATCATCTATGCTCTGGCACAGCAAAATATCGGCACATGCCGGTCATGCTGCCCAGAATAGGGGTAATGTTATGTCTGAGTGGTGTATATCTAACAATGTATACACCATAAACGAAATGACTGAACTGTACACGTTCTCTTGTGCGAACGGATGCAGTGACATTGACGTGACCATAGTTAACGAATCCGCCAGAAGGCGTTTCAATTTCGATTGGAATGTCTTCAATGGCAGTGGATTATCCGACCATAATCCTATTGTTGTAAGGATTAATAATTTAAGTAGGAATAGTGATAGGGAAGATTTTATTAAAAAATGGCGGACGATGGGTGTTGATTGGAACACCTATTCGTCCAAAATTAGGGAAAAATTTTCCAATATTTCATTGGAGAATTTTTCGCTTGAAGATATTGATGGGCAGGTAGAGACAGTAAATGGCTTAGTTGGGAATGTCAATGACGCATTTCTCGGCAGATCCCGTAAGGGCTGTCGAGGGGTGTCATGGTGGACACCCCAGCTGACGCTAAAAAGAATACAAGTGCGACATTGTAGAGGGTTGTACCAAAGAGCTAGAAGAAATAATTCTGGTAATTTGGAACAGCTCAAAGAGACATATCAGATAGCTCGACTGGAATATAGGAGACTAATTCTGTCCGAAAAATTGGACAATTGGTATAAATTTGTTGAAGAACACAAGGATGACCCATGGGGTGACGTCTACAGGATTTGTAGAGGTTATGGGTCAGATAATAATGTGACTTCATTGACGGTGGGTAACACTGTTCATACAACCTGGACGGAGTGTATGACGGCGTTGACGGACCAGTTCTTTCCAAGACTAACGGAGGATGTAGTACATCAGAATATTTCTGATGAGCTGCACTCACCGACCTTGGAGCGTTATGAAATTTCGCATGCGGTTGCCTCTCTCAAATCGAGAAGGTCACCGGGTGTGGACGGATTAACGGGCGAAATGTGTAGGGCAATGTGGAAATCCATTCCGGATTTTCTGCACAGCCTTTACACAAAGTGCATGGACATGGGCTATTTTCCAGTTAAATGGAAAATAGCACGTATCACTGTACTGTTAAAATCGCAGAATAAATTAAGAACAGATCCGAGCTCGTATCGTGGCATAAGTCTTCTTCCAGTACTTGGAAAAGTGCTGGAGAGGATAATGGTTGAAAGACTGGAATCTTGTTTCCAGCTTTCTGATTGCCAGTACGGCTTCCGACGGGGTAGATGTGTGGAAGACGCTTGGACAAGGGTTAAAGAAATGATTGCCGGGAGTGTATCTAAATATGCTCTCGGTATTTTTGTTGACTTTAAAGGAGCATTTGATTGTCTCTTGTGGGATAGGGTGCTGGAAAGGTTGCGTATGCTTGGATGTAGGGAGATGCCACTCTGGAAAAGTTATTTTTCAGAGAGGAAAGCATGCGTGGCTGGATCCAGCAATTGTATAAATGTAGACATAGTTAGGGGCTGTCCGCAGGGATCCATCTCTGGACCATATATATGGAACATAATGATGGATCCACTGCTCAGGCAGCTAGAAAGGCTATGTAAGTGTGTCGCTTACGCTGATGACCTGCTCATCATTGTTGAAGGCAACAGTAGGCTGGAATTGGAGCGGTCTGGTGAAAACCTGATGGCTCTAATTTCAGATTGGGGTAGGGATGTATGTGTAGGTATTAACGTGAGCAAGACAAATATGATGCTCCTCAAGGGCTTTTTGTCTTGCAATCGTCATCCTAGTATACATGTGAATGGTGCTCCCATCCGGTATGCTAGGATAATTAAGTATCTAGGAGTATCGGTGGGAGAGAGAATGAGTTTTATGCCTCATATTAATAATATGAGGGATAAAATTGTAGGTGTTGTCGGACCACTCCGACGTGTAATGAGAAATGACTGGGGGCTGAGTAAGCGGGCTGCACGAATGATCTATAATGGATTATTTGTTGCATGTGTTGCTCACTCAGCAAGTGTCTGGTATGACACTGTAGTAAGATGTGTTACGGCTAGGCAAAAAGTAAATTCTTGTCAAAGAATAATGCTGCTAGCAAGTCTGCCAGTGTGTAGAACTGTATCTACGGATGCACTACAAGTCCTAATGGGCGTTCTACCACTGGATTTAGAAGTTATTAGGAGAGGGATTATCTTTAAGAGACTTAGGGAAATTCCTCTAACGGAAAATGACTGGGCAATCAATGCCACAAGTAGGATTGAAGTAAAAAGGGAGGCTTTGTCATTTGCGCTAGGCAAATGGCAGGAAAAATGGTCCTTAAGTGACAAGGGTAGAGTAACGTTTAGGTTTGCTCCTGACGTTAGGGAAATTTTTGAAAGAGGAGGAATTGAGTTCTCTCTCTTTCTAGGGTACCTACTGACTGGACATGGTTCCCTCAATGCGTTCCTGTACGATAGAAGTGCAGGAGTGGATTCCGCTGCATGTGCGTGTGGCTTTCTGGTTGAGGATTGGATGCATGTGCTTTGCACATGTCCTCTGTATTCTGATATCAGGGATCTGCAAGCCATGGGAATTCATTGGCATGAGGGTAATGTTGTATTTAGTAGGGTTCTATCTTCTGAGGATTCTCATTTGGCAATTGCTACTTTTGCCAATGAGGTTTTCAGAAGACGTAGGGCTGTGTTAGGAAGGACTTGAGTAGGGTACCTACTCTCTCTCTTTACTAAGTAAGTTATATATGTTGTGTATATAGTTTTTAAAATTTTTATTTATTTTATTAATATTTTTCTTTTCTTTTTCTTTAAGTAGATGTTTGTTTTGCTGTATCATCGGGGCTAATTAGACGATATATGTCTAGGCAGATGTTTAGTGTCTGTCTGATATTCTGAATTGTTGTCTGTCTGTTGTGCTAAGCCTGTGGAGGTACTGCTTCGCTTTCACAGATTTGGCACAGTATATATTGAAGGTTTACCCAGGGTTGATTATCTATTGTAATCAACTCTTAATCGGCACCAGCTACGGGTGATAAGGCACCAACTGGTAGTAGCTTATAACATCTAAGTTACGACCTTCCATCGGAGAGGTTTAACATTCCGTACTATGGGTGTCGGGAGCCCCCAGGGTGATTTCACTCTTGGCCCGACAATTGAGGTAGGCCCCCTTGTGGGTGCATCATAGTGGCTGTGGTTTGTCACCAAAACACCATCTTGGTGATGTCATTCTTGACCGCGGTAATGCATCCTTATAATGCATTACGCACTGTATGGTGCCGTGAGATTAAGCCTTAACGGCAGGTGCTCACGTAAAGCCATACAACTCTCTGTCCCTACCTACTTTGGGCCCCGCCCTGAAACGGAGTACCGGTATAGGTACTTCGTCCAAGGATCACGGGGCCAGAACAAAAATGCAAAAAGCATATTATATAAGATACCTTGGAAAAATTCCTTGGATCAATAATCTACCTTTTAGCAAACATAACATAATGGGATACCAACCCATGGGCAATAGGCTGTCCAAAGTTGGGAGATCAAATGATCGACAGTCCTACCAAAGACTAAGTTTGGTACCGCGGGGTACTGGAGCCCCAAGAACTAAGGTTCTTGCCAGTACGTACTCTTGGGTAGGCCCCCTTGTGGGAGCTTCGCGGGGGCTGTAAAATCGCTGGTAGTGCATGGCAACAAAACCCTGTCACCAAGGGGTGAACTTACATAGCCTATGATGTAGTTCTAAAGTTGGGACCTCCTTCGGGGGGGGCGCAGGGACGCTTAATTCCCTATCAAACGTCTAATAGAGTCTTCACGACGGGTGTAGACGTAAAACACATACTTCATGTCCCTACCTACTCATTCAGTGTTTTGTTATCAAAGTGTACGGACGTGCGCGGAAATAATAAAACTCGTTGTGGTTGTTGTAGTATAAACATATTGTGCCTTGTGTGTGTTATACAGTGTTTTGTGTTTTGCCGTCGGCAAAACAACTGTTTACATTATATTGTATTGGTATTAGTGCTTGTATAAGCAGGCAATACAAAAAATATTTGCAGCTGCACAGAATTAATACGAATTTTGTCAAGTGAAAATTCGTGTTAATTTTGGCAGCTAAATTTAGTGCGAATTTTGCTTGGGCAAATTTACTGATAATTTTGCTCGAGCAAAATTAAAGAGAATTACAATAACAACAATAATAGTGTGTGTTATTTGTGTTTAGTGGTTATTTTATTTTTAGGTGGATTTCGGCTGTGCTGAAAAATTTGTGATTTTAGGTGGTGCTTTGGAGAGGACTCGGGTGAGTGTTTTGCGTTATATTTATATTTTATATTATTATATTTTGTAGTATTATATTATATATTATATTTCTAGTAGTAGTTGTTTATTTATATGATTTCGGATTTAGAGATGGTGGGCACCACTGAGGATGAGTTCCTCAGTGGTGATCCTAGCCCTGCAAGGATTAAGGCAGGGAAAAAAAGGATGAAAACTGGATCTTCGGGGGAAGATTCCAGTGGAATGAAGAATAAGAAGAATAAGAAAAAAGACGTAAAGACTACTGAACAGACGGACATGAAAAGTAAGGTACAGACGGACAATCAGACTATGCCTCCTCCAGTTGCGGCAAAGGTGCCAAAAAAGGGGGGAAAAAGGGACAGTGACGTTGATAAGATGAGGGCATTGACGGGAAAAATGCATAATATTGCATTTGGACTAGAGAATAAAGAGGACACTAGGGCATTAGTGAATATGGCCGCGGAATATGAGTCTCTATTATTGGACTTAATAATAGAGAACTCGTTTCTGAAAGGCAAAATAGAAGTAGTAGGGAATAGAAATGTTCCGAATGTTGTTCCTGTTGCTGGCTCTGTTGTTGGCGGAATAAAAGGGCCAGCAATAGGTGAGAAAAAGGCGGTGGAAACCTTCGCCGTGGTGGTGAAGTCAAAGACTCCGGCTTCTCCGGTCGAGGTTGTAAAGAAAGTTACAACCGAGGTCTGTCCGACTTTGGGTGTTAGGGTCCATGACCTTAAGCCCATCAAAAAAGGTGGTGCGATTATTCGCACAAGATCTAGCTCCGAAAGGGAGAAGATCTTAAAAAATAAGAAATTTGGGGAGGTTGGCCTGGAAGTGGCTAAAAATTTGCCACCCAAGCCAAGGGTTGTTATTAAGGGGGTGGAATCCCTTATCACCCCTGATGAATTTATGTTGGAGCTCTATGAGCTCAATGTCAAGAATGTCTTTAAATCCTTTGAGGATTTCAAGAAAGGCATGAGTATCCTGTCCAAACCATGGACAGGAACAGACGGAAAGTCGGTTGATGTCATAATAGAGGGCACAACCGAGGTAATTAGACAAATTACAGACATAGGACGTATATACGTTAAGTGGTTCTCGTTTCGCGTGTTTCCACAGGATCAGGTGACTGGTTGCTTTAGGTGCCTGTCATTTGACCACCTGGTTAGGAGCTGTAAGGCGAAATCCTCGACTTGCAGAAGATGTGGGGAGACTGGACACCTGGTGAAGAGTTGTCCTAACAGCCTTAAATGCAGAAATTGTGCATTTTATGGTCGGCCCGCCGATCATTTAATGTTATCGTCGGCATGCCCGACATATAGAGCTATAGTAGATAGAAAAGTTGCAAGACATTGATGATGATGAATTCTCACATCATTAATGTGCTGCAGCTGAATTGTGGTCGGGGAGAAGCTGCCATGGCAGAAATTGGACAGGTTATGACTGAACACAATTGTAGGATTGCATTGCTACAGGAGCCATATGAAAAATATGGTAAACCGGTGGCTCTGCCGGCCTTTATGAAAAGGTTTGCAGATAAAAGATGCAATTCTGCAATTGTAATTAATGACAATAATTTGGACTGTGTGTTAGTCTGCTCAAGTGATTGGGGGGTATGTGTTAGCGTCGAGGGTGCATTTGGTAGTTTCTATCTATGCTCCTCGTACTTTAAACACAGTGAGGACATTGAGCCGTATCTGACATTCCTGGAAAGGGTGTTAGGGTTGGCTGGTAATGCTCCTCTACTGATAGGGACAGATGCGAATGCATCATCTATGCTCTGGCACAGCAAAATATCGGCACATGCCGGTCATGCTGCCCAGAATAGGGGTAATGTTATGTCTGAGTGGTGTATATCTAACAATGTATACACCATAAACGAAATGACTGAACTGTACACGTTCTCTTGTGCGAACGGATGCAGTGACATTGACGTGACCATAGTTAACGAATCCGCCAGAAGGCGTTTCAATTCCGATTGGAATGTCTTCAATGGCAGTGGATTATCCGACCATAATCCTATTGTTGTAAGGATTAATAATTTAAGTAGGAATAGTGATAGGGAAGATTTTATTAAAAAATGGCGGACGATGGGTGTTGATTGGAACACCTATTCGTCCAAAATTAGGGAAAAATTTTCCAATATTTCATTGGAGAATTTTTCGCTTGAAGATATTGATGGGCAGGTAGAGACAGTAAATGGCTTAGTTGGGAATGTCAATGACGCATTTCTCGGCAGATCCCGTAAGGGCTGTCGAGGGGTGTCATGGTGGACACCCCAGCTGACGCTAAAAAGAATACAAGTGCGACATTGTAGAGGGTTGTACCAAAGAGCTAGAAGAAATAATTCTGGTAATTTGGAACAGCTCAAAGAGACATATCAGATAGCTCGACTGGAATATAGGAGACTAATTCTGTCCGAAAAATTGGACAATTGGTATAAATTTGTTGAAGAACACAAGGATGACCCATGGGGTGACGTCTACAGGATTTGTAGAGGTTATGGGTCAGATAATAATGTGACTTCATTGACGGTGGGTAACACTGTTCATACAACCTGGACGGAGTGTATGACGGCGTTGACGGACCAGTTCTTTCCAAGACTAACGGAGGATGTAGTACATCAGAATATTTCTGATGAGCTGCACTCACCGACCTTGGAGCGTTATGAAATTTCGCATGCGGTTGCCTCTCTCAAATCGAGAAGGTCACCGGGTGTGGACGGATTAACGGGCGAAATGTGTAAGGCAATGTGGAAATCCATTCCGGATTTTCTGCACAGCCTTTACACAAAGTGCATGGACATGGGCTATTTTCCAGTTAAATGGAAAATGGCACGTATCACTGTACTGTTAAAATCGCAGAACAAATTAAGAACAGATCCGAGCTCGTATCGTGGCATAAGTCTTCTTCCAGTACTTGGAAAAGTGCTGGAGAGGATAATGGTTGAAAGACTGGAATCTTGTTTCCAGCTTTCTGATTGCCAGTACGGCTTCCGACGGGGTAGATGTGTGGAAGACGCTTGGACAAGGGTTAAAGAAATGATTGCCGGGAGTGTATCTAAATATGCTCTCGGTATTTTTGTTGACTTTAAAGGAGCATTTGATTGTCTCTTGTGGGATAGGGTGCTGGAAAGGTTGCGTATGCTTGGATGTAGGGAGATGCCACTCTGGAAAAGTTATTTTTCAGAGAGGAAAGCATGCGTGGCTGGATCCAGCAATTGTATAAATGTAGACATAGTTAGGGGCTGTCCGCAGGGATCCATCTCTGGACCATATATATGGAACATAATGATGGATCCACTGCTCAGGCAGCTAGAAAGGCTATGTAAGTGTGTCGCTTACGCTGATGACCTGCTCATCATTGTTGAAGGCAACAGTAGGCTGGAATTGGAGCGGTCTGGTGAAAACCTGATGGCTCTAATTTCAGATTGGGGTAGGGATGTATGTGTAGGTATTAACGTGAGCAAGACAAATATGATGCTCCTCAAGGGCTTTTTGTCTTGCAATCGTCATCCTAGTATACATGTGAATGGTGCTCCCATCCGGTATGCTAGGATAATTAAGTATCTAGGAGTATCGGTGGGAGAGAGAATGAGTTTTATGCCTCATATTAATAATATGAGGGATAAAATTGTAGGTGTTGTCGGACCACTCCGACGTGTAATGAGAAATGACTGGGGGCTGAGTAAGCGGGCTGCACGAATGATCTATAATGGATTATTTGTTGCATGTGTTGCTCACTCAGCAAGTGTCTGGTATGACACTGTAGTAAGATGTGTTACGGCTAGGCAAAAAGTAAATTCTTGTCAAAGAATAATGCTGCTAGCAAGTCTGCCAGTGTGTAGAACTGTATCTACGGATGCACTACAAGTCCTAATGGGCGTTCTACCACTGGATTTAGAAGTTATTAGGAGAGGGATTATCTTTAAGAGACTTAGGGAAATTCCTCTAACGGAAAATGACTGGGCAATCAATGCCACAAGTAGGATTGAAGTAAAAAGGGAGGCTTTGTCATTTGCGCTAGGCAAATGGCAGGAAAAATGGTCCTTAAGTGACAAGGGTAGAGTAACGTTTAGGTTTGCTCCTGACGTTAGGGAAATTTTTGAAAGAGGAGGAATTGAGTTCTCTCTCTTTCTAGGGTACCTACTGACTGGACATGGTTCCCTCAATGCGTTCCTGTACGATAGAAGTGCAGGAGTGGATTCCGCTGCATGTGCGTGTGGCTTTCTGGTTGAGGATTGGATGCATGTGCTTTGCACATGTCCTCTGTATTCTGATATCAGGGATCTGCAAGCCATGGGAATTCATTGGCATGAGGGTAATGTTGTATTTAGTAGGGTTCTATCTTCTGAGGATTCTCATTTGGCAATTGCTACTTTTGCCAATGAGGTTTTCAGAAGACGTAGGGCTGTGTTAGGAAGGACTTGAGTAGGGTACCTACTCTCTCTCTTTACTAAGTAAGTTATATATATTATGTTGTATATATAGTTTTTAAAATTTTTATTTATTTTATTAATATTTTTCTTTTCTTTTTCTTTAAGTAGATGTTTGTTTTGCTGTATCATCGGGGCTAATTAGACGATATATGTCTAGGCAGATGTTTAGTGTCTGTCTGATATTCTGAATTGTTGTCTGTCTGTTGTGCTAAGCCTGTGGAGGTACTGCTTCGCTTTCACAGATTTGGCACAGTATATATTGAAGGTTTACCCAGGGTTGATTATCTATTGTAATCAACTCTTAATCGGCACCAGCTACGGGTGATAAGGCACCAACTGGTAGTAGCTTATAACATCTAAGTTACGACCTTCCATCGGAGAGGTTTAACATTCCGTACTATGGGTGTCGGGAGCCCCCAGGGTGATTTCACTCTTGGCCCGACAATTGAGGTAGGCCCCCTTGTGGGTGCATCATAGTGGCTGTGGTTTGTCACCAAAACACCATCTTGGTGATGTCATTCTTGACCGCGGTAATGCATCCTTATAATGCATTACGCACTGTATGGTGCCGTGAGATTAAGCCTTAACGGCAGGTGCTCACGTAAAGCCATACAACTCTCTGTCCCTACCTACTCTCTAGCGAAACCACAGCCAAGGGAACGGGCTTGGAAAAATCAGCGGGGAAAGAAGACCCCGTTGAGCTTGACTCTAATCTGGCAGTGTAAGGAGACATAGGAGGTGTAGAATAAGTGGGAGATAATATGGCCACCTCAATGCAAATTGGGGACCTTTTATCGCCAATGAAATACCACTACTCTTATTGTTTCCTTACTTACTTGATTAAGTGGAACGTGTATCATTATCTAGCCATTATACGGGTATATTTTCATATATATCTTATGGTATTGGGTTTTGATGCAAGCTTCTTGATCAAAGTACTAAGAGTTTGTTATATAATTGTAAACAGATTTTAATGAGATGATAATATTTTTATAATGTTATTTATTAACATTTAAAATTTGGTATAGCTCCCTATACTCAGGTATGATCCAATTCAAGGACATTGCCAGGTAGGGAGTTTGACTGGGGCGGTACATCTCTCAAATAATAACGGAGGTGTCCCAAGGCCAGCTCAGTGCGGACAGAAACCACACATAGAGCAAAAGGGCAAATGCTGACTTGATCTCGGTGTTCAGTACACACAGGGACAGCAAAAGCTCGGCCTATCGATCCTTTTGGTTTAATGAGTTTTTAACAAGAGGTGTCAGAAAAGTTACCACCGGGATAACTGGCTTGTGGCGGCCAAGCGTTCATAGCGACGTCGCTTTTTGATCCTTCGATGTCGGCTCTTCCTGTCATTGTGAAGCAAAATTCACCAAGCGTTGGATTGTTCACCCATACAAGGGAACGTGAGCTGGGTTTAGACCGTCGTGAGACAGGTTAGTTTTACCCTATTGATGACAAAAACGTTGTTGCGACAGCATTCCTGCGTAGTACGAGAGGAACCGCAGGTACGGACCAATGGCACAATACTTGTTCGAGCGAACAGTGGTATGACGCTACGTCCGTTGGATTATGCCTGAACGCCTCTAAGGTCGTATCCGAGCTGGACTGCAATGATAAAAATGGGGCAATTGCATTGTATAGCTTTTAAACTATTTAAAGTTCATCATTTATGATGATGGGCGACAATAATAGATGTGATGCTAATGTTATTTGTAACATAACAAGTACGGGAGGATTCGATCACCTGCACGCCGCGTTAGTTACATATAAAAACATTATTTAATACAATAGCAATGCCTAGAATCAATTGTAAACGACTTTTGTAACGGGCAAGGTGTTGTAAGCGGAAGAGCAGCTGCCATACTGCGATCCACTGAAGCTCATCCTTAGCTTGATGATTCGATATTTATATAATTATCGTTTCTTATACAAATATATTTAATATATATAATATATTAATGAAATAGATATGTTTCACACATGTTTCGTCATCTAACTAGTGACGCCAAATATTATATTATATTATATTAACATTACAATATGTTATTATAATTGATCATAAAATGTTTCACACATGTTTCGTCATCTAACTAGTGACGCCAAATATTATATTATATTAACATTACAATATGTTATTATAATTGATCATAAAATGTTTCACACATGTTTCGTCATCTAACTAGTGACGCCAAATATTATATTTATATTATATTATATTATATTAACATTACAATATGTTATTATAATTGATCATAAAATGTTTCACACATGTTTCGTCATCTAACTAGTGACGCCAAATATTATATTTATATTATATTATATTATATTATATTATATTATATTATATTATATTAACATTGCAATATGTTATTATAATTGATCATAAAATGTTTCACACATGTTTCGTCATCTAACTAGTGACGCCAAATATTATATTATATTAACATTACAATATGTTATTATAATTGATCATAAAATGTTTCACACATGTTTCGTCATCTAACTAGTGACGCCAAATATTATATTTATATTATATTATATTATATTAACATTACAATATGTTATTATAATTGATCATAAAATGTTTCACACATGTTTCGTCATCTAACTAGTGACGCCAAATATTATATTATATTAACATTACAATATGTTATTATAATTGATCATAAAATGTTTCACAGATATTTCGTCATCTAACTAGTGACGCCAAATATTATATTATATTAACATTACAATATGTTATTATAATTGATCATAAAATGTTTCACACATGTTTCGTCATCTAACTAGTGACGCCAAATATTATATTATATTAACATTGCAATATGTTATTATAATTGATCATAAAATGTTTCACACATGTTTCGTCATCTAACTAGTGACGCCAAATATTATATTATATTAACATTACAATATGTTATTATAATTGATCATAAAATGTTTCACACATGTTTCGTCATCTAACTAGTGACGCCAAATATTATATTTATATTATATTATATTATATTATATTATATTATATTATATTAACATTGCAATATGTTATTATAATTGATCATAAAATGTTTCACACATGTTTCGTCATCTAACTAGTGACGCCAAATATTATATTTATATTATATTATATTATATTATATTATATTAACATTGCAATATGTTATTATAATTGATCATAAAATGTTTCACACATGTTTCGTCATCTAACTAGTGACGCCAAATATTATATTTATATTATATTATATTATATTAACATTACAATATGTTATTGTAATTGTAAAAAAATATATAATTAAATTAATAATATAAAATTAATTAATAAATATAATATATATAATACCCATAATAATATTATGATGTCCCAAATAGTTAATATATGAAGTGGTAGTGAAGTGATATGTAACGAAATAATTAATATAATGTTTTAAACACAATGTTAATATTAATATATTTTGCAATGTATAAAAAAATTTAAGAAATATGTTTTTTTAAAAATTTTTTTAAAAAAAATATAAGGATGTTTTTGTGATGTTTTATGAATTGACAATAATTTGATAAAAATACAAGTTTTTTATACAATTTTTTTTTTTATAAAAAGCTTACAAGTATTTTGAATTTTTCATGAAACTATGGTAAAAAAGTACTATGGGGGCCGATATGATTTGATGTATAAAAAGCTAATGTTCATAAATCTACACAAGATGATTGAATGTTTATTTATACATTCATCATCTAATAAATGTTTTGTATGTTATACAAACTAATTATAAAAGTATTTACAATAAAAGTATTTTTAATTTTTCGCGAAACTATGGTAAAAATGCACTATAGGGGCCGATATGATTTGATGTATAAAAAGATAATGTTTTGTATGTTATACAAACTAATTATAAAAGTATTTACCATAAAAGTATTTTTAATTTTTCGCGAAACTATGGTAAAAAAGTACTATAGGGGCCGATATGATTTGATGTATAAAAAGCTAATGTTCATAAATCTACACAAGATGATTGAATGTTTATTAATACATTCATCATCTAATAAATGTTTTGTATGTTATACAAACTAATTATAAAAGTATTTACAATAAAAGTATTTTTAATTTTTCACGAAACTATGGTAAAAAAGTACTATAGGGGCCGATATGATTTGATGTATAAAAAGATAATGTTTTGTATGTTATACAAACTAATTATAAAAGTATTTACCATAAAAGTATTTTTAATTTTTCGCGAAACTATGGTAAAAAAGTACTATAGGGGCCGATATGATTTGATGTATAAAAAGCTAATGTTCATAAATCTACACAAGATGATTGAATGTTTATTAATACATTCATCATCTAATAAATGTTTTGTATGTTATACAAACTAATTATAAAAGTATTTACAATAAAAGTATTTTTAATTTTTCACGAAACTATGGTAAAAAAGTACTATAGGGGCCGATATGATTTGATGTATAAAAAGCTAATGTTCATAAATCTACACAAGATGATTGAATGTTTATTAATACATTCATCATCTAATAAATGTTTTGTATGTTATACAAACTAATTATAAAAGTATTTTTAATTTTTCACGAAACTATGGTAAAAAAAGTACTATAGGGGCCGATATGATTTGATGTATAAAAAGCTAATGTTCATAAATCTACACAAGGTGATTGAATGTTTATTAATACATTCATCATCTAATAAATGTTTTGTATGTTATACAAACTAATTATAAAAGTATTTACAATAAAAGTATTTTTAATTTTTCACGAAACTATGGTAAAAAAGTACTATAGGGGCCGATATGATTTGATGTATAAAAAGCTAATGTTCATAAATCTACACAAGGTGATTGAATGTTTATTAATACATTCATCATCTAATAAATGTTTTGTATATTATACAAACTAATTATAAAAGTATTTACAATAAAAGTATTTTTAATTTTTCACGAAACTATGGTAAAAAAGTACTATAGGGGCCGATATGATTTGATGTATAAAAAGCTAATGTTCATAAATCTACACAAGATGATTGAATGTTTATTAATACATTCATCATCTAATAAATGTTTTGTATGTTATACAAACTAATTATAAAAGTATTTACAATAAAAGTATTTTTAATTTTTCACGAAACTATGGTAAAAATGTACAATAAGGAGTAGTACTAAACTAATGTTAGTACACAAGATGATTGAATGTTTATACATTCATTATATAATAAATGGTACAAAAGTACTATAATATTATGAAGTGTTAAGAACTAATGTTCGTACACACGATGATTGAATGTTTTATACATTTGTCATTTATTCAATGTTGAAGTCTGTTTTGGTACATATGTTTTAATTTTTAATATTAAAATTGTGTTCTATAAATGGACCATCATCAAATATAGTTTGGCATTTATTCAAGAACGTATATATAATATAATATTACGTATGATGAAATTTTCAATTTCACATCAAATTTAATACGAAATACAAAATGTATTTTATAATGCGACAAAACATAAAATATTAAGTAAGGTGATAATATAAGAATAACAATATGTACATTGTATTGTATTTTATTAAAGAAGATCGAAAAGAAGTTTTTCGTATCTTAATATATATTATAAAAAGAAATATATAACATTATTCTGGTTGATCCTGCCAGTAGTTATATGCTTGTCTCAAAGATTAAGCCATGCATGTCTAAGTACACACGAATTAAAAGTGAAACCGCAAAAGGCTCATTATATCAGTTATGGTTCCTTAGATCGTTAACAGTTACTTGGATAACTGTGGTAATTCTAGAGCTAATACATGCAATGTAAGCACGGACCTATGGGACGTGTGCTTTTATTAGGCTAAAACCAAGCGACCTTTTGGTCGTATAATGGTTGAACTCTAGATAACTTGCAGATCGTATGGTCTTGTACCGACGACAGATCTTTCAAATGTCTGCCCTATCAACTTTTGATGGTAGTATCTAGGACTACCATGGTTGCAACGGGTAACGGGGAATCAGGGTTCGATTCCGGAGAGGGAGCCTGAGAAACGGCTGCCACATCTAAGGAAGGCAGCAGGCGCGTAAATTACCCACTCCCAGCACGGGGAGGTAGTGACGAAAAATAACAATACAGGACTCATTAAAGAGGCCCTGTAATTGGAATGAGTACACTTTAAATCCTTTAACAAGGACCTATTGGAGGGCAAGTTCTGGTGCCAGCAGCCGCGGTAACTCCAGCTCCAGTAGCGTATATTAATGTTGTTGCGGTTAAAACGTTCGTAGTTGAACTTGTGCTTCATACGGGTAGTACAACTATAACTTTAGCTTGTGCTATACCTTATGTATGTAAGCGTATTACCGGTGGAGTTCTTATATGTATTTGTAATACTTGTATTCTTTGCATATTCCTCCTATTTAAACCTGCTTCAATGCTCTTCATCGAGTGTTGTTGTGGGCCGGTACAATTACTTTGAACAAATTAGAGTGCTTAAAGCAGGCTCCAAATGCTTGAATATTTTGTGCATGGAATAATGAAATAAGACCTCTGTTCTACTTTCATTGGTTTTTAGAACAAGAGGTAATGATTAATAGAAGCAGTTTGGGGGCATTAGTATTACGACGCGAGAGGTGAAATTCTTGGACCGTCGTAAGACTAACTTAAGCGAAAGCATTTGCCAAAGATGTTTTCATTAATCAAGAACGAAAGTTAGAGGTTCGAAGGCGATCAGATACCGCCCTAGTTCTAACCATAAACGATGCCAGCTAGCAATTGGGTGTAGCTAATTTTATGGCTCTCTCAGTCGCTTCCCGGGAAACCAAAGCTTTTGGGCTCCGGGGGAAGTATGGTTGCAAAGCTGAAACTTAAAGGAATTGACGGAAGGGCACCACCAGGAGTGGAGCCTGCGGCTTAATTTGACTCAACACGGGAAAACTTACCAGGTCCGAACATAAGCGTGTAAGACAGATTGATAGCTCTTTCTCGAATCTATGGGTGGTGGTGCATGGCCGTTCTTAGTTCGTGGAGTGATTTGTCTGGTTAATTCCGATAACGAACGAGACTCAAATATATTAAATAGATGCTTTCAGGATTATGGTGTTGAAGCTTTTATGGCCTTCATTCACGACTGCAGTAAAATGTACGAGTGTTTGAATGTGTTCATAAAAGTGGAGCCGTACCTGTTGGTTTGTCCCATTATAGGACACTAGCTTCTTAAATGGACAAATTGCGTCTAGCAATAATGAGATTGAGCAATAACAGGTCTGTGATGCCCTTAGATGTCCTGGGCTGCACGCGCGCTACAATGAAAGTATCAACGTGTATTTCCTAGACCGAGAGGTCCGGGTAAACCGCTGAACCACTTTCATGCTTGGGATTGTGAACTGAAACTGTTCACATGAACTTGGAATTCCCAGTAAGTGCGAGTCATTAACTCGCATTGATTACGTCCCTGCCCTTTGTACACACCGCCCGTCGCTACTACCGATTGAATTATTTAGTGAGGTCTCCGGACGTGATCACTGTAACGCACATGTGTTACGGATGTTTCTCAAAAGTTGACCGAACTTGATTATTTAGAGGAAGTAAAAGTCGTAACAAGGTTTCCGTAGGTGAACCTGCGGAAGGATCATTAATGCCATGTTCCTATCCGAAGATAATAAAAAAAAAAAATATATGAAATTTTTCATATAAAATAAAATTATACTATAATGTATAATTGAATAAATACAAAGCAATAAAGCGAATATAAAATGTTTCATAATGTTTCGTCATTTAATTAGTGACGCTATAAATTACACTATAAGTTGTACTTAATAATTTAAGTTTTAAGTTTCCAAAAAAAAAAAAAAAAAGGAAACTTTAAAAGACATTCGCAACTAAAAGTGTATTATATTATATTATATATATATGACAGAAAATTTATTAAAATTAAATATTCACTCTAAGCGGTGGATCACTCGGCTCATGGGTCGATGAAGAACGCAGCAAACTGTGCGTCATCGTGTGAACTGCAGGACACATGAACATCGACAATTTGAACGCATATCGCAGTCCATGCTATTATGTAGTTTAATTAATTTTAAAGTACTGCTTGGACTACATATGGTTGAGGGTTGTAAGACTATGCTAAATAAGTTGCTTGAAGAAAAGGTGTACCTACTAAATAAAATTTAGTAGGTCCTTTTTTTTTTTTAAGCACTTGGTATATTATTGAATACACATTATAATATAAAAAATAATGTATTCATAATATGAAATAAATATGATGAAAACACTATTATGCCTCATAAAATAAAAAAAAAATGTTAGTACTTTGCTTAACATTGTATAATTGGGGAATGTCTAGCGTAAATAATAATAATAATAATAATATTATTGAAGTAACGTGAATTGCCCCATTTATAATATACATATTATATAATTGTATAAGGAAAATATTTTTTTTTTAATATGAGCGCATAATATTAAAATTAATATATATTTATCATATAGATAATATATACATTTGAAATAATAATAATGAATTGTTATATATATTATATACAACCTCAACTCATATGAGATTACCCCCTGAATTTAAGCATATTAATGAGGGGAGGAAAAGAAACTAACAAGGATTTTCTTAGTAGCGGCGAGCGAAAAGAAAACAGTTCAGCACTAAGTCACTTTACCTTTATGGTAAATGTGAGATGCAGTGTATGGAATGTTCAATTCTAACATGAGAAATTAATGATTTAAGTCCTTCTTAAATGAGGCCATTTACCCAAAGAGGGTGCTAGGCCCGTATAACATTAATGATTGTTAGTGAACATTTCCAAAGAGTCGTGTTGCTTGATAGTGCAGCACTAAGTGGGTGGTAAACTCCATCTAAAACTAAATATAACCATGAGACCGATAGTAAACAAGTACCGTGAGGGAAAGTTGAAAAGAACTCTGAATAGAGAGTTAAATAGTACGTGAAACTGCTTAGAGGTTAAGCCCGATGAACCTGAATATCCATTATGGAAAATTCATCATTATGATTGTTATATAAATTTAAAAAAAAATATTATAATAATGGTGTGCATTTTTTCTATATAAGGACATTGTAATCTATTAACAAAATTATAAAAATTTATCATAAGATTAATGGTTTTAAAGTTTTATTTAAATATATTTTGCTTGTGCATTATATAAATTATATAAATGCTATTAATTTGATAAATTGTTGATAGATTTAATTATATATAGTGCTTAAATATATATATATATATATATTTTATAATTATATATAAATCAATTGATTTTTATATTAATTATATGCACTTATATGATTTACAATGCGAAAGATTCAGGATACCTTCGGGACCCGTCTTGAAACACGGACCAAGGAGTCTAACATATTTGCAAGTTATTGGGATTAAAAAACCTAATAGCATAATTAACATAACGAAAAATTTATTATAATATGGGATTAGTTTTTAGTACTATATATATATATTTATATGTATAGTCTATTAATTCAATCCCGGGGCGTTCTATATAGTTATGTATAATAATATTTATATTATTTATACCTCTAACTAGAACGTACCTTGAGCATATATGCTGTGACCCGAAAGATGGTGAACTATACTTGATCAGGTTGAAGTCAGGGGAAACCCTGATGGAAGACCGAAACAGTTCTGACGTGCAAATCGATTGTCAGAATTGAGTATAGGGGCGAAAGACTAATCGAACCATCTAGTAGCTGGTTCCCTCCGAAGTTTCCCTCAGGATAGCTGGTGCATTTTAAATTTATATAATATAATCTTATCTGGTAAAGCGAATGATTAGAGGCCTTAGGGTCGAAACGACCTTAACCTATTCTTAAACTTTAAATGGGTAAGAATCTCACCTTTCTTGGTATGAAGGTTGTGGTTGTGATATAATGTGCCCAGTGGGCCACTTTTGGTAAGCAGAACTGGTGCTGTGGGATGAACCAAACGTAATGTTACGGTGCCCAAATTAATAACTCATGCAGATACCATGAAAGGCGTTGGTTGCTTAAAACAGCAGGACGGTGGACATGGAAGTCGTAATCCGCTAAGGAGTGTGTAACAACTCACCTGCCGAAGCAACTAGCCCTTAAAATGGATGGCGCTTAAGTTATATACCTATACATTACCGCTAAAGTAAATGGTTTATATTCAATTTCGGTTGGATAATAAATTTTGATACTTTAGTGAGTAGGAGGGTACGATGGTGTGCGTAGAAGTGTTTGGCGTAAGCCTGCATGGAGCCGCCATTGGTACAGATCTTGGTGGTAGTAGCAAATAATCGAATGAGACCTTGGAGGACTGAAGTGGAGAAGGGTTTCGTGTGAACAGTGGTTGATCACGAGTTAGTCGGTCCTAAGTTCAAGGCGAAAGCTGAAAATTTTCAAGTTATAATAATAAATTAATATATGTTATATGATAATGAAACACTTGAAAATTAATTGAACGAAAGGGAATACGGTTCCAATTCCGTAACCTGTTGAGTATCCGTTTGTTTATTAAATGTGGGCCTTGTGCTCATCCTGGTAACAGGAACGACCATAAAGAAGCCGTCGAGAGATATCGGAAGAGTTTTCTTTTCTGTTTTATAGTCGTACTACCATGGAAGTCTTTCGAAGAGAGATATGGTAGATGGACTAGAAGAGCATGACATTTACTGTTGTGTCGATATTTTCTCCTCGGACCTTGAAAATTTATGGTGGGGTCACGCAAACTTCTCAACAGGCCGTACCAATATCCGCAGCTGGTCTCCAAGGTGAAGAGTCTCTAGTCGATAGAATAATGTAGGTAAGGGAAGTCGGCAAATTAGATCCGTAACTTCGGGATAAGGATTGGCTCTGAAGATTGAGATAGTCGGGCTTGATTGGGAAGCAATAATATGGTTTATGTGCTCGTTCTGGGTAAATAGAGATTTTCGGATCTTGTTCCTCGGATAGTAGTTACGTAACCAATTGTGGAACTTTCTTGCTAAAATTTTTAAGGGATAATCATTTACTTGATATATCCTTTTTAAATTATAACGATTATCAATTAACAATCAATTCAGAACTGGCACGGACTTGGCGAATCCGACTGTCTAATTAAAACAAAGCATTGTGATGGCCCTAACGGGTGTTGACACAATGTGATTTCTGCCCAGTGCTCTGAATGTCAAAGTGAAGAAATTCAAGTAAGCGCGGGTAAACGGCGGGAGTAACTATGACTCTCTTAATAGTGAAAGTGTAAACAAGTAAAAATGCAGTGCTCCGCGTTTAAAAGTTTTTAAAAATAGTAAAAGTTGTGAAGTGTGGTAAATTTGGTATGGGATTAAAGCCTGAATGGTAAGGATTAAGTGTGTGAAATTGGAATTATCAAATGTGATCTAGGAAAAAAGATACTAGTGAAAGTATATTTTTGTGTATATTTTCAAGCTTGATGCACCCATTTCTTCGAGTGCTTATAGCTCTTTTAAAAGTGGCCCGGAAACAGCCTATTATGTAATAAAATGTTCCTTGGGAGCCAAAGATCATTTTAAGGGTGGAATGGCTACATACGGGCCAGCGGTTGAAAAGTTGTGATCGTTTGAAAACTAAGGGTTGTTTATATGAAAAGTTTTATATGTGTAATTTTTGGCTTATTGGCTGGTTTTGGCGCGAATTTGTAAAACATATGATTGAGTTACAACACACGGCTGTATTTTTCATGTAAATTTATTTGTGTTAATTCAACCCTTTTTCGAATTTGGCCGTTGGGGCCACCAATGTCACTATACAACACAAGGTGTGCACAAGTTACTAGATCAC
This sequence comes from Crataerina pallida, assembly GCA_949710015.1. Taxonomy (NCBI): domain Eukaryota; kingdom Metazoa; phylum Arthropoda; class Insecta; order Diptera; family Hippoboscidae; genus Crataerina; species Crataerina pallida. The sequence goes on from OX453294.1 coordinate 620,865, forward strand.
ATACCACATTGTGGCAAACTGGTCGATATGAAGTGGTTATATATGTCGGTGCAGGGTGTACTTACTCTTTTCATATATGTCTATGCTATAGACATTTGACCATACACTAATTTATGGGTACGCTATATACGCCCCAAATGGGCGTGGCACATAACATTGGGAATCGACAGGGATAGGCCTGGGACAGAGGGACTCTAAGAAAGCGGAACCAAAGAAGGTCGGAATTTTTCGATTGGCCGCCCCATTTTCGATATATGGGCGTGGCTGGTTTCAAAAACGGGGATTTTGGGGGTTTTAACCGGTGGGATCGTTAGATCTAAACTTACTGAGGAGGAATCTATAATTATTTTTGTGCCACGCCCACTGGTTGAGGAGCTATATATATATATACACCCTATAGGTCAGTATAAGGAATATATATATAGACTTATTTAGTTTGCTGTATATGACATATGAACAATTTTTAGCACCTAGATATATATTAACCGCCCTAAAATGGGCGTGGCAGTAATTAGGGATCTGATATGTAATATGGCCTAAAATAGGCATGGGTGGGTAAAGAAGGTTAAAAAGAAAGGCGTTATTCGGATCCGACGACCCATTTCCGAATTAGGGGCGTGGCAAGTTCCAAAAATTGAGGCCTCGGGAATTTGACCCTACGGATTCGAAAGATCTCGGTCTCATGATTGTGAATCTGAATCTATTTTTGAGCCACGCCTTCTATTTTGGGAGTTCTGACCCGGTTTATATGAGGGATATGCATTTATATTCAATTTCTTCATATACATTTATTTGGGTAGGGTAGTTTAGTGTTAATAACGATAATTATATGAACCTTTGCAATATAAGCCTAAACATATCTAGAAGTTAAATTAATTTGAATGAAAGGCTTGCCTCTCTTGCTCTGATTTAGACCGTGACATTTTTGAACTCTAATACAAGACGTACGATTCTATAATAATAATTAACTGGACTTGTAACATAGGCATATTAGGATATATCACATAAATACATTCAATAAACCGACTGGGAAGAAGTTTGCCACAATTAGGGCTATCGATAATTTCTAAAGTAACATTTGGCTTAAAGAGAGTCAATTGCCTTACCAGGGTTCTGATTACCGCTATTTTTGCCACATGAAGCGACTTTTGCTGTATTGGAGTTCGAATACACTAAGCCAACAACATCAAAAACAACATTTCAAGAGAGCCGGCAAGTGACGTGAGCCACTTGTATTTACACAAGCAAAATGGACATCAATCAAAATAATAACGATAGGGAAGCCAGTACTTCGGTTATCCCACCATTTGCAACAGAAGGAGGTTCCCATTTTATCTGCGAAACCTGTCAGCATGCTTTCACAAAACTAACGCAGCTAAAGCAACATAAAAGGAGAAACACCTGTCGAGGAAATATGCCGCACCTTGAGAATAAATGCGATATCTGTGGAAAAATCTACAGCACATATTCTGGATTAAAGCTACATATGAAAAAGGGTCATAAAGCCGAAAGTAATATGATGAATGAAGAAGAAGCATCCAGATCCAAACTGAAAAAATGGACCGTTGATGAAGAGAGAGCCCTAGCACTCTTAGAAATAGAATTGGGGTCAAGTAATCAAAAAACCATTATAGATCGTCTCACTCAATTTTCTTCAAGAACAAGAGAGGCTATTAGAAAGCGAAGGCAGATGGATTCTTACAAACAGGCAATAAGAACAATACGCGAGGAAATTAATAATACCGCTTCAATGCCTGAGGCTCAACAACAACAAGAACCAGTTAACGTCATCAGCTCGCCATCTCTCAGTTTTCCTCACATCAATTCCTATGATCCGGATATTCAGAATCAAAGAACGTCACCTTTGCACATTAATCCTGAAAATATACACACAACTCCACATGTACCTATAGATTTCCCTTCCAACAGCATAAACAACAATGACAATTTAATATCTACCATCATGTCATTGCAGCTTGAGGACATAGATCATGAAGTCAGAAACAACATCATGTCTGACATGACGAGGTCGAGAGAATTCCTTGATTCATGGACTGGACATCTAGTTCAAAGCATCCAATCACCACCTAGAAGAAGGAATAATAGGAATACAACACCTACAGAAAGAAGACCATCCAATCGTATAAGAGCAGCCAATTTTAGAAAAGCTCAACTTCTATACAAGAAAAACAAGAAGTCTTTTGCCAATAACATCTTGGACAACGATGAATGGTATAAAACTTCCTCCAACGATATGTCCCAAGCTGTTGAAGAATTTAGAAGCATATTTGCACAGCCATCTAGTGAAGACTGTGAAACAATATCCGACGAAAGAAATACAATTTATTCAGTGTCCCATCCAATAACCTTAGCTGAAATAGAAAAAGTTAGAAGAAACATGAAAACCGTCACAGCAGGAGCAGATAGGATTGATCTGAAAGCATTCAGAAGAACTAACATCAACAAGCTAGCCTTTCTATACAACAATATGCTACTACTGGAGTACACCCCAAAAATCCTGAAATACAGTAGGACAACTTTGATACCTAAAGGGGCAAACAACACCAGTGCACCAGCAAAATGGAGGCCAATCACCATCTCATCTATTCTCATCCGAGCTTTCCATAAAATAATTGCAGGCAGATTAAGCAATATTGACATAAACAGCAGTCAAAGAGGATTCACAAATATAGACGGTTGCTTAGCTAATGTGATATCACTGGAGACCATTATTAAACACCATAGATTGCATGGTCAACCAGTGTGCATTGCATCACTTGACATTTCAAAAGCGTTCGACTCCGTATCACATAACAGCGTGGTTCGCGGGCTAAAAAGAGTTGGTTGCGATGACAAATTTATCAAATATATAAAAGACAACCTCTCTGAAGCCAAAACGGTGATCGAGAATGATAATATCAGAACAGAATGCACCGTCAATAGAGGAGTAAAACAAGGTGATCCAATCTCTCCCATCCTATTCAATATAGTAATGGATGAACTGCTTTGCATATTAGGAAAATTTGAGGGTATCAAAATTAACAACATAAAATTAAGTTGTCTTGCTTACGCTGATGACCTGATTGTGCTAGCTAAGACAAAGGATGACTGTAGTCGAATGGTAGCCGAGGCCAAAAACTTCTTACTCAAACGAGGCATGAACATCAATGCTGAAAAAAGTTCAGTAATGTGCCTAGAAACAGTACCCAGCAAAAAGAAGGTCTTTACAAACACTAGGCCGCTACTAATTGAAGAATTGGTTATTCCATCAATAAAACCGGACGAGTTTCTGAAATATCTGGGAGCACACTTCTATCCGGACGGAGAATCATCTGAGCATTTAACATCACTGTTCACGAGTCTCAATAGGATAAGGAAAGCACCGTTAAAGCCCCATCAGAAGCTCGTAATTCTAAAAGAGTACTTGATCCCACGTTTTATAGCCTGTATGCAATTACCATCAATAAAAAGGCAACATCTGAAACAAGCCGACAGGTCGATTCGAATTTTCATCAGGAAGATCCTACATCTAAATGCCCACTGCCATAATTCAATAATGTATGCACCGTTAAAAGAAGGTGGTTTAGGGATATTCTGCTTATCGGAAAGGATACCACACATACTGCTAAGCAGAATTAGGAAGTTATCTACGGACAACATATTCAACAACATCATGTCCATAAATAACAATCTTACATCCAAACTACATTCACAAATCACCAACATAAGCGAAAAAGCGGCAAACAACGAACATCACGCTAACAGTTTAAACAGATCATTCTCAGGCTGCCATGGATTACGTCAAGTAAACGCTAACAAAAACAGCAGTCTATGGGTATACGATCCACCACCATTTTGGTCCGGCAAGGATTATATTAAAGCAATTCAGCTGAGGTATAATCTTCTTCCATGTAAAGCAATCCCCTCAAATAACTCCAATGAAAGGAGATGCCGTGGTAATAGATGCCGTCGCCAAGAAACTGTTTGCCACATTTTGCAAGCGTGCAACACAACACACATCGACAGAATTGAGAGACACAATTTTGTCCAGAAAATATTAGAAACATCCAGTAGACATCAGGGATGGAATGTCGATGTGGAGAAACATATTTATGGCAGTGATGGTGTCATGAAAAAACCAGACCTCATACTATCCAAACAAGATCAAGTGATAGTGGTCGATGTAGGAATACACTGGGAAGGTGAAGAAAGTCTGGACAATTTCCACAGATCCAAACTCATCCACTATAGTACCCCAGCATTTATAGAAAAGATGTCCAATCTGTACCCGGGTAAGCCTATAGGAGTCATGCCGTTCATATTGGGAGCAAGAGGAGCTTGGTGCAGCAAAAACAATGATCAGTCCAAGATTCTCAAGCTAAATAATATGGACATAAGAAAAATAATCGCATGCGTGCTTAAAGGTGGCGTTCTTACACATGACCGGTTTATGCGGATGATATGGGAAAGGTGCACGCAGGGTAACAACCGCCGAACATCTGGTTGAAATTAGGGCAGAGAGCCCTCATCTTTATTTCATTATATATGCAATACACATTATAAACTAACACAACACACACAAATATATATGTAATACACATTACTTATTTAAATAAAGATGAAAAATTTTTAATAGCCAAATGCCTCGTCATCTAATTAGTGACGCGCATGAATGGATTAACGAGATTCGCTCTGTCCCTACCTACTCAGTTACTTTTTAGCAGTCGATGTGAACGGTCGTGTTTGCGCGAATTCTAAACTAGTGGCGATTTATTTTATTATATTTTTGTGTGTTTTTTGCAAAAAGTGTATTTCTTTTCGCGAAAGTGTTTTCAACCCCCTTTTTTTTATTATTGTGTGTGTGCTGTGTATTTTTGTACCTGTGTACATAAATTGCGCAGCAATTTTTATAAAATTGGCGGCTACCTGCTGTCAATATAAAGTGAAAAAGTGTTAAGTGAAAATAAAAGTGTTGTAAATTTGGCGGCTACCTGCTGTCAAATAAAATTATATTGTACTGAGGGTTTTTAATACTTGTAGTGTGTGCTATAACCCCTTTTCGAATAAGGGTTACTAATCTGTGAAGTGATTAAAATAATAATAAGTGAAATATTAAAGATAGTGAAAATAGTGAAAATATAAGTAATAAAAGTGTGTTAAATTTAAGAGTTTTCGTTTTCGTTGCAGCAAATGAGGGAGATGGCGCCTACGCCGAAAAAGCACATTTCGGACGTCTCGTGTGTGAGCGGTTCGGAGGTGCAATCCGAGATGTACTCGTCGTGCGAGGAGAGGGGTAGTGAGCCGTCGGAGAAAAGGGCAAGGAAGACGGCGAAAGTGCGTATTAGGAGAGTGAATTCCGTCGACACTGTGGAGTACACTGATGACAACGTCACGGAAAAGATGCCACCACCACGCCGATCTACGGGAAACAACTTTCTAGACCGGATGACTGAGGTGAAAACCCGACTCATAACCGAAGCGCTGCATGAGAAGGGGATTTCAAAAAATACCGTCGCTGTGCTTGTTGGAATCGCCAGCGAATATGAAGGGATTCTGCTTCAATTGATTGAGCAGAACGCGCAACTAAAAGGCCAAGTATCCTTGTTGGAGAAACAGGCCAAGGCTGCCCCCGTTGTTGCACCAAGGATGGCAACAAAAACCACCACCATGCCGCAAAAGGAGGAGAGGAAACCAGTAGAAACCTGGTCGGCTATTGTACGCAGTACCGCCGAAGCATCACCAAAGGAGATAGCCAAAAAAGTCGCGAAGGAAGTCGCACCATCGTTAGGAGTGCGAATACACGAAATCAGGCCGATTAAACGTGGTGGAGCTATTATCCGCGCACCCTCTAAAAGTGAGAGGGATAAAATCGTGAAGAACACGAAATTCAGCGAGGTAGGATTGGAGGTCAGCGCGAACAAAAATCTTGGACCAAGAGTAACAATAAAAGGCGTACATTCGCAGATCACCCCGGACGAATTAATGAGCGAAATTTACGAGCAGAATATGACGGAATGTTTTAAAAGCAAGGAGGAATTCTCTAAGTCGGTGCGCTTATTATCTAAACCGTGGACTGCTGAGGATAACAAATCAGTCGACGCTATTATTGAGGGCAACGAAAAGGCAGTATCAGCAATTCTAAATGTTGGCAGAGTGTACGTCAAATGGTTTTCGTTCCGCGTACATGAGCAGAACCCGGTGAAGGTATGTTTCAAATGCCTATCGTTCGACCATATGGTAAAGGATTGCAGATCGAAAGGTGATGTTTGCCGACGGTGTGGACTTGTTGGCCATTTGTCGCGGAACTGTCCAAACGAGCTGAATTGCAGGAATTGTGCGTTCAAGGGTCGTCCCAGTGATCATCTTATGATGTCATCTGTCTGTCCGACATACAAGGCGATTTTGGAGAGAGCTGCTGCCAGACACTAATATGGCTGCGTTCAACATCATACAGGCGAATTGTAATGGCAGTTATGCGGTAATGCTGGATTTGAGGCAGCGTCTGCTCGATTCCGGCTGTTGTTTTGCTCTACTTCAAGAGCCCTACGCTGTAAATGGTAATATCAGGGGTTTATCCACTGGTTTTAGAGTGTTTTCCGATGCTAGATGTCATTCTGCAGTTGTCGTATGCAATCCTAGTGTAGATTGCATTGTTATATCAAAATCCGATTATGGTGTCTGTGTGTCTGCCGTCGGCATTTTTGGAACAATATTTTTATGTTCCAGTTATTTTAAATATGGCGAAAATATTGAGCCATATTTGGCGTATATGAGCCATGTTTTAACACTGGCTGGTAGTACACCTGCAATTTTTGGTGTGGACGCTAATGCCTCTGCATCACTGTGGTATAGCAAGATGTCTGGTTGGCGCACCACCGTCGCTCGTGGCGATATCATGAGTGAATGGTGTATTGCTAATGGTGTCAACATACTGAACCAACCTAGTGTATGGTACAGCTATGATGGCCCCGGCGGTAATAGCGACATTGACGTCACGTTTACCAACGGTGCAGCTATGATGTCATACACATATAGCTGGTCAATTATTAATGAATGGGGAGGCATTAGCGACCACAATCCAATAAAGATTGTCGTCCGTTTTAATCAACTGCAGAATGAGGCTGTTACTCTCAAGCGGTGGCGCGTTGCCGCTGCTGATTGGGATTTATACAGCACAGAAATTAGCAATTGTTTTTCCGGTTTGTCCGTTGAAGAATTTAGTAATATGAGCACTGATACACAAGTGCTAAGCATTACAGAAAGCGTTTGGGAGGTAAACGATCAATTTTTAGGTAGGAGCAATGTTAATCCTATCAATAATACTAGTTGGTGGACGCCTGATCTATCAGAAAAGCGTAGGGAGGTTAGGCGATTGAGAGCAAAATACCAGCTGGATAGACGCAGAAACGCTGAAAATTTGGAAAATTCCAGAGCCGCCTTTAGAACGTGTCTGAAAAATTACAAAAAGTTAATAGTCCGTACCAAGACGGAGGATTGGAGAAATTTTGTGTCCGATAACCGCGATGATCCGTGGGGAACTGTCTATCGAATATGCCGCGGCAAAAAGAAGACCGTGGATATATCTGGGCTGCAAGTTGGTGACAGTACACTAAATTCTTGGGCTGATTGTGCGCATACGCTGCTGAGTAGTTTCTTTCCTGCTTTAGCAGATGATACACCTCAACCGGCCATAATGGAGGTGGCCGTTCCACCGGCATTAGAACGAAGTGAAGTGGCGTATGCGATATCATTAATCAGGTCGAGAAAATCACCTGGCATGGACGGTATTATTGGCGAAATGTGTAAAGCTGTATGGCGATCTATTCCAGATCATCTATGCAGTCTGTATGCAAAATGTATTAGCACGGGCTATTTTCCAAGTGAATGGAAACTAGCACGAGTTAGTATATTGCTGAAACCTGGTGACAGAGTGCGATCTAACCCTAGGTCATATAGGGGCATTAGTCTCCTTCCAGTATTTGGAAAAGTATTGGAGAGAATAATGGTCGAACGGCTGCTCAATGATATGAATATAGAATTGAGTGGCAGTCAATTTGGTTTCCGCAAAGGCCTTTGTACTGAGGATGCCTGGCTGAAGGTGAAAACTGTCGTCCGGCAAAGCAGCAGCAAATATGTCCTCGGCATTTTTGTCGATTTCAAGGGTGCATTCGATTATCTGAGATGGGATCGTGTCCTGCAGAAATTACAAGAGGTTGGCTGTCGTGAATGCGCACTTTGGCGCAGCTATTTTTGCGATAGACGAGCTTGCGCGGTTGGTGCCAATGCTACTGTCACCGTTAATGTCGTCCGTGGATGTCCGCAAGGTTCTATATGTGGTCCGTTTATATGGAATCTAATGATGGATTCGCTACTGAAACAACTTGATCGCAATTACAAATGTTCAGCGTATGCCGATGACCTATTAATTTTGATTGAAGGACGATCGAGATTAGATTTGGAAAATAAAGGTCGAGCTGCCATGCAAACCGTGTACGAATGGGGAAACAGCGTTGGAGTGGATATCGCGTTGGACAAAACAGTTACCATGATGTTGAAAGGCAAATTGAATGCCGAACGATTGCCCGCCATCACAGTGAATGGAATGCGACTGTCGAGCGTATCGGAAGTAAAATATCTGGGCATTACAATGAAGGAAAGGATGAATTTCTCACCGCATGTTGCTACATTACATGACCGCTTGGAGAGTACTGTTGGAATGCTGCGCAGAGTACTCAGATCAGAATGGGGATTAAGCAAACGTGCTGTCCGTGTTATTTATAATGGTGTATTTGTTTCCTGCATAACATACGGCGCCTCCGTATGGTACGATTATGCAATGACCATCTGCGGCCGACAAAAATTATACTCTTGTCAGCGATTAATCCTTCTCGGATGTCTGCCGGTATGTCATACCGTTTCTACAGACGCCCTACAGGTGTTAATGGGCGCCCTTCCTATGGATCTGGAAGTGATTCGTTGCGCTATGGCCTTTAATATTCGTAAAGGCATACAACTTGGACCGAACGACTGGGATATTTCCGGATTAGCGCAAGCTAGTAACAATAAAAGGAAAGAGATGCTATTTAACCATGCCATATCCATTTGGCAAAATAGATGGGAATCAACAGATAACGGAAGAGTTACGTACAACTTCTTCCCTACGGTTGGACGACGAGACATTGAATTCTCCCTGTTTCAAGGATTTCTGCTTACCGGACATGGTTCACTAAATGCTTTTCTACACAAGAGAACATTAAGTGAAAGCAGCACCTGCTCATGTGGATATATAACGGAGGACTGGATCCACGTTTTATGTAATTGTCCGCTTTATGCCGATATACGAGATTTGGACGCTATGCACATATCAATAAGGAACGGAATATATGATGTCAGCAATGTTGCGAATTCCAACGAAGCGATGCGGAATATGGACCGATTTGCACGTAATGCCTTCGTAAGACGACGACGAACGCGAAATGAGGATTAAGGCAGCAGTATTTTATTTTTAAATTTATCTTTATTTCTTTATTTCTTTATTTCATTTATTTAATCATTTATTTTATTATTTTATATTTTCTTTTTTTTTTTTTTTTTTTCTCTTTTCAGCTCCGCTGTCTGTCTATGCTTGATGTTAAGCATGTATGTCTTTTCCTGGCCACCAGTCCACTATCCACTGGTAGTAAGCTCTTTGCTTACGACGCCCCATCAGAGGCTTAGTTTCTGTACCGCAAACACTGCTATTGGTTAAAAAACCCTCACATTTTTGCCAATAACATTGTATTTGGATATTATATCCTTGCGGGGGTGCGATTGAGCATATTTTATAATCAATCGTACTTTTTCTAACGGTTACCAGTCCGTAGTGTGTAAGGCACTAACTGGGAGTAACTCTTTTCCACCTACGAGTTACGAGGTCTGACCGGAGACTTAATTCTGGTACCACGGGATGCTGGGAGCCCCCGGAGTTTACTCTGGCCCAGCAAGTGAGGTAGGCCCCCTAGTGGGAGCATCGTGGTGGCTGTGGTTTATCATCCTTCACGGATGATGTTGCTTTGCAACCGTTGCCAATTTCTGGCAGAGGTATGAGAGGCCTCAACCTTTCCATGGGGGAGGGCATATCCTTACAATATGCTCTCAAATGGTTTTCTTGAATTTCAGCTAGGCTTGCTTAACCGAAATTCACTTTGCGCCTTCACGGCGCCGTGGAATTAAGCCTTCACGGCAGGTGTCCACGTAAAACTCTATTTCTTCTGTCCCTACCTACTCTCAGTTTACTTTTGCAAGCCTTAGTGTGCGGACGTGTTATCGCTTGCCTTGATACGTGCGTGTAATATTGTTTATGTAATTGTGATTACTGTGTTTCTATACGTGTAAAATAAATAGTGTGCAGCTGCATAATATTTACTGTGAATTATAGAGCTAAAAAATTCTGCTTAAATTTGGGCGACCAAAATTAATGAGAATTTTGGCTGAGCAAAATTAAAGTGAATTTTAACTGAACAAAATTATAGAGAATTTGAGTAAAACAAATTTAAGCTGAAAATTGTGCAGCTGTGTTACATTTGAAAACATACGATTTAATACTAAGAACAATACATATTGCATATTGTATTACGACATCTAGTGGTGAAGGGCTACGGTCAACAGTGGTTTAGTGTTTGGATAATTTGGTATTATTGTTCTGCCACATCTAGTGGAAAATACCAGTGTTAATTGTGTTAAAATCGTTACTCGGGTAAAACTTGGATATTTAACTTAACAACTTTGCTAGGCATAGTGATAATGGCGCAGCGTCCTATTAAAAGGGCGCAGGAGGGTGTGATATCAGATTCGTCTGAATATGAATCCATGGTGGAAAAGACCAAGATAGTTCCGGCAGTGGTCAAAAAGAAGAAGAAGATAGCCAAAAGTAGCAGTGACAACGATATGAAGGTTGTATCTGTCACAGATGATGAAGCGGCTAAGAAGAAAATAATGAAAAAAAAGACAAAAGCTGCAACAACAATAGAGGCAAGTGGCGCGGAAGACACCAAGAATGTAGTGATGCCAAAAATAAAAATGGTAAAAGTAAGGAAAACTGCACCAATAAATGTGGTAGAAGAAATGAAGACCATTACGAGAGCCTTTAATGACATTGTTTTCAATGACGATGACATTAAGAAGAGCTCTGCAAAGAAGCTGGTAGAAATAAGTGGCCGATATGAGGCCATGATAATGAAAATGACGGAGGAAAATTCCCGTCTGAAAGGTAAACTTGATGTTATGGAAAACATCAAAATGGTGCCGCAAAAAATGGCAACCTCAGCCATACCGAAAACATTGATGAAGCCGCCAGTTCACACTTGGTCGGCTGTAGTACAGAGCAATATACCCGATGATACCCCGGAGGCTGTTGTGAAAAAAGTGGTGCAACAAGTTGGACCGTCCCTTGGAGTCAGAATTCATGACGTAAAGCCGATTAAAAAAGGTGGAGCGGTCATAAGGACTCCATCAGTGGCAGAAAGGGACAAGTTGGTTAATAACACCAAATTTGTTGAGGCTGGATTAAAAATAGCAGCTAATAAGACTAGGGGAAAAAAAATCCTGATCAAAGGCGTACATGCGCAGATAACTCCTGATGAGTTTATGCGTGACCTTTATGAGATGAACCTGGAAGACACATGTGAGTCTTTCGAGGTCTTCAAAAAGGCAGTGACAATGGTCAGTAAGCCATGGGAGGCCAATGCTGATAGGCCCATAGATGTAACACTTGAGGGCGATATAAAAGTAATGGAAAAATTACTGGAGGCTGGACGTGTATACTCTAAATGGTTCTCATTTAGAGTACACGAGATAGATATTGTAGCAGGATGCTACAGATGCCTCTCCTTTGATCACAGGATCAAGGAATGCCGTATGAAAGGGAGTGTCTGCCGTCGTTGTGGTGGTGAAGGGCATCAGGCGCGCGGCTGCAGCAAAGACATCAGTTGCAGAAACTGTGTCTTTAGGGGACTAAAGGCTGATCACCTGATGCTGTCATCGGCGTGTCCGATCTACAGGAGCCTAGAAGCAAGGGTTGCAGCCAGGCATTAAAATGGTGAGTATTATACAACTCAATTGTAGAGGATGCTCGGCAGTTATGGCCGAACTTGGACAGACATTGACTGAAAATAACAGTAGGATTGCATTATTGCAGGAGCCATACAGCGTCTCTGGCCGTATCAGAGGGCTGCCTGGTTATATGCAAATTTTTGCAGATGCGAGATGCAATTCTGCTGTTGTTATTAATGACAATAATTTGGATAGTGTTAGTGTGTTATCATCCGATTTTGGTGTCTTGGTAAATGTAACTGGAGCATTTGGAAATATTTTCCTCTGCTCCAGTTACTTCAAATTTAGTGAGGAAATTAGTCCGTATCTATCCTTTATGGATAGAGTAATTGAAATTGTTGGTAATACTCCAATGATAATTGGAGTAGATGCCAATGCATCGTCTGCGCTCTGGCACAGTAAAATTACTGGTCATACCAGAAATACTGCGCAAAACAGAGGATATGTCCTGTCTGAATATGTAATTTCTAATAATTTACATGTCTTAAATGAGCCAAGTGAATTGTTCACTTTTGATGGACCAAGAGGTACCAGTAACATTGACGTGACATTTTGTAACGGACCGGCTCTGACTAAATTTGATTTTAGTTGGAGCATTATTAGGGATTGTGGTATTAGTGACCACAATCCAATAAATATTATAATGAGTTATATTAGAGGTAATAACAATGAGTACACTGAGGGCATCAGGCGATGGCGTACTGCCGGAGCTAATTGGGATGCTTTCGGGGTGCTCATTGAGGATGCAATTGCATCAATGTCGGTTAGGGAGTTTGAGGGCTTGACCATTGATCAACAGGTCAATAAAATTAATGAGACGATTGAGGTGATCGGTGACTCATTTCTCGGTAGATGTCAAAAGACAGCGATCCGGGGGGTGAGGTGGTGGTCATCTCAATTATGTAAGCAAAGAAGAACAGTTAGGAGAAATAGGCGTAGGCTTCAGAGAGCTATTAGAGCTAACTCTGATAATATAGAAAGACTTAGAGTAGTTTATAGATTGTCTTTAAGGTCATATAAAAAACTGATTATCCGTACCAAGTTAGAAGACTGGCAGCGCTTCGTCACAATGAATTGTGATGATCCTTGGGGAAATGTATATAAGATATGTAGGGAAAAATTCCGTGTATTGGACGTGTCTGGTATCCGAGTTAATAATAATGTTATGACAACATGGAAGGAGAGTATTACAGTACTGATGAAGCAGTTCTTCCCGGGATTACAGGGTGCAATAGATTCCTCAGTTATTGAGGATCTACCGTCTCCTCCATCCCTGGAACGGCATGAAATCTCGCATGCGGTGTCCTTACTCAGATCGAGAAGGTCACCGGGTGTGGATGGCATGACGGGCGAAATGGTGAGGGCTTTATGGAAATCCATACCGGATTATCTATACAGCCTTTACTCGAGGTGCATTGACACTGGTTATTTTCCACAACAGTGGAGAATGGCACGAGTCACTGTACTTTTAAAATCGCAGGACAAAGACAGAACGGACCCAGGTTCATATAGAGGCATAAGCCTCTTACCGGTCCTAGGAAAGGTGTTAGAGAGGGTGATGGTTGAAAGGCTTCATAGTAATATGAACATTCAACTCTTCACCTCGCAATATGGATTTAGGAGAGGACATAGTGTTGAGGACGCATGGACGTACGTTAAACGTACTATCTCCCGAAGCAATGGTAAATACATTCTTGGTGTATTTATTGATTATAAGGGAGCATTTGACAATCTACTGTGGGATAAAGTACTGGCGCGGCTGCACATGATTGGATGCCGGGAAATGGCTTTGTGGAAAAGCTATTTTACCGGCAGAAAAGCATGTGTGGTGGGGTCAAATGATACCATAACAGTGGATGTTGTTCGGGGCTGTCCGCAGGGATCTATCTGTGGTCCATATATTTGGAACATAATGATGGATACCCTGTTGAAAGACTTAGAACGATCTGTTAAATGCTGTGCGTACGCAGATGATCTGTTGTTAATGGTCGAAGGGGAATCCCGTTCTGAAATAGAACGGAAAAGTAATGAGCTGTTAGGAATAGTTAAGAACTGGGGTGAAAGTGTAGGTGTTGATGTGTCTACTGACAAGACGGTGATGATGTTGCTTAAGGGCAGATTATCACATAATCGTCATCCAAGTGTCCGACTAAATGATAGGCCTTTGAGATACGTCTCAGAGGTCCGTTATTTGGGAATTAAAATGTCTGAAAGAATGTGTTTTCTCCCTCACCTGATTGCAATGAGGGATAAGATCACTGGAGTAGTTGGGATGATTCGCCGGGTGCTTCGAAAAGACTGGGGTCTAAGTAGAACAGCTACCCGGCGAATTTATAATGGATTATTTGTAGCTTGCGCCACATATGGAGCAAGCATTTGGTATTCGTCCGTATCAACTGACAGATATAGGCAGAAATTGCTTATGTGTCAGAGAATAATGCTTTTAGCATGTATTCCCGTCTGTTGTACAGTATCCACTGATGCTTTACAAGTATTAATGGGTGCTGTGCCCTTGGATATTGAGGCTAAACGCCGTGCAATATCATTTAAAATTAAGAGAAAGTATGACTTGGATAACGATGATTGGCCTGAGGCCAGCAGACAGAACGTATGTCCGAAACAAATGAAAACTCTGCTACTTAACGCTGCTCTCTCTAGATGGCAATCTAGATGGGATAACAGTATAAATGGCAGAGTAACGTACAGATTTTTACCGGAAGTATCCCTGGTGGTCGAGAATGTTAATTTTACATTCACACTATACCAGGGATTCTTCATGACGGGACATGGGTCATTTAATGACTTCTTGTTTAAAAGAAATACTGGTGTTGCCTCAAGTGCATGCACTTGTGGATTCCTTTCAGAGAACTGGATGCATGTATTATGTACATGCACCAATTACTCGGAATATAGAGATCTACAAGGTATGGGTGTATTTGTGAACAACGCAGAATTTGACTTGACTAGGGTCATAAGTAGGAATGAATATTTTGATAACTTCGGCAGATATGCCAAGTTAGCTTTCACAAAACGTCGGGCACTTATAAGTCGGTCTAATCTGACTATTTAATAACCGATGTATATGAATATATATTGTAGATTATTATAAGTATTATATATTGTAGTTGTTGGATTGCAACATTGGTGATTCGTGTATATCTTTGCATGGCCAATATTGGCAGGTAGAGGTGTGCTCGATGGTGCCAGTGCGATTGTTTTGCAGTTAATAATGTATTTTTCTTTTGTTTATTTATTTATTAGAATTGTACGGATGGGGCGTTTTTTGGTGACCAGTCCGGAGATGTAAGGTCTTACACTGGTAGTATTCCTCCTAGTGGAATACGCGGTTCGACCCAGGAACCTATTGCTGGTACCACGGGATGCTAGAGCCCCAGGAACTTGTTCCTGCTAGCATTATGGGAAGGCCCCCTTGTGGGAGCATCGTGGTGGTTGTGGTTTTCCCCTAACGGGGTGAGAGTAGGCTATACCCTCTTCACCGAGGAGTGGAGGTCATATCCTTACAATATGGCTCCTAGATTCGGTACCTAACGGGGCGTTGGGAAGCGCATATCTTTCCTCTGCATCTGAGCTTCGGCTCGAGATGCCGTGTGATTAAGCCTCCACGGCAGGAACACACGTTAAACACTTGACTTCATGTCCCTACCTACTCAGTTACTTTTTAGCAGTCGATGTGAACAGACGTGTTTGCGCGAAACCTAAACTAGTGGCGATTTATTTTATTGTATTTTGTGTGTTTTTTTTTCCAAAAGTGTATTTTTTTTGCGAAGTGTTATCAACCCCTTTTTTTTTCTGTGTGCGTGTGCTGTGTATTTTGTACCTGTGTACATAAATTGCGCAGCAATTTTTATACAATTGGCGGCTACCTGCTGTCAATATAAAAACTGACCTTTCTAATGTGTACCTGTAAAGTGTGAAAATAATAAAATAAAAGTGTAAAGTGAAAAATAAAAAAAAAAAAAGTGTTTTTGCCTCGGGTTTTTAATACCTGTAGTGTGTGCTGTAACCCCTTTTTTTTTTGAATAAGGGTTACTAACCTGTGAAGTGATAGTGAAAATAGTGGAAATAAAGTGATAATAATAGTGTGATAATCTAACAGTGTATAATTTAAATATATACAGAAGTAATTTTTAGTGAATTATAATAAAAAAGTTCTTTTCGTTACAGCAAATGAGGGCGATGGCGCCTACGCCGAAAAAGCAGATTTCGGACGTTTCCTGCTTGGCCAGCGGCTCCGAAATTCAGTCGGAGCTCTATTCATCGTGTGAGGAGCGTACTGGAGACTCATCCGAAAAAAGGCCGAGGAAAATGGCGAGAATACGAATGAAGCGTGTGGAATCCGTAGATACCGTGTTAGAAGATGATAGAAGTACGCAAATGAGGCCACCATTACGACGTTCGAGTGGAAACAGCTTTTTAGATCGCATGACGGAGGTAAAGACCAGATTGATCACAGAGGCGCTCCATGAAAAAGGCATTTCTAAAAATACCGTTGCTGTCATTGTGGGAATTGCAAGTGAATACGAAGGAATCTTGCTACAATTGATTGAGCAGAATGCCCAGCTTAAAGGCCAAGTATCCTTGTTGGAGAAACAGGCCAAAGCCGCTCCCGTTGTCCAAGCTGTACCAAGAATGTCAACCAAAGTCGTCATGGCGCAGAAGGAGGAGAAGAAACCAGTTGAAACCTGGTCGGCCATTGTGCGTAGTACTGCAGAAGCCCCGTCTAAGGAGATCGTCAAAAAAGTAGCAAAAGAGGTTGCACCATCACTAGGAGTACGAGTTCATGACATCAGGCCGATCAAGCGTGGTGGAGCAATTATACGGACGCCCTCCAAATCTGAGAGGGACAAGATTATTAAGAACACGAAATTCAGCGAGGTAGGGCTAGAGGTCTCTATAAATGAAAGTATCGGCCCAAAAGTGGTTATCAAAGGCGTACACTCGCAGATTACGCCAGACGAACTAATGTGTGAGATCTACGAACAGAACCTAACGGAGTGTTTCAAAACCAAGGAGGAGTTCTCAAAATCGGTGCGCTTAGTTTCCAAACCATGGGTTGCCGAAGAAAATAAATCTGTTGATGTGGTTGTTGAAGGCAACGAAAAAGCAGTGTCCGCGATTATAAATGTTGGCCGAGTTTATGTAAAGTGGTTCTCTTTCCGCGTCCAGGAACAGAGTCCGGTAAAGGTGTGCTACAGATGTTTATCCTTCGACCACATGGTGAAGGATTGCAGATCAAAAGGAGATGTTTGCCGACGGTGTGGACTTGTTGGGCATTTGTCACGTAATTGTCCAAATGAGCTGAGGTGTAGAAACTGCGCGTTCAAGGGGCAACCTAGCGACCATCTTATGATGTCATCCGTTTGTCCAACTTATAAGGCGATTCTGGCGAGAGCTGCTGCCAGACACTAATATGGCTGCGTTCAACATCATCCAGGCGAATTGTAATGGCAGTTATGCGGTAATGCTGGATTTGAGGCAGCGTTTGCTCGATTCCGGCTGTTGTTTTGCTCTACTTCAAGAGCCCTACGCTGTAAATGCTAATATCAGGGGATTATCCACTGGTTTTAGAGTGTTTTCCGATGCTAGATGTCATTCTGCAGTTGTCGTATGCAATCCTAGTGTAGATTGCATTGTTATATCAAAATCCGATTATGGTGTCTGTGTGTCTGCCGTCGGCATTTTTGGAACAATATTTTTGTGTTCCAGTTATTTTAAATATGGCGAAAATATTGAGCCATATTTGGCGTACATGAGCCATGTTTTAACACTGGCTGGTAATACGCCTGCAATTTTTGGTGTGGACGCTAATGCCTCTGCGTCACTGTGGTATAGCAAAATGTCTGGTTGGCGCACCACCGTCGCTCATGGCGATATCATGAGTGAATGGTGTATTGCTAATGGTGTCAACATACTGAACCAACCTAGTGTATGGTACAGCTATGATGGCCCCGGCGGTAATAGCGACATTGACGTCACGTTTACCAACGGTGCAGCTATGATGTCATACACATATAGCTGGTCAATAATTAATGAATGGGGAGGCATTAGCGACCACAATCCAATAAAGATTGTCGTCCGTTTTAATCAACTGCAGAATGAGGCTGTTACTCTCAAGCGGTGGCGCGTTGCCGCTGCTGATTGGGATTCATACAGCACAGAAATTAGCAATTGTTTTTCTGGTTTGTCCGTTGAAGAATTTAGTAATATGAGCACTGATACACAAGTGCTAAGTATTACAGAAAGCGTTTGGGAAGTAAACGACCAATTTCTAGGTAGGAGCAATGTTAATCCTATCAACAATACTAGTTGGTGGACGCCTGAACTATCTGAAAAGCGTAGGGAGGTTAGACGATTGAGAGCAAAATACCAGCTGGATAGACGCAGAAACGCTGAAAATTTGGAAAATTCCAGAGCCGCCTTTAGAACGTGTCTGAAAACTTACAAGAAGTTAATAGTCCGTACCAAGACGGAGGATTGGAGAAATTTTGTGTCTGATAACCGCGATGATCCGTGGGGAACTGTTTATCGAATATGCCGCGGCAAAAAGAAGACCGTGGATATATCTGGGCTGCAAGTTGGTGACAGTATACTAAATTCTTGGGCTGATTGTGCGCATACGCTGCTGAGTAGTTTCTTTCCTGCTTTAGCAGATGATACACCTCAACCAGCCATAATGGAGGTGGCCGTTCCACCGGCATTAGAACGAAGTGAAGTGGCGTATGCGATTTCATTAATCAGGTCGAGAAAATCACCTGGCATGGACGGTATTATTGGCGAAATGTGTAAAGCTGTATGGCGATCTATTCCAGATCATCTATGC
Source organism: Crataerina pallida (assembly GCA_949710015.1). Classification (NCBI taxonomy): domain Eukaryota; kingdom Metazoa; phylum Arthropoda; class Insecta; order Diptera; family Hippoboscidae; genus Crataerina; species Crataerina pallida. Next base: position 639,796 of record OX453294.1, read on the forward strand.
AGTTTGTATGCAAAATGTATTAGCACGGGCTATTTTCCGAGTGAATGGAAATTAGCACGTGTTAGTATATTGCTGAAACCAGGTGACAGAGTGCGATCTAACCCTAGGTCGTATAGGGGCATTAGTCTCCTTCCAGTATTTGGAAAAGTACTGGAGAGAATAATGGTCGAACGGCTGCTCAATGATATGAATATAGAATTGAGTGGCAGTCAATTTGGTTTCCGCAAAGGCCTTTGTACTGAGGATGCCTGGCTGAAAGTGAAAACTGTCGTCCAGCAAAGCAGCAGCAAATATGTCCTCGGCATTTTTGTCGACTTCAAGGGTGCATTCGATTATCTGAGATGGGATCGCGTGCTGCAAAAATTACAAGAGGTTGGCTGTCGTGAATGCGCACTTTGGCGCAGCTATTTTTGCGATAGACGAGCTTGCGCGGTTGGTGCCAATGCTACTGTCACCGTTAATGTCGTCCGTGGATGTCCGCAAGGTTCTATATGTGGTCCGTTTATATGGAATCTAATGATGGATTCGCTACTGAAACAACTTGATCGCAACTACAAATGCTCAGCATATGCCGATGACTTACTAATCTTGATTGAAGGACGATCGAGATTAGATTTGGAAAATAAAGGTCGAGCTGCCATGCAAACCGTGTATGAATGGGGAAACAACGTTGGAGTAGATATCGCGCTGGATAAAACAGTTACCATGATGCTGAAAGGAAAACTGAATGCCGAACGATTGCCCGCCATTATAATGAATGGAACGCGTTTGACGAGTGTAACGGAAGTGAAATATCTGGGCATTACAATGAAGGAAAGGATGAATTTCTCACCGCATGTTGCTACATTACGTGACCGCTTGGAGAGTACTGTTGGAATGCTGCGCAGAGTACTCAGATCAGAATGGGGATTAAGCAAACGTGCTGTCCGTGTCATCTATAACGGTGTATTTGTTTCCTGCATAACATACGGCGCCTCCGTATGGTACGATTATGCAATGACCGTCTGCGGCCGACAAAAATTATACTCTTGTCAGCGTTTAATCCTTCTCGGATGTCTGCCGGTATGTCATACCGTTTCTACAGACGCCCTACAGGTGTTAATGGGCGCCCTTCCTATGGATTTGGAGGTGATTCGTCGTGCTATGGCCTTTAATATTCGTAAAGGCATACAATCTGGACCGAATGATTGGGATATTTCCGGATTAATGCAAGCGAGTGACAACAAAAGGAAAGAAATGCTACTTAACCATGCCATATCCATTTGGCAACATAGATGGGAATCGACAGATAACGGAAGAGTAACGTACAACTTCTTCCCTACAGTTGGACGACGAGACATTGAATTCTCCCTGTTTCAAGGATTTTTGCTTACCGGGCATGGTTCACTAAATTCTTTTCTACATAAGAGAACATTAAGTGAAAGCAGCACTTGCTCGTGTGGCTATATAACTGAGGACTGGATCCACTTTTTATGTAATTGTCCGCTTTATACCGATATACGAGATTTGGATGCGATGAACATAACAATAAGGAACGGAATACATGATGTCAGCAATGTTGCGAATTCCAACGAAGCGATGCGGAATATGGACCGATTTGCGCGTAATGCCTTCGAAAGACGACGACGAACGCGAAATGAGGATTAAGGCAGCAGTATTTTTATTTTTATTTCTTTATTTCATTTATTTAATCATTTATTTTATTATTTTATATTTTCTTTTTTCTCTTTTCAGCTCCGCTGTCTGTCTATGCTTGATGTTAAGCATGTATGTCTTTTCCTGGCCACCAGTCCACTATCCACTGGTAGTAAGCTCTTTGCTTACGACGCCCCATCAGAGGCTTAGTTTCTGTACCGCAAACACTGCTATTGGTTAAAAAACCCTCACATTTTTGCCAATAACATTGTATTTGGATATTATATCCTTGCGGGGGTGCGATTGAGCATATTTTATAATCAATCGTACTTTTTCTAACGGTTACCAGTCCGTAGTGTGTAAGGCACTAACTGGGAGTAACTCTTTTCCACCTACGAGTTACGAGGTCTGACCGGAGACTTAATTCTGGTACCACGGGATGCTGGGAGCCCCCGGAGTTTACTCTGGCCCAGCAAGTGAGGTAGGCCCCCTAGTGGGAGCATCGTGGTGGCTGTGGTTTATCATCCTTCACGGGTGATGTTGCTTTGCAACCGTTGCCAATTTCTGGCAGAGGTATGAGAGGCCTCAACCTTCCCATGGGGGAGGGCATATCCTTACAATATGCTCTCAAATGGTTTTCTTGAATTTCAGCTAGGCTTGCTTAACTGAAATTCACTTTGCGCCTTCACGGCGCCGTGGAATTAAGCCTTCACGGCAGGTGTCCACGTAAAACTCTATTTCTTCTGTCCCTACCTACTCTCTAGCGAAACCACAGCCAAGGGAACGGGCTTGGAAAAATCAGCGGGGAAAGAAGACCCCGTTGAGCTTGACTCTAATCTGGCAGTGTAAGGAGACATAGGAGGTGTAGAATAAGTGGGAGATAATATGGCCACCTCAATGCAAATTGGGGACCTTTTATCGCCAATGAAATACCACTACTCTTATTGTTTCCTTACTTACTTGATTAAGTGGAACGTGTATCATTATCTAGCCATTATACGGGTATATTTTCATATATATCTTATGGTATTGGGTTTTGATGCAAGCTTCTTGATCAAAGTACTAAGAGTTTGTTATATAATTGTAAACAGATTTTAATGAGATGATAATATTTTTATAATGTTATTTATTAACATTTAAAATTTGGTATAGCTCCCTATACTCAGGTATGATCCAATTCAAGGACATTGCCAGGTAGGGAGTTTGACTGGGGCGGTACATCTCTCAAATAATAACGGAGGTGTCCCAAGGCCAGCTCAGTGCGGACAGAAACCACACATAGAGCAAAAGGGCAAATGCTGACTTGATCTCGGTGTTCAGTACACACAGGGACAGCAAAAGCTCGGCCTATCGATCCTTTTGGTTTAATGAGTTTTTAACAAGAGGTGTCAGAAAAGTTACCACCGGGATAACTGGCTTGTGGCGGCCAAGCGTTCATAGCGACGTCGCTTTTTGATCCTTCGATGTCGGCTCTTCCTGTCATTGTGAAGCAAAATTCACCAAGCGTTGGATTGTTCACCCATACAAGGGAACGTGAGCTGGGTTTAGACCGTCGTGAGACAGGTTAGTTTTACCCTATTGATGACAAAAACGTTGTTGCGACAGCATTCCTGCGTAGTACGAGAGGAACCGCAGGTACGGACCAATGGCACAATACTTGTTCGAGCGAACAGTGGTATGACGCTACGTCCGTTGGATTATGCCTGAACGCCTCTAAGGTCGTATCCGAGCTGGACTGCAATGATAAAAATGGGGCAATTGCATTGTATAGCTTTTAAACTATTTAAAGTTCATCATTTATGATGATGGGCGACAATAATAGATGTGATGCTAATGTTATTTGTAACATAACAAGTACGGGAGGATTCGATCACCTGCACGCCGCGTTAGTTACATATAAAAACATTATTTAATACAATAGCAATGCCTAGAATCAATTGTAAACGACTTTTGTAACGGGCAAGGTGTTGTAAGCGGAAGAGCAGCTGCCATACTGCGATCCACTGAAGCTCATCCTTAGCTTGATGATTCGATATTTATATAATTATCGTTTCTTATACAAATATATTTAATATATATAATATATTAATGAAATAGATATGTTTCACACATGTTTCGTCATCTAACTAGTGACGCCAAATATTATATTATATTATATTAACATTACAATATGTTATTATAATTGATCATAAAATGTTTCACACATGTTTCGTCATCTAACTAGTGACGCCAAATATTATATTATATTAACATTACAATATGTTATTATAATTGATCATAAAATGTTTCACACATGTTTCGTCATCTAACTAGTGACGCCAAATATTATATTATATTAACATTACAATATGTTATTATAATTGATCATAAAATGTTTCACACATGTTTCGTCATCTAACTAGTGACGCCAAATATTATATTTATATTATATTATATTATATTAACATTACAATATGTTATTATAATTGATCATAAAATGTTTCACACATGTTTCGTCATCTAACTAGTGACGCCAAATATTATATTTATATTATATTATATTATATTATATTATATTATATTAACATTGCAATATGTTATTATAATTGATCATAAAATGTTTCACACATGTTTCGTCATCTAACTAGTGACGCCAAATATTATATTATATTAACATTACAATATGTTATTATAATTGATCATAAAATGTTTCACACATGTTTCGTCATCTAACTAGTGACGCCAAATATTATATTATATTAACATTACAATATGTTATTATAATTGATCATAAAATGTTTCACACATGTTTCGTCATCTAACTAGTGACGCCAAATATTATATTTATATTATATTATATTATATTAACATTACAATATGTTATTATAATTGATCATAAAATGTTTCACACATGTTTCGTCATCTAACTAGTGACGCCAAATATTATATTTATATTATATTATATTATATTAACATTACAATATGTTATTATAATTGATCATAAAATGTTTCACAGATATTTCGTCATCTAACTAGTGACGCCAAATATTATATTATATTAACATTACAATATGTTATTATAATTGATCATAAAATGTTTCACACATGTTTCGTCATCTAACTAGTGACGCCAAATATTATATTATATTAACATTGCAATATGTTATTATAATTGATCATAAAATGTTTCACACATGTTTCGTCATCTAACTAGTGACGCCAAATATTATATTATATTAACATTACAATATGTTATTATAATTGATCATAAAATGTTTCACACATGTTTCGTCATCTAACTAGTGACGCCAAATATTATATTTATATTATATTATATTATATTATATTATATTAACATTGCAATATGTTATTATAATTGATCATAAAATGTTTCACACATGTTTCGTCATCTAACTAGTGACGCCAAATATTATATTTATATTATATTATATTATATTATATTATATTAACATTGCAATATGTTATTATAATTGATCATAAAATGTTTCACACATGTTTCGTCATCTAACTAGTGACGCCAAATATTATATTTATATTATATTATATTATATTAACATTACAATATGTTATTATAATTGTAAAAAAATATATAATTAAATTAATAATATAAAATTAATTAATAAATATAATATATATAATACCCATAATAATATTATGATGTCCCAAATAGTTAATATATGAAGTGGTAGTGAAGTGATATGTAACGAAATAATTAATATAATGTTTTAAACACAATGTTAATATTAATATATTTTGCAATGTATAAAAAAATTTAAGAAATATGTTTTTTTAAAAATTTTTTTAAAAAAAATATAAGGATGTTTTTGTGATGTTTTATGAATTGACAATAATTTGATAAAAATACAAGTTTTTTATACAATTTTTTTTTTTATAAAAAGCTTACAAGTATTTTGAATTTTTCATGAAACTATGGTAAAAAAGTACTATGGGGGCCGATATGATTTGATGTATAAAAAGCTAATGTTCATAAATCTACACAAGATGATTGAATGTTTATTTATACATTTATCATCTAATAAATGTTTTGTATGTTATACAAACTAATTATAAAAGTATTTACAATAAAAGTATTTTTAATTTTTCGCGAAACTATGGTAAAAATGTACTATAGGGGCCGATATGATTTGATGTATAAAAAGATAATGTTTTGTATGTTATACAAACTAATTATAAAAGTATTTACCATAAAAGTATTTTTAATTTTTCGCGAAACTATGGTAAAAAAGTACTATAGGGGCCGATATGATTTGATGTATAAAAAGCTAATGTTCATAAATCTACACAAGATGATTGAATGTTTATTAATACATTCATCATCTAATAAATGTTTTGTATGTTATACAAACTAATTATAAAAGTATTTACAATAAAAGTATTTTTAATTTTTCACGAAACTATGGTAAAAAAGTACTATAGGGGCCGATATGATTTGATGTATAAAAAGATAATGTTTTGTATGTTATACAAACTAATTATAAAAGTATTTACCATAAAAGTATTTTTAATTTTTCGCGAAACTATGGTAAAAAAGTACTATAGGGGCCGATATGATTTGATGTATAAAAAGCTAATGTTTTGTATGTTATACAAACTAATTATAAAAATATGTACCATAAAAGTATTTTTAATTTTTCGCGAAACTATGGTAAAAAAGTACTATAGGGGCCTATATGATTTGATGTATAAAAAGATAATGTTTTGTATGTTATACAAACTAATTATAAAAGTATTTACCATAAAAGTATTTTTAATTTTTCGCGAAACTATGGTAAAAAAGTACTATAGGGGCCGATATGATTTGATGTATAAAAAGCTAATGTTTTGTATGTTATACAAACTAATTATAAAAATATGTACCATAAAAGTATTTTTAATTTTTCGCGAAACTATGGTAAAAAAGTACTATAGGGGCCGATATGATTTGATGTATAAAAAGCTAATGTTCATAAATCTACACAAGATGATTGAATGTTTATTAATACATTCATCATCTAATAAATGTTTTGTATGTTATACAAACTAATTATAAAAGTATTTACAATAAAAGTATTTTTAATTTTTCACGAAACTATGGTAAAAAAGTACTATAGGGGCCGATATGATTTGATGTATAAAAAGATAATGTTTTGTATGTTATACAAACTAATTATAAAAGTATTTACCATAAAAGTATTTTTAATTTTTCGCGAAACTATGGTAAAAAAGTACTATAGGGGCCGATATGATTTGATGTATAAAAAGCTAATGTTCATAAATCTACACAAGATGATTGAATGTTTATTAATACATTCATCATCTAATAAATGTTTTGTATGTTATACAAACTAATTATAAAAGTATTTACAATAAAAGTATTTTTAATTTTTCACGAAACTATGGTAAAAAAGTACTATAGGGGCCGATATGATTTGATGTATAAAAAGCTAATGTTCATAAATCTACACAAGATGATTGAATGTTTATTAATACATTCATCATCTAATAAATGTTTTGTATGTTATACAAACTAATTATAAAAGTATTTTTAATTTTTCACGAAACTATGGTAAAAAAAGTACTATAGGGGCCGATATGATTTGATGTATAAAAAGCTAATGTTCATAAATCTACACAAGGTGATTGAATGTTTATTAATACATTCATCATCTAATAAATGTTTTGTATGTTATACAAACTAATTATAAAAGTATTTACAATAAAAGTATTTTTAATTTTTCACGAAACTATGGTAAAAAAGTACTATAGGGGCCGATATGATTTGATGTATAAAAAGCTAATGTTCATAAATCTACACAAGGTGATTGAATGTTTATTAATACATTCATCATCTAATAAATGTTTTGTATGTTATACAAACTAATTATAAAAGTATTTACAATAAAAGTATTTTTAATTTTTCACGAAACTATGGTAAAAAAGTACTATAGGGGCCGATATGATTTGATGTATAAAAAGCTAATGTTCATAAATCTACACAAGATGATTGAATGTTTATTAATACATTCATCATCTAATAAATGTTTTGTATGTTATACAAACTAATTATAAAAGTATTTTTAATTTTTCACGAAACTATGGTAAAAATGTACAATAAGGAGTAGTACTAAACTAATGTTAGTACACAAGATGATTGAATGTTTATACATTCATTATATAATAAATGGTACAAAAGTACTATAATATTATGAAGTGTTAAGAACTAATGTTCGTACACACGATGATTGAATGTTTTATACATTTGTCATTTATTCAATGTTGAAGTCTGTTTTGGTACATATGTTTTAATTTTTAATATTAAAATTGTGTTCTATAAATGGACCATCATCAAATAT
>OX453294.1:652783-745283 GCA_949710015.1 Crataerina pallida
AAGTTATAATAATAAATTAATATATGTTATATGATAATGAAACACTTGAAAATTAATTGAACGAAAGGGAATACGGTTCCAATTCCGTAACCTGTTGAGTATCCGTTTGTTTATTAAATGTGGGCCTTGTGCTCATCCTGGTAACAGGAACGACCATAAAGAAGCCGTCGAGAGATATCGGAAGAGTTTTCTTTTCTGTTTTATAGTCGTACTACCATGGAAGTCTTTCGAAGAGAGATATGGTAGATGGACTAGAAGAGCATGACATTTACTGTTGTGTCGATATTTTCTCCTCGGACCTTGAAAATTTATGGTGGGGTCACGCAAACTTCTCAACAGGCCGTACCAATATCCGCAGCTGGTCTCCAAGGTGAAGAGTCTCTAGTCGATAGAATAATGTAGGTAAGGGAAGTCGGCAAATTAGATCCGTAACTTCGGGATAAGGATTGGCTCTGAAGATTGAGATAGTCGGGCTTGATTGGGAAGCAATAATATGGTTTATGTGCTCGTTCTGGGTAAATAGAGATTTTCGGATCTTGTTCCTCGGATAGTAGTTACGTAACCAATTGTGGAACTTTCTTGCTAAAATTTTTAAGGGATAATCATTTACTTGATATATCCTTTTTAAATTATAACGATTATCAATTAACAATCAATTCAGAACTGGCACGGACTTGGCGAATCCGACTGTCTAATTAAAACAAAGCATTGTGATGGCCCTAACGGGTGTTGACACAATGTGATTTCTGCCCAGTGCTCTGAATGTCAAAGTGAAGAAATTCAAGTAAGCGCGGGTAAACGGCGGGAGTAACTATGACTCTCTTAATAGTGAAAGTGTAAACAAGTAAAAATGCAGTGCTCCGCGTTTAAAAGTTTTTAAAAATAGTAAAAGTTGTGAAGTGTGGTAAATTTGGTATGGGATTAAAGCCTGAATGGTAAGGATTAAGTGTGTGAAATTGGAATTATCAAATGTGATCTAGGAAAAAAGATACTAGTGAAAGTATATTTTTGTGTATATTTTCAAGCTTGATGCACCCATTTCTTCGAGTGCTTATAGCTCTTTTAAAAGTGGCCCGGAAACAGCCTATTATGTAATAAAATGTTCCTTGGGAGCCAAAGATCATTTTAAGGGTGGAATGGCTACATACGGGCCAGCGGTTGAAAAGTTGTGATCGTTTGAAAACTAAGGGTTGTTTATATGAAAAGTTTTATATGTGTAATTTTTGGCTTATTGGCTGGTTTTGGCGCGAATTTGTAAAACATATGATTGAGTTACAACACACGGCTGTATTTTTCATGTAAATTTATTTGTGTTAATTCAACCCTTTTTCGAATTTGGCCGTTGGGGCCACCAATGTCACTATACAACACAAGGTGTGCACAAGTTACTAGATCACATACCACATTGTGGCAAACTGGTCGATATGAAGTGGTTATATATGTCGGTGCAGGGTGTACTTACTCTTTTCATATATGTCTATGCTATAGACATTTGACCATACACTAATTTATGGGTACGCTATATACGCCCCAAATGGGCGTGGCACATAACATTGGGAATCGACAGGGATAGGCCTGGGACAGAGGGACTCTAAGAAAGCGGAACCAAAGAAGGTCGGAATTTTTCGATTGGCCGCCCCATTTTCGATATATGGGCGTGGCTGGTTTCAAAAACGGGGATTTTGGGGGTTTTAACCGGTGGGATCGTTAGATCTAAACTTACTGAGGAGGAATCTATAATTATTTTTGTGCCACGCCCACTGGTTGAGGAGCTATATATATATATACACCCTATAGGTCAGTATAAGGAATATATATATAGACTTATTTAGTTTGCTGTATATGACATATGAACAATTTTTAGCACCTAGATATATATTAACCGCCCTAAAATGGGCGTGGCAGTAATTAGGGATCTGATATGTAATATGGCCTAAAATAGGCATGGGTGGGTAAAGAAGGTTAAAAAGAAAGGCGTTATTCGGATCCGACGACCCATTTCCGAATTAGGGGCGTGGCAAGTTCCAAAAATTGAGGCCTCGGGAATTTGACCCTACGGATTCGAAAGATCTCGGTCTCATGATTGTGAATCTGAATCTATTTTTGAGCCACGCCTTCTATTTTGGGAGTTCTGACCCGGTTTATATGAGGGATATGCATTTATATTCAATTTCTTCATATACATTTATTTGGGTAGGGTAGTTTAGTGTTAATAACGATAATTATATGAACCTTTGCAATATAAGCCTAAACATATCTAGAAGTTAAATTAATTTGAATGAAAGGCTTGCCTCTCTTGCTCTGATTTAGACCGTGACATTTTTGAACTTTAATACAAGACGTACGATTCTATAATAATAATTAACTGGACTTGTAACATAGGCATATTAGGATATATCACATAAATACATTCAATAAACCGACTGGGAAGAAGTTTGCCACAATTAGGGCTATCGATAATTTCTAAAGTAACATTTGGCTTAAAGAGAGTCAATTGCCTTACCAGGGTTCTGATTACCGCTATTTTTGCCACATGAAGCGACTTTTGCTGTATTGGAGTTCGAATACACTAAGCCAACAACATCAAAAACAACATTTCAAGAGAGCCGGCAAGTGACGTGAGCCACTTGTATTTACACAAGCAAAATGGACATCAATCAAAATAATAACGATAGGGAAGCCAGTACTTCGGTTATCCCACCATTTGCAACAGAAGGAGGTTCCCATTTTATCTGCGAAACCTGTCAGCATGCTTTCACAAAACTAACGCAGCTAAAGCAACATAAAAGGAGAAACACCTGTCGAGGAAATATGCCGCACCTTGAGAATAAATGCGATATCTGTGGAAAAATCTACAGCACATATTCTGGATTAAAGCTACATATGAAAAAGGGTCATAAAGCCGAAAGTAATATGATGAATGAAGAAGAAGCATCCAGATCCAAACTGAAAAAATGGACCGTTGATGAAGAGAGAGCCCTAGCACTCTTAGAAATAGAATTGGGGTCAAGTAATCAAAAAACCATTATAGATCGTCTCACTCAATTTTCTTCAAGAACAAGAGAGGCTATTAGAAAGCGAAGGCAGATGGATTCTTACAAACAGGCAATAAGAACAATACGCGAGGAAATTAATAATACCGCTTCAATGCCTGAGGCTCAACAACAACAAGAACCAGTTAACGTCATCAGCTCGCCATCTCTCAGTTTTCCTCACATCAATTCCTATGATCCGGATATTCAGAATCAAAGAACGTCACCTTTGCACATTAATCCTGAAAATATACACACAACTCCACATGTACCTATAGATTTCCCTTCCAACAGCATAAACAACAATGACAATTTAATATCTACCATCATGTCATTGCAGCTTGAGGACATAGATCATGAAGTCAGAAACAACATCATGTCTGACATGACGAGGTCGAGAGAATTCCTTGATTCATGGACTGGACATCTAGTTCAAAGCATCCAATCACCACCTAGAAGAAGGAATAATAGGAATACAACACCTACAGAAAGAAGACCATCCAATCGTATAAGAGCAGCCAATTTTAGAAAAGCTCAACTTCTATACAAGAAAAACAAGAAGTCTTTTGCCAATAACATCTTGGACAACGATGAATGGTATAAAACTTCCTCCAACGATATGTCCCAAGCTGTTGAAGAATTTAGAAGCATATTTGCACAGCCATCTAGTGAAGACTGTGAAACAATATCCGACGAAAGAAATACAATTTATTCAGTGTCCCATCCAATAACCTTAGCTGAAATAGAAAAAGTTAGAAGAAACATGAAAACCGTCACAGCAGGAGCAGATAGGATTGATCTGAAAGCATTCAGAAGAACTAACATCAACAAGCTAGCCTTTCTATACAACAATATGCTACTACTGGAGTACACCCCAAAAATCCTGAAATACAGTAGGACAACTTTGATACCTAAAGGGGCAAACAACACCAGTGCACCAGCAAAATGGAGGCCAATCACCATCTCATCTATTCTCATCCGAGCTTTCCATAAAATAATTGCAGGCAGATTAAGCAATATTGACATAAACAGCAGTCAAAGAGGATTCACAAATATAGACGGTTGCTTAGCTAATGTGATATCACTGGAGACCATTATTAAACACCATAGATTGCATGGTCAACCAGTGTGCATTGCATCACTTGACATTTCAAAAGCGTTCGACTCCGTATCACATAACAGCGTGGTTCGCGGGCTAAAAAGAGTTGGTTGCGATGACAAATTTATCAAATATATAAAAGACAACCTCTCTGAAGCCAAAACGGTGATCGAGAATGATAATATCAGAACAGAATGCACCGTCAATAGAGGAGTAAAACAAGGTGATCCAATCTCTCCCATCCTATTCAATATAGTAATGGATGAACTGCTTTGCATATTAGGAAAATTTGAGGGTATCAAAATTAACAACATAAAATTAAGTTGTCTTGCTTACGCTGATGACCTGATTGTGCTAGCTAAGACAAAGGATGACTGTAGTCGAATGGTAGCCGAGGCCAAAAACTTCTTACTCAAACGAGGCATGAACATCAATGCTGAAAAAAGTTCAGTAATGTGCCTAGAAACAGTACCCAGCAAAAAGAAGGTCTTTACAAACACTAGGCCGCTACTAATTGAAGAATTGGTTATTCCATCAATAAAACCGGACGAGTTTCTGAAATATCTGGGAGCACACTTCTATCCGGACGGAGAATCATCTGAGCATTTAACATCACTGTTCACGAGTCTCAATAGGATAAGGAAAGCACCGTTAAAGCCCCATCAGAAGCTCGTAATTCTAAAAGAGTACTTGATCCCACGTTTTATAGCCTGTATGCAATTACCATCAATAAAAAGGCAACATCTGAAACAAGCCGACAGGTCGATTCGAATTTTCATCAGGAAGATCCTACATCTAAATGCCCACTGCCATAATTCAATAATGTATGCACCGTTAAAAGAAGGTGGTTTAGGGATATTCTGCTTATCGGAAAGGATACCACACATACTGCTAAGCAGAATTAGGAAGTTATCTACGGACAACATATTCAACAACATCATGTCCATAAATAACAATCTTACATCCAAACTACATTCACAAATCACCAACATAAGCGAAAAAGCGGCAAACAACGAACATCACGCTAACAGTTTAAACAGATCATTCTCAGGCTGCCATGGATTACGTCAAGTAAACGCTAACAAAAACAGCAGTATATGGGTATACGATCCACCACCATTTTGGTCCGGCAAGGATTATATTAAAGCAATTCAGCTGAGGTATAATCTTCTTCCATGTAAAGCAATCCCCTCAAATAACTCCAATGAAAGGAGATGCCGTGGTAATAGATGCCGTCGCCAAGAAACTGTTTGCCACATTTTGCAAGCGTGCAACACAACACACATCGACAGAATTGAGAGACACAATTTTGTCCAGAAAATATTAGAAACATCCAGTAGACATCAGGGATGGAATGTCGATGTGGAGAAACATATTTATGGCAGTGATGGTGTCATGAAAAAACCAGACCTCATACTATCCAAACAAGATCAAGTGATAGTGGTCGATGTAGGAATACACTGGGAAGGTGAAGAAAGTCTGGACAATTTCCACAGATCCAAACTCATCCACTATAGTACCCCAGCATTTATAGAAAAGATGTCCAATCTGTACCCGGGTAAGCCTATAGGAGTCATGCCGTTCATATTGGGAGCAAGAGGAGCTTGGTGCAGCAAAAACAATGATCTGTCCAAGATTCTCAAGCTAAATAATATGGACATAAGAAAAATAATCGCATGCGTGCTTAAAGGTGGCGTTCTTACACATGACCGGTTTATGCGGATGATATGGGAAAGGTGCACGCAGGGTAACAACCGCCGAACATCTGGTTGAAATTAGGGCAGAGAGCCCTCATCTTTATTTCATTATATATGCAATACACATTATAAACTAACACAACACACACAAATATATATGTAATACACATTACTTATTTAAATAAAGATGAAAAATTTTTAATAGCCAAATGCCTCGTCATCTAATTAGTGACGCGCATGAATGGATTAACGAGATTCGCTCTGTCCCTACCTACTTGGGCCCCGCCCTGAAACGGAGTACCGGCATAGGTACTTCGTCCAAGGATCACGGGGCCAGAACAAAAATGCAAAAAGCATATTATATAAGATACCTTGGAAAAATTCCTTGGATCAATAATCTACCTTTTAGCAAACATAACATAATGGGATACCAACCCATGGGCAATAGGCTGTCCAAAGTTGGGAGATCAAATGATCGACAGTCCTACCAAAGACTAAGTTTGGTACCGCGGGGTACTGGAGCCCCAAGAACTAAGGTTCTTGCCAGTACGTACTCTTGGGTAGGCCCCCTTGTGGGAGCTTCGCGGGGGCTGTAAAATCGCTGGTAGTGCATGGCAACAAAACCCTGTCACCAAGGGGTGAACTTACATAGCCTATGATGTAGTTCTAAAGTTGGGACCTCCTTCGGGGGGGGCGCAGGGACGCTTAATTCCCTATCAAACGTCTAATAGAGTCTTCACGACGGGTGTAGACGTAAAACACATACTTCATGTCCCTACCTACTGGGGCCCCGCCCCGAAACGAGGTACCGGCATAGGTACTTCGTCCAAGGATCACGGGGCCAGAACAAAAATGCAAAAAGCATATTATATAAGATACCTTGGAAAAATTCCTTGGATCAATAATCTACCTTTTAGCAAACATAACATAATGGGATACCAACCCATGGGCAATAGGCTGTCCAAAGTTGGGAGATCAAATGATCGACAGTCCTACCAAAGACTAAGTTTGGTACCGCGGGGTACTGGAGCCCCAAGAACTAAGGTTCTTGCCAGTACGTACTCTTGGGTAGGCCCCCTTGTGGGAGCTTCGCGGGGGCTGTAAAATCGCTGGTAGTGCATGGCAACAAAACCCTGTCACCAAGGGGTGAACTTACATAGCCTATGATGTAGTTCTAAAGTTGGGACCTCCTTCGGGGAGGGGCGCAGGGACGCTTAATTCCCTATCAAACGTCTAATAGAGTCTTCACGACGGGTGTAGACGTAAAACACATACTTCATGTCCCTACCTACTCAGTTTACTTTTGCAAGCCTTAGTGTGCGGACGTGTTATCGCTTGCCTTGATACGTGCGTGTAATATTGTTTATATATTAGTGGTTTTTTGCTATTCCATAAGTGTAAAGTAAATAGTGTGCAGCTGCATAATAATTATTGGGAATTTTTGAGCTGATAAATTCTGCTTAAATTTGGGCGACCAAAATTAGTGAGAATTTTGGTTGAACAAAATTCTATAGAACTTTGCTCGTGCAAAATTCAGTGAAATTATATAAATAGAGATTTCTCTTATTGTATAGCGAGAGTCTCTAGCTTAGCTATAACATATAGTGTAAAATAAGGGTGTTTTGTGTACAAGCAAGAGACCTTTTGTACTCTTGCTTCTAATTGGCTGTTTATTTCTCTCTATTATATAGTGAGAGTTCATAGTTGTTGTGTCTGTGATTTTAGTGTGTGTGACTTTACTATACGCCTATAGGTGGCGCTTTAGTAAGGGTTTTTACCCTGCTATTATTGTGGTGTGCTTTTGCTAAGTGCCTATAGGTGGCGCTTTAGCAGGCGTTGTTACCTTGCTTTTATTGCTGTGTGTTTTTGCTAAACGTCTACAGGTGGCGCTTTAGCAAGGGTTGTGATCTTAATATTATTTTGTGTGATTGAAATTTTCTTTGTCCTTGCTTTAATTGTATTATAACATTTTGGGTTGGCTATGCCACCTTATAAAAGAGCGGCAGGTGTCAAGGGTGTTGACGGAATGGAAACCTCAGCTACCATGTCTGAAGGATCTGATAGTGATTCGTCTGGGAATTCGTCGACTGTTAGCAATCTTCCGTTGAAAAATCGTCCGAGGAAAAATGCGTTGCCTTGTGCTGAGAAAAAAATGTCTGGTGAGGGTAATAATAAGATGATACATAGGATGAAAGAAATCACTGCACGAATCATAACGGACTGTACAGGAAATATGACGAAATCAAATTTATCAACGTCTGTTATAAATCATGTTGCCCAGTACGAGGTAATATTGATTGAGGCAATGAATGAGATAGCATATCTCCAAGGGCAATTAAATGAAGCCAGACAAAATAGGCTTAATAATGTTTCACGGGCAGCTATATCTGTGCCTATGGTGCAGAGGTCTGAGCCTTTGGCGCAACGGTCTGTTGCTGTACCGGCCCCTTCTGTGAGGAAGCCGGTGGAGACGTGGTCTGTTGTGGTAAAATCTAAAGGCCAGGCTGCGCCCTCTGAAGTAGTTAATAAGGTGGTTAAGGAGGTCGGTCCGTCTATGGGTGTCAGGGTTCATGAAATTAAACCTATAAAGAGGGGTGGAGCTGTAATACGTACTCGGTCAGCTTCCGAGCGTGAAAAACTGCTTAAAAATAAAAAGTTCGCTGAAGTAGGATTGGAGGTGACACCTAATGCTCCACCTAAGCCGAAAGTGGTTTGTAAAGGGGTGGAGTCTATGCTCTCCCCTGATGATTTTATGTCTGAGCTATTCGAGCTCAATTTTAAGGACGTGTATAAGAATAGGGAGGATTTTAATAAGGATGTTTGTCTGGTCACTAAGCCATGGGAGGGTAGTGAGGGTAAAACGATTGACGTGATCCTGGAGGGCAATGAGTCGGCAATGCAACGACTGGGTGAGGTGGGTCGCGTATACATTAAGTGGTTTTCCTTCAGGGTGGTTACCACCGAAAATGTAATTGGGTGCTTTAGGTGTTTGTCCTTTGATCATAGGGTCAAGGACTGTAAGATGAAAGGTATGATCTGTCGGCGCTGTGGTACTGAAGGGCATCTCAGCCGTCAGTGCCCTAACAATTTAAGGTGCCGTAATTGTGCATTCTATGGTCGGCCTGCCGACCATCTGATGATGTCGTTGGCTTGTCCAACGTACAAGGTGATTATAGATCGGAGTTCTGCAAGACACTAATGGATCTTAGAATCTTGCAATTGAATTGTGGCCGTGGTCGAGCTACGATGGCAGAGTTAGGACAGCTAATGGCTGACAATGATTGCGTAATTGCACTTCTGCAGGAGCCGTATAGTTACTTGAGTGAGCTCAGGGGACTGCCGGCCTCCATGCGTAAGTTTGCAGATCGGAAGTGTAATGCTGCAGTTATTGTTAATGATCCAAATTTAATATGTATTGTTGTCGACTCGTCTGAGTTTGGGATATGTATAAGTATTTCGGGAGAGTTCGGATGTCTTTATCTTTGTGCATCTTATTTTAGATTCAGTGAAGATATAGAACCGTACTTGAACTATCTGGATGGGGTTCAACGGATGGTGGGTGGTTCTCCACTAGTATTGGGAATTGACGCTAACGCGACGTCCTCACTCTGGTTTAGTAAACCATCCACCTCGACTGGGAACCACACCCAGAATAGAGGGGTCGTTTTGTCTGAATGGTGTATGTCTCACAGGATATACATCATTAACCAACCTAGTACCTTATATACATACCATAGTAGCAATGGTGCCAGCGACATTGACGTATCTATGATAAATGACTCTGCCGGGCGGCTTTTCAGCTTTGGTTGGGAAGTTGTTGAAGGTGGTGAAACTACTGATCACAATCCGATCGTAATTAGAGTGTCCTGTCCGTCTGTCCGTGCCGTTGATAATATATTCAAGTGTTGGCATACCAGATATGCCAACTGGAATACATTTTCTGTTTTAATTGGGGATATTTTCTCAAATATCCCCTTGTCTGAATTCTCTTGTTTGGATATTGACCAGCAGATCGTCAGGGTGACTGAGGCGATTGAGAGGGTTGGTGACTCGCTCCTTGGAAGGCAATATAAAATTGCTAGAAAAGGGGTGAGTTGGTGGACTCCTGAATTAGCTCAGTTGAAAAGGCAGGTCAAGTTAAAAAGGCGAAAGTATCAAAGGGCCAGACGTCTGGCTTCTGTGGATGCTGACCGTCTTGGAGACGTATATCGAGGGTCCCGATTGGAGTATAAAATGTTGATTTTAAAAACTAAGGAGGATGACTGGCGCAGCTTTGTTGCTCAAAACAGGGATGAACCGTGGGGGCATGTATATAGGATATGCCGTGGTAGACGTAGTACTGATGTGTCTGCTCTAAGGGATGGGGATAATTTCCTTACTACGTGGGAGGACTGTATGACAAGACTAATGGACCATTTCTTTCCGGGGCTCTTGGATGTCTCTCCCACTCTTGTGGGTGGGGAGCTCCGTTCACCAGCCCTGGAACGTAGTGAAATCGCATCTGCGGTGCACTCTCTTAAATCAAGAAAGTCACCAGGACTAGATGGAATTACGGGTGAGATGTGCAAGGCAGTGTGGCGGGCTATCCCTGACCACCTACATTGTTTGTACGCTAAGTGTGTTGAGGCTGGCTACTTTCCACGTGAGTGGAGGGTCGCACGTGTCATCACGCTTTTGAAATCACCGGATAAGGTCAGGACGGATCCTAAGTCTTACAGAGGTATTAGTCTGCTTCCTGTGTTTGGTAAGGTACTGGAGCGGGTGATGATTGATAGGTTGGGTGATATTAACATTCTGTCTTCTCCTGCCCAGTATGGCTTCCGACCGGGAAGGGGGTCCGAGGATGCCTGGTTTGAGGTGCAAAAATTTGTTTCCGAGTGCTCGTCTACCTATGCGTTGGGTGTTTTTATAGACTTCAGAGGGGCCTTTGATCATTTGCTATGGAGCAGTGTCTTGGATCGGCTGGGTGAGGTCGGATGTCGTGAAATGGGTTTGTGGAAAAGCTATTTCTCTGATAGACGGGCTTGTGCAGTAGGTCCTTATGGCACAGTGGAAAAGGCTGTTGTACGGGGTTGTCCTCAGGGGTCTATATGTGGTCCTTACATATGGAATCTTATGATGGATGTTCTTTTGCAGCGGCTTGAGCCACTTTGTAAATGCGTTGCCTACGCTGACGATCTGTTACTTATTATTAGGGGTGAGGCAAGGGCTGAACTTGAGCGAAATTGTGCTCAGGTAATGCCATTGGTGAGTAATTGGGGTATTAGTGTTGGGGTAGAGGTGTCGGTGGATAAAACTGTGATGATGTTGCTAAAGGGCAGGCTTTCGTCTAGCCGACACCCTACTGTACATGTGAGTGGTCACCCCATTAGGTATGCCACTCTAGTCCAATATCTCGGCATAACTATTGCTGAGAGGATGAATTTTCTCCCTCATTTTTCCTTAATGAGGGAAAGAATTGTTGGTGTCGTCGGATCTCTCCGACGTGTTTTACGAGTTGATTGGGGGTTAAGTCAGCGCGCAGTACGAATGATCTATCAGGGATTATTTGTGGCCTGCGTCGCATTTGGGGCAGGAGTTCTGTATGGATGCGCGATGTCTAATGCTGGTAAGGCTAGGCTGGTGATGTGCCAGCGCGTTATGTTGCTGGCATGTTTACCGGTCTGTCGGACAGTATCGACTGACGCTCTACAGGTTCTAATGGGAGTTCTCCCATTGGACCTGGAGATTATCCGTAGGGGACTTCTGTTCAGACTTAAGAGGGGTCTGCCGTTTGGGCCGGAGGTCTGGAATGAGGTCAGGGATTGTCCGCTTGAAATGAACATCCGGGCACAGGTGATAGTTGAGTCAGTTTTAGATAGGTGGCAGCAAAGGTGGTGTTGTAGTGAGAAAGGTCGGGTTACATATAAATTCGTGCCGGATGTTAGGACTGTGTATTCAAGTGGGGGCTTGAAATTCTCGCTCTTTCTTGGATTTATACTGACGGGACATGGCTCCTTTAATGACTTTTTATATAATAGGCGCTTGGAGGATTCCAGATTGTGTGCATGTGGGTGCCCTGTAGAAGGCTGGTTGCATGTACTATGTTCATGCACCCTGTATTCTGATTTAAGGTGCTTAGATGCCATGGGAATCCGCCAAGTAGGTGGAGCATATGACTTTAATAATGTTGTCTTTATTAGAGAACATTACGCGTGTCTGGCCAGATTTGCCGATGCTGTATTTGCGAGACGTCGGAGTATTGTAACCGATGGTTAGCTTAAGCCTTATTTAAAATAGATATAAGTACACTTTTGTTGTTGTTGTTGTTGTGTTGTTGTTGTTGTTGTATCTGTTTGCCAATATTATGGCTTTTAAGGGGCACCAACCCGGAGATGTAAGAAAACTCGAATTGGGAGATTCTGCTTTGCAGGATCGAACGTCCCACCAGAGACTGTATCTGGTACCGCGGGGTGTTGGAGCTCCGGGAACTATTGTTCCTGCCAGCACATTGAGGATGGCCCCCTTGTGGGAGCACGCGGGGGTTGTGGTTATCTAGAGAGTGGGTGAAATTTCAACCCTCACCAAGGGGAGAACCTATATACTTACAATATGGTTTCTATAATTGGTACCTACGGGGGCGCTTGGAACGCTTAAAAATTCCCCTGTGTCCTGGGCTTTTGCTTGAGGCGCCGTGCGATAAGCTGTTTGGCAGGTACGCACGTAAAAAATTACTTCTATATGTCCCTACCTACTCAGTTTACTTTTGCAAGCCTTAGTGTGCGGACGTGTTATCGCTTGCTTTGATACGTGCGTGTAATATTGTTTATGTAATTGTGATTACTGTGTTTCTATACGTGTAAAATAAATAGTGTGCAGCTGCATAATATTTACTGTGAATTATAGAGCTAAAAAATTCTGCTTAAATTTGGGCGACCAAAATTAATGAGAATTTTGGCTGAGCAAAATTAAAGTGAATTTTAACTGAACAAAATTATAGAGAATTTGAGTAAAACAAATTTAAGCTGAAAATTGTGCAGCTGTGTTACATTTGAAAACATACGATTTAATACTAAGAACAATACATATTGCATATTGTATTACGACATCTAGTGGTGAAGGGCTACGGTCAACAGTGGTTTAGTGTTTGGATAATTTGGTATTATTGTTCTGCCACATCTAGTGGAAAATACCAGTGTTAATTGTGTTAAAATCGTTACTCGGGTAAAACTTGGATATTTAACTTAACAACTTTGCTAGGCATAGTGATAATGGCGCAGCGTCCTATTAAAAGGGCGCAGGAGGGTGTGATATCAGATTCGTCTGAATATGAATCCATGGTGGAAAAGACCAAGATAGTTCCGGCAGTGGTCAAAAAGAAGAAGAAGATAGCCAAAAGTAGCAGTGACAACGATATGAAGGTTGTATCTGTCACAGATGATGAAGCGGCTAAGAAGAAAATAATGAAAAAAAAGACAAAAGCTGCAACAACAATAGAGGCAAGTGGCGCGGAAGACACCAAGAATGTAGTGATGCCAAAAATAAAAATGGTAAAAGTAAGGAAAACTGCACCAATAAATGTGGTAGAAGAAATGAAGACCATTACGAGAGCCTTTAATGACATTGTTTTCAATGACGATGACATTAAGAAGAGCTCTGCAAAGAAGCTGGTAGAAATAAGTGGCCGATATGAGGCCATGATAATGAAAATGACGGAGGAAAATTCCCGTCTGAAAGGTAAACTTGATGTTATGGAAAACATCAAAATGATGCCGCAAAAAATGGCAACCTCAGCCATACCGAAAACATTGATGAAGCCGCCAGTTCACACTTGGTCGGCTGTAGTACAGAGCAATATACCCGATGATACCCCGGAGGCTGTTGTGAAAAAAGTGGTGCAACAAGTTGGACCGTCCCTTGGAGTCAGAATTCATGACGTAAAGCCGATTAAAAAAGGTGGAGCGGTCATAAGGACTCCATCAGTGGCAGAAAGGGACAAGTTGGTTAATAACACCAAATTTGTTGAGGCTGGATTAAAAATAGCAGCTAATAAGACTAGGGGAAAAAAAATCCTGATCAAAGGCGTACATGCGCAGATAACTCCTGATGAGTTTATGCGTGACCTTTATGAGATGAACCTGGAAGACACATGTGAGTCTTTCGAGGTCTTCAAAAAGGCAGTGACAATGGTCAGTAAGCCATGGGAGGCCAATGCTGATAGGCCCATAGATGTAACACTTGAGGGCGATATAAAAGTAATGGAAAAATTACTGGAGGCTGGACGTGTATACTCTAAATGGTTCTCATTTAGAGTACACGAGATAGATATTGTAGCAGGATGCTACAGATGCCTCTCCTTTGATCACAGGATCAAGGAATGCCGTATGAAAGGGAGTGTCTGCCGTCGTTGTGGTGGTGAAGGGCATCAGGCGCGCGGCTGCAGCAAAGACATCAGTTGCAGAAACTGTGTCTTTAGGGGACTAAAGGCTGATCACCTGATGCTGTCATCGGCGTGTCCGATCTACAGGAGCCTAGAAGCAAGGGTTGCAGCCAGGCATTAAAATGGTGAGTATTATACAACTCAATTGTAGAGGATGCTCGGCAGTTATGGCCGAACTTGGACAGACATTGACTGAAAATAACAGTAGGATTGCATTATTGCAGGAGCCATACAGCGTCTCTGGCCGTGTCAGAGGGCTGCCTGGTTATATGCAAATTTTTGCAGATGCGAGATGCAATTCTGCTGTTGTTATTAATGACAATAATTTGGATAGTGTTAGTGTGTTATCATCCGATTTTGGTGTCTTGGTAAATGTAACTGGAGCATTTGGAAATATTTTCCTCTGCTCCAGTTACTTCAAATTTAGTGAGGAAATTAGTCCGTATCTATCCTTTATGGATAGAGTAATTGAAATTGTTGGTAATACTCCAATGATAATTGGAGTAGATGCCAATGCATCGTCTGCGCTCTGGCACAGTAAAATTACTGGTCATACCAGAAATACTGCGCAAAACAGAGGATATGTCCTGTCTGAATATGTAATTTCTAATAATTTACATGTCTTAAATGAGCCAAGTGAATTGTTCACTTTTGATGGACCAAGAGGTACCAGTGACATTGACGTGACATTTTGTAACGGACCGGCTCTGACTAAATTTGATTTTAGTTGGAGCATTATTAGGGATTGTGGTATTAGTGACCACAATCCAATAAATATTATAATGAGTTATATTAGAGGTAATAACAATGAGTACACTGAGGGCATCAGGCGATGGCGTACTGCCGGAGCTAATTGGGATGCTTTCGGGGTGCTCATTGAGGATGCAATTGCATCAATGTCGGTTAGGGAGTTTGAGGGCTTGACCATTGATCAACAGGTCAATAAAATTAATGAGACGATTGAGGTGATCGGTGACTCATTTCTCGGTAGATGTCAAAAGACAGCGATCCGGGGGGTGAGGTGGTGGTCATCTCAATTATGTAAGCAAAGAAGAACAGTTAGGAGAAATAGGCGTAGGCTTCAGAGAGCTATTAGAGCTAACTCTGATAATATAGAAAGACTTAGAGTAGTTTATAGATTGTCTTTAAGGTCATATAAAAAACTGATTATCCGTACCAAGTTAGAAGACTGGCAGCGCTTCGTCACAATGAATTGTGATGATCCTTGGGGAAATGTATATAAGATATGTAGGGAAAAATTCCGTGTATTGGACGTGTCTGGTATCCGAGTTAATAATAATGTTATGACAACATGGAAGGAGAGTATTACAGTACTGATGAAGCAGTTCTTCCCGGGATTACAGGGTGCAATAGATTCCTCAGTTATTGAGGATCTACCGTCTCCTCCATCCCTGGAACGGCATGAAATCTCGCATGCGGTGTCCTTACTCAGATCGAGAAGGTCACCGGGTGTGGATGGCATGACGGGCGAAATGGTGAGGGCTTTATGGAAATCCATACCGGATTATCTATACAGCCTTTACTCGAGGTGCATTGACACTGGTTATTTTCCACAACAGTGGAGAATGGCACGAGTCACTGTACTTTTAAAATCGCAGGACAAAGACAGAACGGACCCAGGTTCATATAGAGGCATAAGCCTCTTACCGGTCCTAGGAAAGGTGTTAGAGAGGGTGATGGTTGAAAGGCTTCATAGTAATATGAACATTCAACTCTCCGCCTCGCAATATGGATTTAGGAGAGGACATAGTGTTGAGGACGCATGGACGTACGTTAAACGTACTATCTCCCGAAGCAATGGTAAATACATTCTTGGTGTATTTATTGATTATAAGGGAGCATTTGACAATCTACTGTGGGATAAAGTATTGGCGCGGCTGCACATGATTGGATGCCGGGAAATGGCTTTGTGGAAAAGCTATTTTACCGTCAGAAAAGCATGTGTGGTGGGGTCAAATGATACCATAACAGTGGATGTTGTTCGGGGCTGTCCGCAGGGATCTATCTGTGGTCCATATATTTGGAACATAATGATGGATACCCTGTTGAAAGACTTAGAACGATCTGTTAAATGTTGTGCGTACGCAGATGATCTGTTGTTAATGGTCGAAGGTGAATCCCGTTCTGAAATAGAACGGAAAAGTAATGAGCTGTTAGGAATAGTTAAGAACTGGGGTGAAAGTGTAGGTGTTGATGTGTCTACTGACAAGACGGTGATGATGTTGCTTAAGGGCAGATTATCACATAATCGTCATCCAAGTGTCCGACTAAATGATAGGCCTTTGAGATATGTCTCAGAGGTCCGTTATTTGGGAATTAAAATGTCTGAAAGAATGTGTTTTCTCCCTCACCTGATTGCAATGAGGGATAAGATCACTGGAGTAGTTGGGATGATTCGCCGGGTGCTTCGAAAAGACTGGGGTCTAAGTAGAACAGCTACCCGGCGAATTTATAATGGATTATTTGTAGCTTGCGCCACATATGGAGCAAGCATTTGGTATTCGTCCGTATCAACTGACAGATATAGGCAGAAATTGCTTATGTGTCAGAGAATAATGCTTTTAGCATGTATTCCCGTCTGTTGTACAGTATCCACTGATGCTTTACAAGTATTAATGGGTGCTGTGCCCTTGGATATTGAGGCTAAACGCCGTGCAATATCATTTAAAATTAAGAGAAAGTATGACTTGGATGACAATGATTGGCCTGAGGCCAGCAGACAGAACGTATGTCCGAAACAAATGAAAACTCTGCTACTTAACGCTGCTCTCTCTAGATGGCAATCTAGATGGGATAACAGTATAAATGGCAGAGTAACGTACAGATTTTTACCGGAAGTATCCCTGGTGGTCGAGAATGTTAATTTTACATTCACACTATACCAGGGATTCTTCATGACGGGACATGGGTCATTTAATGACTTCTTGTTTAAAAGAAATACTGGTGTTGCCTCAAGTGCATGCACTTGTGGATTCCTTTCAGAGAATTGGATGCATGTATTATGTACATGCACCAATTACTCGGAATATAGAGATCTACAAGGTATGGGTGTATTTGTGAACAACGCAGAATTTGACTTGATTAGGGTTATAAGTAGGAATGAATATTTTGATAACTTCGGCAGACATGCCAAGTTAGCTTTCACAAAACGTCGGGCACTTATAAGTCGGTCTAATCTGACTATTTAATAACCGATGTATATGTATATATATTGTAGATTATTATAAGTATTATATATTGTAGTTGTTGGATTGCAACATTGGTGATTCGTGTATATCTCTGCATGGCCAATTATTGGCAGGTAGAGGTGTGCTCGATGGTGCCAGTGCGATTGTTTTGCAGTTAATAATGTATTTTTCTTTTGTTTATTTATTTATTAGAATTGTACGGATGGGGCGTTTTTTGGTGACCAGTCCGGAGATGTAAGGTCTTACACTGGTAGTATTCCTCCTAGTGGAATACGCGGTTCGACCCAGGAACCTATTGCTGGTACCACGGGATGCTAGAGCCCCAGGAACTTGTTCCTGCTAGCATTATGGGAAGGCCCCCTTGTGGGAGCATCGTGGTGGTTGTGGTTTTCCCCTAACGGGGTGAGAGTAGGCTATACCCTCTTCACCGAGGAGTGGAGGTCATATCCTTACAATATGGCTCCTAGATTCGGTACCTAACGGGGCGTTGGGAAGCGCATATCTTTCCTCTGCATCTGAGCTTCGGCTTGAGATGCCGTGTGATTAAGCCTCCACGGCAGGAACACACGTTAAACACTTGACTTCATGTCCCTACCTACTTTGGATGTAGGGAGATGCCACTCTGGAAAAGTTATTTTTCAGAGAGGAAAGCATGCGTGGCTGGATCCAGCAATTGTATAAATGTAGACATAGTTAGGGGCTGTCCGCAGGGATCCATCTCTGGACCATATATATGGAACATAATGATGGATCCACTGATCAGGCAGCTAGAAAGGCTATGTAAGTGTGTCGCTTACGCTGATGACCTGCTCATCATTGTTGAAGGCAACAGTAGGCTGGAATTGGAGCGGTCTGGTGAAAACCTGATGGCTCTAATTTCAGATTGGGGTAGGGATGTAGGTGTAGGTATTAACGTGAGCAAGACAAATATGATGCTCCTCAAGGGCTTTTTGTCTTGCAATCGTCATCCTAGTATACATGTGAATGGTGCTCCCATCCGGTATGCTAGGATAATTAAGTATCTAGGAGTATCAGTGGGAGAGAGAATGAGTTTTATGCCTCATATTAATAATATGAGGGATAAAATTGTAGGTGTTGTCGGACCACTCCGACGTGTATTAAGAAATGACTGGGGGCTGAGTAAGCGGGCTGCACGAATGATCTATAATGGATTATTTGTTGCATGTGTTGCTCACTGGTATAACACTGTAGTAAGATGTGTTACGGCTAGGCAAAAAGTAAATTCTTGTCAAAGAATAATGCTGCTAGCAAGTCTGCCAGTGTGTAGAACTGTATCTATGGATGCACTACAAGTCCTAATGGGCGTTCTACCACTGGATTTAGAAGTTATTAGGAGAGGGATTATCTTTAAGAGACTTAGGGAAATTCCTCTAACGGAAAATGACTGGGCAATCAATGCCACAAGTAGGATTGAAGTAAAAAGGGAGGCTTTGTCATTTGCGCTAGGCAAATGGCAGGAAAAATGGTCCTTAAGTGACAAGGGTAGAGTAACGTTTAGGTTTGCTCCTGACGTTAGGGAAATTTTTGAAAGAGGAGGAATTGAGTTCTCTCTCTTTCTAGGGTACCTACTGACTGGACATGGTTCCCTCAATGCGTTCCTGTACGATAGAAGTGCAGGAGTGGATTCCGCTGCATGTGCGTGTGGCTTTCTGGTTGAGGATTGGATGCATGTGCTTTGCACATGTCCTCTGTATTCTGATATCAGGGATCTGCAAGCCATGGGAATTCATTGGCATGAGGGTAATGTTGTATTTAGTAGGGTTCTATCTTCTGAGGATTCTCATTTGGCATTTGCTACTTTTGCCAATGAAGTTTTCAGAAGACGTAGGGCTGCATTAGGAAGGACTTGAGTAGGGTACCTACCCTATCTCCTTACTAAGTAAGGTATATATGTTGTATATATAGTTTTTAAATTTTTATTTATTTTATTAATATTTTTCTTTTCTTTTTCTTTTAGTAGATGTTTGTTTTGCTGTATCATCGGGGCTAATTAGACGGTATATGTCTAGGCAGATGTTTAGTGTCTGTCTGATATTCTGAATTGTTGTCTGTCTGTTGTGCTAAGCCTGTGAAGGTACTGCTTCGCTTTCACAGATTTGGCACAGTATATATTGAAGGTTTACCCAGGGTTGATTATCTATTGTAATCAACTCTTAATCGGCACCAGCTACGGGTGATAAGGCACCAACTGGTAGTAGCTTATAACATCTAAGTTACGACCTTCCATCGGAGAGGTTTAACATTCCGTACTATGGGTGTCGGGAGCCCCCAGGGTGATTTCACTCTTGGCCCGACAATTAGAGGTAGGCCCCCTTGTGGGTGCATCATAGTGGCTGTGGTTTGTCACCAAAACACCATCTTGGTGATGTCATTCTTGACCGCGGTAATGCATCCTTATAATGCATTACGCACTGTATGGTGCCGTGAGATTAAGCCTTAACGGCAGGTGCTCACGTAAAGCCATACAACTCTCTGTCCCTACCTACTGTGATAAGGCACCAACTGGTAGTAGCTTATAACATCTAAGTTACGACCTTCCATCGGAGAGGTTTAACATTCCGTACTATGGGTGTCGGGAGCCCCCAGGGTGATTTCACTCTTGGCCCGACAATTTGAGGTAGGCCCCCTTGTGGGTGCATCATAGTGGCTGTGGTTTGTCACCAAAACACCATCTTGGTGATGTCATTCTTGACCGCGGTAATGCATCCTTATAATGCATTACGCACTGTATGGTGCCGTGAGATTAAGCCTTAACGGCAGGTGCTCACGTAAAGCCATACAACTCTCTGTCCCTACCTACTCATTCAGTGTTTTGTTATCTAAGTGTACGGACGTGCGCGGAAATAATAAAACTCGTTGTGGTTGTTGTGCTAAAAAATATATTGTGCTTGTGTTGTGTTACACAGTGATTTGTGTTTTGCCGTCGGCAAAACAATAATTACAATATAATATATATTAGTATTGGTGCTTGCAATACAAAATATTTTGCAGCTGCACAGAATTAATACGAATTTTGTAGTGAGAAAATTCGTGCGAATTTTGGCAGCTAAATTTAGTGCGAATTTTGCTTGGGCAAATTTATTGGTAATTTTGCTCGAGCAAAATTAAAGAGAATTACAATAACAACAATAATAGTGTGTGTTATTGGTGGTTGTTTTCTCTCTTGCGCCACCTAGAGCGCAATAGGAATAGTATAGTGTAGTGATTGTCTTAGCTTAAGCGTGTTCTTTTGCTGGTTTGGGTACTAAGTGCCTAGTGTTTTGTGTTCTCCTTGCTAATAGTTGGTGCTATAGCAAGTTTATTAATTTTATATTATTATATATTGTTGTTGACTTTGCTAATTTTCTTAGCTAGGAACAGGGGTACAAAGGATGCAGCGTCCTCCAAAAAGGACACAAGATGGCGGGGAACCGGATTCATCTGAGTATGAAACAATGGTGGAGAAGGCCAAGGAAGCCCCGGTGGTGCAGAAGAAGAAGAAGAAGTTAGTAAAAAGTGGCAGTGACACTGACGTGAAGGTGGTAGCTGGTACAGATGATGAAGGCACCCTAAATAAATTGAAAAAAAAGCCTAAACCGGCAGCGACGGTAGCAACGGCAGAGGTAAGTGGTATAAACAATACCGCTAAAACAATGGCGCCCCCTAGAAAGCTAATAAAGGTGAAAAAAAATGCACCAAATAGTGTGGTGGAAGAAATGAAGGCCATTACCAGAGCCTTTAATGACATTGTCTTCAATGATGATGACATTAAGAAGAGCTCTGCAAAGAAGCTGATTGAAGTATGTGACCAGTATGAGGCCATGATAATGAAGATGACGGAGGAAAATTCCCGTCTAAAAGGCAAACTGGATGTTATGGAGAACATCAAGTTGATGCCAACTAAAGTTGCCACTTCTGCTGCTCCGAAAATGCTGACAAAGCCGCCAGTTCATACCTGGTCGGCTGTGGTTCAGAGTAATATACCTGAGGACACCCCAGAAGCTGTAGTAAAAAAAGTGGTACAGCAAGTCGGACCATCATTGGGAGTCAGAATTCATGACGTGAAACCTATTAAAAAAGGTGGAGCGGTCATAAGGACCCCATCCGTGGCAGAAAGAGACAAATTGGTTCAAAACACCAAATTTGTGGAGGCTGGACTGAAGATAGCAGCCAATAAAGTAAAGGGGAAAAAAGTCCTGATCAAAGGTGTGCATGCACAAATAACTCCTGATGAGTTTATGCGTGACCTATTTGAGATGAACCTAGAAGATGTATGTGAGTCTTTTGAGGTCTTCAAAAGGCGGTGACAATGGTCAGTAAGCCGTGGGAGGCCAATGCCGAAAGGCCAATTGATGTCACAATTGAAGGCAACACAGCAGTTATAGATAAACTGCTGGAGGTAGGGCGTGTGTACTCTAAATGGTTCTCATTTAGAGTACATGAAATTGATGTTGTAGCAGGATGCTACAGATGCCTCTCCTTTGATCATAGGATTAGGGATTGCAGGGTAAAAGGGAGCGTCTGCCGTCGCTGTGGAGGAGAAGGACATCAGGCGCGTGGCTGCAGCATAGATATCTGTTGCAGAAATTGTGCCTTTAGGGGGCTAAAGGCTGACCACCTGATGCTGTCATCGGCGTGTCCGATCTACAGAAGTCTGGAAGCGAGGGTTGCAGCCAGGCATTAAAATGGTGAGTATTATACAACTCAATTGTAGAGGATGCTCGGCAGTTATGGCCGAACTTGGACAGACATTGACTGAAAATAACAGTAGGGTTGCATTATTGCAGGAGCCATACAGCGTCTCTGGCCGTGTCAGAGGGCTGCCTGGTTATATGCAAATTTTTGCAGATGCGAGATGCAATTCTGCTGTTGTTATTAATGACAATAACTTGGATAGTGTTAGTGTGCTATCATCCGATTTTGGTGTCTTGGTAAATGTAACTGGAGCATTTGGAAATATTTTCCTCTGCTCCAGTTACTTCAAATTTAGTGAGGAAATTAGTCCGTATCTATCCTTTATGGATAGAGTAATTGAAATTGTTGGTAATACTCCAGTGATAATTGGAGTAGATGCCAATGCATCGTCTGCGCTCTGGCACAGTAAAATTACTGGTCATACCAGAAATACTGCGCAAAACAGAGGATATGTCCTGTCTGAATATGTAATTTCTAATAATTTACATGTCTTAAATGAGCCAAGTGAATTGTTCACTTTTGATGGACCAAGAGGTACCAGTGACATTGACGTGACATTTTGTAACTGACCGGCTCTGACTAAATTTGATTTTAGTTGGAGCATTATTAGGGATTGTGGTATTAGTGACCACAATCCGATAAATATTATAATGAGTTATATTAGAGGTAACAACAATGAGTACACTGAGGGCATCAGGCGATGGCGCACTGCCGGAGCTAATTGGGATGCTTTCGGGGTGCTCATTGAGGATGCAATTGCATCAATGTCGGTTAGGGAGTTTGAGGGCTTGACCATTGATCAACAGGTCAATAAAATTAATGAGACGATTGAGGTGATCGGTGACTCATTTCTCGGTAGATGTCAAAAGACAGCGATCCGGGGGGTGAGGTGGTGGTCATCTCAATTATGTAAGCAAAGAAGAACAGTTAGGAGAAATAGGCGTAGGCTTCAGAGAGCTATCAGAGCTAACTCTGATAATATAGAAAGACTTAGAGTAGTTTATAGATTGTCTTTAAGGTCATATAAAAAACTGATTATCCGTACCAAGTTAGAAGACTGGCAGCGCTTCGTCACAATGAATTGTGATGATCCTTGGGGAAATGTATATAAGATATGTAGGGAAAAATTCCGTGTATTGGACGTGTCTGGTATCCGAGTTAATAATAATGTTATGACAACATGGAAGGAGAGTATTACAGTACTGATGAAGCAGTTCTTCCCGGGATTACAGGGTGCAATAGATTCCTCAGTTATTGAGGATCTACCGTCTCCTCCATCCCTGGAACGGCATGAAATCTCGCATGCGGTGTCCTTACTCAGATCGAGAAGGTCACCGGGTGTGGATGGCATGACGGGCGAAATGGTGAGGGCTTTATGGAAATCCATACCGGATTATCTATACAGCCTTTACTCGAGGTGCATTGACACTGGTTATTTTCCACAACAGTGGAGAATGGCACGAGTCACTGTACTTTTAAAATCGCAGGACAAAGACAGAACGGACCTAGGTTCATATAGAGGCATAAGCCTCTTACCGGTCCTAGGAAAGGTGTTAGAGAGGGTGATGGTTGAAAGGCTTCATAGCAATATGAACATTCAACTCTCCGCCTCGCAATATGGATTTAGGAGAGGATATAGTGTTGAGGACGCATGGACGTACGTTAAACGTACTATCTCCCGAAGCAATGGTAAATACATTCTTGGTGTATTTATTGATTATAAGGGAGCATTTGACAATCTACTGTGGGATAAAGTATTGGCGCGGCTGCACATGATTGGATGCCGGGAAATGGCTTTGTGGAAAAGCTATTTTACCGGCAGAAAAGCATGTGTGGTGGGGTCAAATGATACCATAACAGTGGATGTTGTTCGGGGCTGTCCGCAAGGATCTATCTGTGGTCCATATATTTGGAACATAATGATGGATACCCCGTTGAAAGACTTAGAACGATCTGTTAAATGTTGTGCGTACGCAGATGATCTGTTGTTAATGGTCGAAGGTGAATCCCGTTCTGAAATAGAACGGAAAAGTAATGAGCTGTTAGGAATAGTTAAGAACTGGGGTGAAAGTGTAGGTGTTGATATGTCTACTGACAAGACGGTGATGATGTTGCTTAAGGGCAGATTATCACATAATCGTCATCCAATTGTCCGACTAAATGATAGGCCTTTGAGATATGTCTCAGAGGTCCGTTATTTGGGAATTAAAATGTCTGAAAGAATGTGTTTTCTCCCTCACCTGATTGCAATGAGGGATAAGATCACTGGAGTAGTTGGGATGATTCGCCGGGTGCTTCGAAAAGACTGGGGTCTAAGTAGAACAGCTACCCGGCGAATTTATAATGGATTATTTGTAGCTTGCGCCACATATGGAGCAAGCATTTGGTATTCGTCCGTATCAACTGACAGATATAGGCAGAAATTGCTTATGTGTCAGAGAATAATGCTTTTAGCATGTATTCCCGTCTGTTGTACAGTATCCACTGATGCTTTACAAGTATTAATGGGTGCTGTGCCCTTGGATATTGAGGCTAAACGCCGTGCAATATCATTTAAAATTAAGAGAAAGTATGACTTGGATGACAATGATTGGCCTGAGGCCAGCAGACAGAACGTATGTCCGAAACAAATGAAAACTCTGCTACTTAACGCTGCTCTCTCTAGATGGCAATCTAGATGGGATAACAGTATAAATGGCAGAGTAACGTACAGATTTTTACCGGAAGTATCCCTGGTGGTCGAGAATGTTAATTTTACATTCACACTATACCAGGGATTCTTCATGACGGGACATGGGTCATTTAATGACTTCTTGTTTAAAAGAAATACTGGTGTTGCCTCAAGTGCATGCACTTGTGGATTCCTTTCAGAGAATTGGATGCATGTATTATGTACATGCACCAATTACTCGGAATATAGAGATCTACAAGGTATGGGTGTATTTGTGAACAACGCAGAATTTGACTTGACTAGGGTTATAAGTAGGAATGAATATTTTGAAAACTTCGGCAGACATGCCAAGTTAGCTTTCACAAAACGTCGGGCACTTATAAGTCGGTCTAATCTGACTATGTAATAACCGACGAATATGTATATGTATTGTATTATAGATCATTATAAGTATTAGATATGGTAGTTGTTGGATTGCATTGTATTGGTGATTCGTGCATGACTCTGCATTGCCAATTATTGGCGGGTAGAGGGTGCTCGATGGTGCCAGTATGATTATTTTTCTTGCAGTTAATAATGTATTTTTTCCGTTTTTTTTTTTTTTTTTTCTTATTTAATAGAATAACATGGATGTGGCGTTTTTTATTGGTGACCAGTCCGGAGATGTAAGGTCTTACACTGGTAGTATTCCTCTTAGTGGAATACGCGGTTCGACCCAGGAACCTATTGCTGGTACCACGGGATGCTAGAGCCCCAGGAACTTGTTCCTGCTAGCATTATGGGAAGGCCCCCTTGTGGGAGCATCGTGGTGGTTGTGGTTTTCCCCTAACGGGGTGAGAGTAGGCTATACCCTCTTCACCGAGGAGTGGAGGTCATATCCTTACAATATGGCTCCTAGATTCGGTACCTAACGGGGCGTTGGGAAGCGCATATCTTTCCTCTGCATCTGAGCTTCGGCTCGAGATGCCGTGTGATTAAGCCTCCACGGCAGGAACACACGTTAAACACTTGACTTCATGTCCCTACCTACTTCAGCGATTAATCCTTCTCGGATCTCTGCCGGTATGTCATACCGTTTCTACAGACGCCCTACAGGTGTTAATGGGCGCCCTTCCTATGGATCTGGAAGTGATTCGTTGCGCTATGGCCTTTAATATTCGTAAAGGCATACAACTTGGACCGAACGACTGGGATATTTCCGGATTAGCGCAAGCTAGTGACAATAAAAGGAAAGAGATGCTATTTAATCATGCCATATCCATTTGGCAAAATAGATGGGAATCGACAGATAACGGAAGAGTAACGTACAACTTCTTCCCTACAGTTGGACGACGAGACATTGAATTCTCCCTGTTTCAAGGATTTCTGCTTACCGGGCATGGTTCACTAAATGCTTTTTTCTACATAAGAGAACATTAAGTGAAAGCAGCACTTGCTCGTGTGGCTATATAACTGAGGACTGGATCCACGTTTTATGTAATTGTCCGCTTTATGCCGATATACGACATTTGGATGCGATGAACATAACGATAAGGAACGGAATACATGATGTCAGCAATGTTGCGAATTCCAACGAAGCGATGCGGAATATGGACCGATTTGCGCGTAATGCCTTCGAAAGACGACGACGAACGCGAAATGAGGATTAAGGCAGCAGTATTTTTATTTTTTAATTTTATCTTTATTTCTTTATTCGTTTATTTTATTTATTTTATTATTTTATATTTTATTTTCTTCTCTTTTCAGCTCCGCTGTCTGTTATGCTTGATGTTAAGCATGTATGTCTTTTCCTGGCCACCAGTCCACTATCCACTGGTAGTAAGCTTTTGCTTACGACGCCCCACCAGAGGCTTAGTTTCTGTACCGCAAACACTGCTATTGGTAAAAAACCCTCACATTTTTGCCAATAGCATTGTATTTGGATATTATATCCTTGCGGGGGTGCAATTGAGCATATTTTATAATCAATCGCACTTTTTCTAACGGTTACCAGTCCGTGGTGTGTAAGGCACTAACTGGGAGTAACTCTTTTCTACCTACGAGTTACGAGGTCCGACCGGAGACTTAATTCTGGTACCACGGGATGCTGGGAGCCCCCGGAGTTTACTCTGGCCCAGCAAGTGAGGTAGGCCCCCTAGTGGGAGCATCGTGGTGGCTGTGGTTTATCATCCTTCATGGGTGATGTTGCTTTGCAACCGTTGCCAATTCTGGCAGAGGTATGAGAGGCCTCAACCTTTCCATGGGGGAGGGCATATCCTTACAATATGCTCTCAAATGGTTTTCTTGAATTTCAGCTAGGCTTGCTTAACTGAAATTCACTTTGCGCCTTCACGGCGCCGTGGAATTAAGCCTTCACGGCAGGTGTCCACGTAAAACTCTATTTCTTCTGTCCCTACCTACTCTCTAGCGAAACCACAGCAAGGGAACGGGCTTGGAAAAATCAGCTGGGAAAGAAGACCTCGTTGAGCTTGACTCTAATCTGGCAGTGTAAGGAGACATAGGAGGTGTAGAATAAGTGGGAGATAATATGGCCACCTCAATGCAAATTGGGGACCTTTTATTGCCAATGAAATACCACTACTCTTATTGTTTCCTTACTTACTTGATTAAGTGGAACGTGTA
This sequence comes from Crataerina pallida, assembly GCA_949710015.1. NCBI lineage: Eukaryota > Metazoa > Arthropoda > Insecta > Diptera > Hippoboscidae > Crataerina > Crataerina pallida. The sequence goes on from OX453294.1 coordinate 680,228, forward strand.
TCATTATCTAGCTATTATACGGGTATATTTTCATATATATCTTATGGTATTGGGTTTTGATGCAAGCTTCTTGATCAAAGTACTAAGAGTTTGTTATATAATTGTAAACAGATTTTAATGAGATGATAATATTTTTATAATGTTATTTATTAACATTTAAAATTTGGTATAGCTCCCTATACTCAGGTATGATCCAATTCAAGGACATTGCCAGGTAGGGAGTTTGACTGGGGCGGTACATCTCTCAAATAATAACGGAGGTGTCCCAAGGCCAGCTCAGTGCGGACAGAAACCACACATAGAGCAAAAGGGCAAATGCTGACTTGATCTCGGTGTTCAGTACACACAGGGACAGCAAAAGCTCGGCCTATCGATCCTTTTGGTTTAATGAGTTTTTAACAAGAGGTGTCAGAAAAGTTACCACCGGGATAACTGGCTTGTGGCGGCCAAGCGTTCATAGCGACGTCGCTTTTTGATTCTTCGATGTCGGCTCTTCCTGTCATTGTGAAGCAAAATTCACCAAGCGTTGGATTGTTCACCCATACAAGGGAACGTGAGCTGGGTTTAGACTGTCGTGAGACAGGTTAGTTTTACCCTATTGATGACAAAAACGTTGTTGCGACAGCATTCCTGCGTAGTACGAGAGGAACCGCAGGTACGGACCAATGGCACAATACTTGTTCGAGCGAACAGTGGTATGACGCTACGTCCGTTGGATTATGCCTGAACGCCTCTAAGGTCGTATCCGAGCTGGACTGCAATGATAAAAATGGGGCAATTGCATTGTATAGCTTTTAAACTATTTAAAGTTCATCATTTATGATGATGGGCGACAATAATAGATGTGATGCTAATGTTATTTGTAACATAACAAGTACGGGAGGATTCGATCACCTGCACGACGCGTTAGTTACATATAAAAACATTATTTAATACAATAGCAATGCCTAGAATCAATTGTAAACGACTTTTGTAACGGGCAAGGTGTTGTAAGCGGAAGAGCAGCTGCCATATTGCGATCCACTGAAGCTCATCCTTAGCTTGATGATTCGATATTTATATAATTATCGTTTCTTATACAAATATATTTAATATATATAATATATTAATGAAATAGATATGTTTCACACATGTTTCGTCATCTAACTAGTGACGCCAAATATTATATTATATTAACATTACAATGTGTTATTATAATTGATCATAAAATGTTTCACACACGTTTCGTCATCTAACTAGTGACGCCAAATATTATATTTATATTATATTATATTATATTAACATTACAATATGTTATTATAATTGATCATAAAATGTTTCAAACATGTTTCGTCATCTAACTAGTGACGCCAAATATTATATTTATATTATATTATATTATATTAACATTACAATATGTTATTATAATTGATCATAAAATGTTTCACACATGTTTCGTCATCTAACTAGTGACGCCAAATATTATATTATATTAACATTACAATATGTTATTATAATTGATCATAAAATGTTTCACACATGTTTCGTCAACTAACTAGTGACGCCAAATATTATATTTATATTATATTATATTATATTAACATTACAATATGTTATTATAATTGATCATAAAATGTTTCACACATGTTTCGTCATCTAACTAGTGACGCCAAATATTATATTTATATTATATTATATTATATTAACATTACAATATGTTATTATAATTGATCATAAAATGTTTCACACATGTTTCGTCATCTAACTGGGTGTCGGGAGCCCCCAGGGTGATTTCACTCTTGGCCCGACAATTAGAGGTAGGCCCCCTTGTGGGTGCATCATAGTGGCTGTGGTTTGTCACCAAAACACCATCTTGGTGATGTCATTCTTGACCGCGGTAATGCATCCTTATAATGCATTACGCACTGTATGGTGCCGTGAGATTAAGCCTTAACGGCAGGTGCTCACGTAAAACCATACAACTCTCTGTCCCTACCTACTCATTCTGTGTTTATTTTTTGAAGCGTGCGGTCATAAAATCTGTGCGCGGATAAAATTAATTTCGCTGTGTTTGTTGTAAAATTTGTGTTTTACCGTCGGCAAAACATAATATTTCCTTGTGTTTTTGCCGTCGGCAGTGTAATTAATTAACACTCATACGCCATAGGGTGTATGAGAAAAATAGTGTTGTAAATTTAGTGCTTTTTAATTGTGTTTAGCGATTTTTGTAAAATCTGTGTTTAAGTGTTTTTAGTGCTTTTAGGTAATTCTAGGTGGTGCGTGGACCTTGGAGAGGACTGGGTGAGTGTGTTATTTATTTTATATATTATATTTTATATATTATATTATATATTCACATATATATTATTTAATATTTGTATATTTAAATAAAAATTAAATATTTTAAAAGGAATAGGTATAGGTCTATGAATTCGGATCTAGAAATGGTGGGCACCACCGAGGATGAGTTCCTCAGTGGTGATCCTAGCCCTAGGAGGATAAAGAGTGCCAAAAAGAGGGTTAAGGATTTGGGATCCTCTGGGGAGGACTCAAGTGGGAAGAAGAAAAAAAATAAGAAAAAGGAGATTATGGAAGAGACAAACAAAAAAGTAGACGGAGACGAAAGTAAAAAGGAACAGACGGACATGGAAAGTGAGGTACAGACGGAAAAAAGAACTGAACGGACGGACAATAAGATTATGCCTCCTCCGGTTGTGGTAAAGGTACCAAAAAAAGTTGTGAAAAAAGAGAATGATGTGGAAAAAATGAAGAAATTGACGGGGAAAATGCATGAAATTGCGTTTGGACTGGAGAATAAAGAGGACACTAGGGCACTAGTGAACATGGCCACGGAATATGAGTCTCTATTATTGGACTTAATAGTAGAGAACTCTTTCCTAAAGGGCAAAATAGAAGTAGTAGGGAATAGAAATGTTCCGAATGTTGTTCCTGTTGCTGGCTCTGTTGTTGGCGGAATAAAAGGGCCAGCAATAGGTGAGAAAAAGGCGGTGGAAACCTTCGCCGTGGTGGTGAAGTCAAAGACTCCGGCTTCTCCGGTCGAGGTTGTAAAGAAAGTTACAACTACGGGGGCGCTGGGAACGCTTAAAAATTCCCCTGCGACCTGAGCATTTGCTTGAGGCGCCGTGTGTGCCGATTGGCGGGTGCGCACGTTAAACATTACATATCTATCTGTCCCTACCTACTGAAACTTGTTTCCAGCTTTCTGATTGCCAGTACGGCTTCCGACGGGGTAGATGTGTGGAAGACGCTTGGACAAGGGTTAAAGAAATGATTGCCGGGAGTGTATCTAAATATGCTCTCGGTATTTTTGTTGACTTTAAAGGAGCATTTGATTGTCTCTTGTGGGATAGGGTGCTGGAAAGGTTGCGTATGCTTGGATGTAGGGAGATGCCACTCTGGAAAAGTTATTTTTCAGAGAGGAAAGCATGCATCCAGCAATTGTATAAATGTAGACATAGTTAGGGGCTGTCCGCAGGGATCCATCTCTGGACCATATATATGGAACATAATGATGGATCCACTGCTCAGGCAGCTAGAAAGGCTATGTAAGTGTGTCGCCTACGCTGATGACCTGCTCATCATTGTTGAAGGCAACAGTAGGCAGGAATTGGAGCGGTCTGGTGAAAACCTGATGGCTCTAATTTCAGATTGGGGTAGGGATGTAGGTGTAGGTATTAACGTGAGCAAGACAAATATGATGCTCCTCAAGGGCTTTTTGTCTTGCAATCGTCATCCTAGTATACATGTGAATGGTGCTCCCATTCGGTATGCTAGGATAATTAAGTATCTAGGAGTATCAGTGGGAGAGAGAATGAGTTTTATGCCTCATATTAATAATATGAGGGATAAAATTGTAGGTGTTGTCGGACCACTCCGACGTGTATTAAGAAATGACTGGGGGCTGAGTAAGCGGGCTGCACGAATGATCTATAATGGATTATTTGTTGCATGTGTTGCTCACTCAGCAAGTGTCTGGTATGACACTGTAGTAAGATGTGTTACGGCTAGGCAAAAAGTAAATTCTTGTCAAAGAATAATGCTGCTAGCAAGTCTGCCAGTGTGTAGAACTGTATCTACGGATGCACTACAAGTCCTAATGGGCGTTCTACCACTGGATTTAGAAGTTATTAGAAGAGGGATTATCTTTAAGAGACTTAGGGAAATTCCTCTAACGGAAAATGACTGGGCAATCAATGCCACAAGTAGGATTGAAGTAAAAAGGGAGGCTTTGTCATTTGCGCTAGGCAAATGGCAGGAAAAATGGTCCTTAAGTGACAAGGGTAGAGTAACGTTTAGGTTTGCTCCTGACGTTAGGGAAATTTTTGAAAGAGGAGGAATTGAGTTCTCTCTCTTTCTAGGGTACCTACTGACTGGACATGGTTCCCTCAATGCGTTCCTGTACGATAGAAGTGCAGGAGTGGATTCCGCTGCATGTGCGTGTGGCTTTCTGGTTGAGGATTGGATGCATGTGCTTTGCACATGTCCTCTGTATTCTGATATCAGGGATCTGCAAGCCATGGGAATTCATTGGCATGAGGGTAATGTTGTATTTAGTAGGGTTCTATCTTCTGAGGATTCTCATTTGGCAATTGCTACTTTTGCCAATGAAGTTTTCAGAAGACGTAGGGCTGCATTAGGAAGGACTTGAGTAGGGTACCTACCCTCTCTCCTTACTAAGTAAGGTATATATGTTGTATATATAGTTTTTAAATTTTTATTTATTTTATTAATATTTTTCTTTTCTTTTTCTTTTAGTAGATGTTTGTTTTGCTGTATCATCGGGGCTAATTAGACGGTATATGTCTAGGCAGATGTTTAGTGTCTGTCTGATATTCTGAATTGTTGTCTGTCTGTTGTGCTAAGCCTGTGAAGGTACTGCTTCGCTTTCACAGATTTGGCACAGTATATATTGAAGGTTTACCCAGGGTTGATTATCTATTGTAATCAACTCTTAATCGGCACCAGCTACGGGTGATAAGGCACCAACTGGTAGTAGCTTATAACATCTAAGTTACGACCTTCCATCGGAGAGGTTTAACATTCCGTACTATGGGTGTCGGGAGCCCCCAGGGTGATTTCACTCTTAGCCCGACAATTAGAGGTAGGCCCCCTTGTGGGAGCATCATAGTGGCTGTGGTTTGTCACCAAAACACCATCTTGGTGATGTCATTCTTGACCGCGGTAATGCATCCTTATAATGCATTACGCACTGTATGGTGCCGTGAGATTAAGCCTTAACGGCAGGTGCTCACGTAAAGCCATACAACTCTGTCCCTACCTACTCTCTAGCGAAACCACAGCCAAGGGAACGGGCTTGGAAAAATCAGCGGGGAAAGAAGACCCCATTGAGCTTGACTCTAATCTGGCAGTGTAAGGAGACATAGGAAGTGTAGAATAAGTGGGAGATAATATGGCCACCTCAATGCAAATTGGGGACCTTTTATCGCCAATGAAATACCACTACTCTTATTGTTTCCTTACTTACTTGATTAAGTGGAACGTGTATCATTATCTAGCTATTATACGGGTATATTTTCATATATATCTTATGGTATTGGGTTTTGATGCAAGCTTCTTGATCAAAGTACTAAGAGTTTGTTATATAATTGTAAACAGATTTTAATGAGATGATAATATTTTTATAATGTTATTTATTAACATTTAAAATTTGGTATAGCTCCCTATACTCAGGTATGACCCAATTCAAGGACATTGCCAGGTAGGGAGTTTGACTGGGGCGGTACATCTCTCAAATAATAACGGAGGTGTCCCAAGGCCAGCTCAGTGCGGACAGAAACCACACATAGAGCAAAAGGGCAAATGCTGACTTGATCTCGGTGTTCAGTACACACAGGGACAGCAAAAGCTCGGCCTATCGATCCTTTTGGTTTAATGAGTTTTTAACAAGAGGTGTCAGAAAAGTTACCACCGGGATAACTGGCTTGTGGCGGCCAAGCGTTCATAGCGACGTCGCTTTTTGATTCTTCGATGTCGGCTCTTCCTGTCATTGTGAAGCAAAATTCAAGGGAACGTGAGCTGGGTTTAGACCGTCGTGAGACAGGTTAGTTTTACCCTATTGATGACAAAAACGTTGTTGCGACAGCATTCCTGCGTAGTACGAGAGGAACCGCAGGTACGGACCAATGGCACAATACTTGTTCGAGCGAACAGTGGTATGACGCTACGTCCGTTGGATTATGCCTGAACGCCTCTAAGGTCGTATCCGAGCTGGACTGCAATGATAAAAATGGGGCAATTGCATTGTATAGCTTTTAAACTATTTAAAGTTCATCATTTATGATGATGGGCGACAATAATAGATGTGATGCTAATGTTATTTGTAACATAACAAGTACGGGAGGATTCGATCACCTGCACGACGCGTTAGTTACATATAAAAACATTATTTAATACAATAGCAATGCCTAGAATCAATTGTAAACGACTTTTGTAACGGGCAAGGTGTTGTAAGCGGAAGAGCAGCTGCCATATTGCGATCCACTGAAGCTCATCCTTAGCTTGATGATTCGATATTTATATAATTATCGTTTCTTATACAAATATATTTAATATATATAATATATTAATGAAATAGATATGTTTCACACATGTTTCGTCATCTAACTAGTGACGCCAAATATTATATTATATTAACATTACAATGTGTTATTATAATTGATCATAAAATGTTTCACACACGTTTCGTCATCTAACTAGTGACGCCAAATATTATATTTATATTATATTATATTATATTAACATTACAATATGTTATTATAATTGATCATAAAATGTTTCAAACATGTTTCGTCATCTAACTAGTGACGCCAAATATTATATTTATATTATATTATATTATATTAACATTACAATATGTTATTATAATTGATCATAAAATGTTTCACACATGTTTCGTCATCTAACTAGTGACGCCAAATATTATATTTATATTATATTATATTATATTAACATTACAATATGTTATTATAATTGTAAAAAAATATATAATTAAATTAATAATATAAAATTAATTAATAAATATAATATATATAATACCCATAATAATATTATGATGTCGCAAAGAGTTAATATATGAAGTGGTAGTGAAGTGATATGTAACGAAATAATTAATATAATGTTTTAAACACAATGTTAATATTAATATATAAATACCATAAGAGTATTTTTGCAATGTATAAAAAAATTTAAGAAATATGTTTTTTTAAAAATTTTTAATGCTATAAGGATGTTTTTGTGATGTTTTATGAATTGACAATAATTTGATAAAAATACAAGTTTTTTATACAATTTTTTTTTTATAAAAAGCTTACAAGTATTTTGAATTTTTCATGAAACTATGGTAAAAAAGTACTATAGGGGCCGATATGATTTGATGTATAAAAAGCTAATGTTCATAAATCTACACAAGATGATTGAATGTTTATTAATACATTCATCATCTAATAAATGTTTTGTATGTTATACAAACTAATGATAAAAGTATGTACCATAAGAGTATTTTTAATTTTTCGCGAAACTAGGGTAAAAATGTACAATAAGGAGTAGTACTAAACTAATGTTAGTACACAAGATGATTGAATGTTTATACATTCATTATATAATAAATGGTACAAAAGTACTATAATATTATGAAGTGTTAAGAACTAATGTTCGTACACACGATGATTGAATGTTTTATACATTTGTCATTTATTCAATGTTGAAGTCTGTTTTGGTACATATGTTTTAATTTTTAATATTAAAATTGTGTTCTACAAATGGACCATCATCAAATATAGTTTGGCATTTATTCAAGAACGTATATATAATATAATATTACATATGATGAAATTTTCAATTTCACATCAAATTTAATACGAAATACAAAATGTATTTTATAATGCGACAAAACATAAAATATTAAGTAAGATGATAATATAAGAATAACAATATGTACATTGTATTGTATTTTATTAAAGAAGATCGAAAAGAAGTTTTTCGTATCTTAATATATATTATAAAAAGAAATATATAACATTATTCTGGTTGATCCTGCCAGTAGTTATATGCTTGTCTCAAAGATTAAGCCATGCATGTCTAAGTACACACGAATTAAAAGTGAAACCGCAAAAGGCTCATTATATCAGTTATGGTTCCTTAGATCGTTAACAGTTACTTGGATAACTGTGGTAATTCTAGAGCTAATACATGCAATGTAAGCACGGACCTATGGGACGTGTGCTTTTATTAGGCTAAAACCAAGCGACCTTTTGGTCGTATAATGGTTGAACTCTAGATAACTTGCAGATCGTATGGTCTTGTACCGACGACAGATCTTTCAAATGTCTGCCCTATCAACTTTTGATGGTAGTATCTAGGACTACCATGGTTGCAACGGGTAACGGGGAATCAGGGTTCGATTCCGGAGAGGGAGCCTGAGAAACGGCTGCCACATCTAAGGAAGGCAGCAGGCGCGTAAATTACCCACTCCCAGCACGGGGAGGTAGTGACGAAAAATAACAATACAGGACTCATTAAAGAGGCCCTGTAATTGGAATGAGTACACTTTAAATCCTTTAACAAGGACCTATTGGAGGGCAAGTTCTGGTGCCAGCAGCCGCGGTAACTCCAGCTCCAGTAGCGTATATTAATGTTGTTGCGGTTAAAACGTTCGTAGTTGAACTTGTGCTTCATACGGGTAGTACAACTATAACTTTAGCTTGTGCTATACCTTATGTATGTAAGCGTATTACCGGTGGAGTTCTTATATGTATTTGTAATACTTGTATTCTTTGCATATTCCTCCTATTTAAACCTGCTTCAATGCTCTTCATCGAGTGTTGTTGTGGGCCGGTACAATTACTTTGAACAAATTAGAGTGCTTAAAGCAGGCTCCAAATGCTTGAATATTTTGTGCATGGAATAATGAAATAAGACCTCTGTTCTACTTTCATTGGTTTTTAGAACAAGAGGTAATGATTAATAGAAGCAGTTTGGGGGCATTAGTATTACGACGCGAGAGGTGAAATTCTTGGACCGTCGTAAGACTAACTTAAGCGAAAGCATTTGCCAAAGATGTTTTCATTAATCAAGAACGAAAGTTAGAGGTTCGAAGGCGATCAGATACCGCCCTAGTTCTAACCATAAACGATGCCAGCTAGCAATTGGGTGTAGCTAATTTTATGGCTCTCTCAGTCGCTTCCCGGGAAACCAAAGCTTTTGGGCTCCGGGGGAAGTACGGTTGCAAAGCTGAAACTTAAAGGAATTGACGGAAGGGCACCACCAGGAGTGGAGCCTGCGGCTTAATTTGACTCAACACGGGAAAACTTACCAGGTCCGAACATAAGCGTGTAAGACAGATTGATAGCTCTTTCTCGAATCTATGGGTGGTGGTGCATGGCCGTTCTTAGTTCGTGGAGTGATTTGTCTGGTTAATTCCGATAACGAACGAGACTCAAATATATTAAATAGATGCTTTCAGGATTATGGTGTTGAAGCTTTTATGGCCTTCATTCACGACTGCAGTAAAATGTACGAGTGTTTGAATGTGTTCATAAAAGTGGAGCCGTACCTGTTGGTTTGTCCCATTATAGGACACTAGCTTCTTAAATGGACAAATTGCGTCTAGCAATAATGAGATTGAGCAATAACAGGTCTGTGATGCCCTTAGATGTCCTGGGCTGCACGCGCGCTACAATGAAAGTATCAACGTGTATTTCCTAGACCGAGAGGTCCGGGTAAACCGCTGAACCACTTTCATGCTTGGGATTGTGAACTGAAACTGTTCACATGAACTTGGAATTCCCAGTAAGTGCGAGTCATTAACTCGCATTGATTACGTCCCTGCCCTTTGTACACACCGCCCGTCGCTTGAATTATTTAGTGAGGTCTCCGGACGTGATCACATGTAACGCACATGTGTTACGGATGTTTCTCAAAAGTTTACCGAACTTGATTATTTAGAGGAAGTAAAAATCGTAACAAGGTTTCCGTAGGTGAACCTGCGGAAGGATCATTAATGCCATGTTCCTATCCGAAGATAATAAAAAAATATATGAAATTTTTCATATAAAATAAAATTATACTATAATGTATAATTGAATAAATACAAAGCAATAAAGCGAATATAAAAAATGTTTCATAATGTTTCGTCATTTAATTAGTGACGCTATAAATTACACTATAAGTTGTACTTAATAATTTAAGTTTTAAGTTTCCAAAAAAAAAAAAAAGGAAACTTTAAAAGACATTCGCAACTAAAAGTGTATTATATTATATTATATATATATGACAGAAAATTTATTAAAATTAAATATTCACTCTAAGCGGTGGATCACTCGGCTCATGGGTCGATGAAGAACGCAGCAAACTGTGCGTCATCGTGTGAACTGCAGGACACATGAACATCGACAATTTGAACGCATATCGCAGTCCATGCTATTATGTAGTTTAATTAATTTTAAAGTACTGCTTGGACTACATATGGTTGAGGGTTGAGGGTAAAATTTAGTAGGTCCTTTTTTTTTTTAAGCACTATATATTATTGAATACACATTATAATATAAAAAATAATGTATTCATAATATGAAATAAATATGATGAAAACACTATTATGCCTCATAAAATAAAAAATGTTAGTAACATTGTATAATTGGGGAATGTCTAGCGTAAATAATAATAATAATATTATTGAAGTAACGTGAATTGCCCCATTTATAATATACATATTATATAATTGTATAAGGAAAATATTTTTTTTTAATATGAGCGCATAATATTAAAATTAATATATATTTATCATATAGATAATATAATATATACATTTGAAATAATAATAATGAATTGTTATATATATTATATACAACCTCAACTCATATGAGATTACCCCCTGAATTTAAGCATATTAATGAGGGGAGGAAAAGAAACTAACAAGGATTTTCTTAGTAGCGGCGAGCGAAAAGAAAACAGTTCAGCACTAAGTCACTTTACCTTTATGGTAAATGTGAGATGCAGTGTATGGAATGTTCAATTCTAACATGAGAAATTAATGATTTAAGTCCTTCTTAAATGAGGCCATTTACCCAAAGAGGGTGCTAGGCCCGTATAACATTAATGATTGTTAGTGAACATTTCCAAAGAGTCGTGTTGCTTGATAGTGCAGCACTAAGTGGGTGGTAAACTCCATCTAAAACTAAATATAACCATGAGACCGATAGTAAACAAGTACCGTGAGGGAAAGTTGAAAAGAACTCTGAATAGAGAGTTAAATAGTACGTGAAACTGCTTAGAGGTTAAGCCCGATGAACCTGAATATCCATTATGGAAAATTCATCATTATGATTGTTATATAAATTTAAAAAAAAATATTATAATAATGGTGTGCATTTTTTCTATATAAGGACATTGTAATCTATTAACAAAATTATAAAAATTTATCATAAGATTAATGGTTTTAAAGTTTTATTTAAATATATTTTGCTTGTGCATCATATAAATTATATAAATGCTATTAATTTGATAAATTGTTGATAGATTTAATTATATATAGTGCTTAAATATATATATTTTATAATTATATATAAATCAATTGATTTTTATATTAATTATATGCACTTATATGATTTACAATGCGAAAGATTCAGGATACCTTCGGGACCCGTCTTGAAACACGGACCAAGGAGTCTAACATATTTGCAAGTTATTGGGATTAAAAAACCTAATAGCATAATTAACATAACGAAAAATTTATTATAATAAGGGATTAGTTTTTAGTACTATATATATATATTTATATGTATAGTCTATTAATTCAATCCCGGGGCGTTCTATATAGTTATGTATAATAATATTTATATTATTTATACCTCTAACTAGAACGTACCTTGAGCATATATGCTGTGACCCGAAAGATGGTGAACTATACTTGATCAGGTTGAAGTCAGGGGAAACCCTGATGGAAGACCGAAACAGTTCTGACGTGCAAATCGATTGTCAGAATTGAGTATAGGGGCGAAAGACTAATCGAACCATCTAGTAGCTGGTTCCCTCCGAAGTTTCCCTCAGGATAGCTGGTGCATTTTAAATTTATATAATATAATCTTATCTGGTAAAGCGAATGATTAGAGGCCTTAGGGTCGAAACGACCTTAACCTATTCTCAAACTTTAAATGGGTAAGAATCTCACCTTTGTTGGTATGAAGGTTGTGGTTGTGATATAATGTGCCCAGTGGGCCACTTTTGGTAAGCAGAACTGGTGCTGTGGGATGAACCAAACGTAATGTTACGGTGCCCAAATTAATAACTCATGCAGATACCATGAAAGGCGTTGGTTGCTTAAAACAGCAGGACGGTGGACATGGAAGTCGTAATCCGCTAAGGAGTGTGTAACAACTCACCTGCCGAAGCAACTAGCCCTTAAAATGGATGGCGCTTAAGTTATATACCTATACATTACCGCTAAAGTAAATGGTTTATATTCAATTTCGGTTGGATAATAAATTTTGATACTTTAGTGAGTAGGAGGGTACGATGGTGTGCGTAGAAGTGTTTGGCGTAAGCCTGCATGGAGCCGCCATTGGTACAGATCTTGGTGGTAGTAGCAAATAATCGAATGAGACCTTGGAGGACTGAAGTGGAGAAGGGTTTCGTGTGAACAGTGGTTGATCACGAGTTAGTCGGTCCTAAGTTCAAGGCGAAAGCTGAAAATTTTCAAGTTATAATAATAAATTAATATATGTTATATGATAATGAAACACTTGAAAATTAATTGAACGAAAGGGAATACGGTTCCAATTCCATAACCTGTTGAGTATCCGTTTATTTATTAAATGTGGGCCTTGTGCTCATCCTGGTAACAGGAACGACCATAAAGAAGCCGTCGAGAGATATCGGAAGAGTTTACTTTTCTGTTTTATAGTCGTACTAACATGGAAGTCTTTCGAAGAGAGATATGGTAGATGGACTAGAAGAGCATGACATTTACTGTTGTGTCGATATATTCTCCTCGGACCTTGAAAATTTATGGTGGGGTCACGCAAACTTCTCAACAGGCCGTACCAATATCCGCAGCTGGTCTCCAAGGTGAAGAGTCTCTAGTCGATAGAATAATGTAGGTAAGGGAAGTCGGCAAATTAGATCCGTAACTTCGGGATAAGGATTGGCTCTGAAGATTGAGATAGTCGGGCTTGATTGGGAAGCAATAATATGGTTTATGTGCTCGTTCTGGGTAAATAGAGATTTTCGGATCTTGTTCCTCGGATAGTAGTTACGTAACCAATTGTGGAACTTTCTTGCTAAAATTTTTAAGGGATAATCATTTACTTGATATATCCTTTTTAAATTATAACGATTATCAATTAATAATCAATTCAGAACTGGCACGGACTTGGCGAATCCGACTGTCTAATTAAAACAAAGCATTGTGATGGCCCTAACGGGTGTTGACACAATGTGATTTCTGCCCAGTGCTCTGAATGTCAAAGTGAAGAAATTCAAGTAAGCGCGGGTAAACGGCGGGAGTAACTATGACTCTCTTAAGTGAGATCATAGACGTGCCTACCCTCCACCTCCACGTGGTTCCCGCCGGGCAACGCTATTATTAGCGGCCAAGAGAGGACAAGGCTTTACGGGTCTTGGGGGTCGCCAGCCCTCTTGACCTTTAATATGTTGGCCCGACTAATACACGAAATCAAAGAAACCGAAACGACCCTCCGTCCACTGATAGAGGGTCCCAACATTCTCTTCATTCTTCTGTCCGTCCGATTCCCTCGACTTCTTCCAATAGTAACGCTTTGGCTATTCCTTCCCCTCTTTCATTACATGTCCGCGAGCTTAACCTTCACTACTGTGATTTCTGCGAACGCGGCTTCTCTTCTAAATCCGGCGCCGGAGTACATATGAGGCGCGTCCACCCTGACGACTTCGACCGAATTAGAACCCGGACTGATGTCAAACTAAGGTGGTCCGACGAAGAAAAGCGAATGCTAGCGCGCAAAGAGGCTGAATTGGGCAATGTTCGATTTATCAACAAAGAGCTTGCTCCTTTCTTCCCGTCTAGAACTCTCGAAGCGATTAAGAAAGAGAGGCGACATCCCGAGTACCGCCGCATGGTCGAGGAATTTAGAGCGACCTTCATGGCTAATGAGGTGGCGCAGCCGCCAGTCAACCCTGCGTCTTATCCCACAGAGGCTCCCACCCTATTGGAACCACAACCCCGAGACGACGCTAGTAACGAAACCCTGAGCGCCCTACTCAACACCCCAAGATTCGCTAACCGTAACTGGTCCTCTGATAGAATTGATTCCATTGCGAGGAACGCACCACTCCAGGGGAAACTCTGTACCTTGGCCGAAATTACCCAATACCTGCAAGAAATCTTACCGGGCGCGACTCCTGCTCCTAACATCAGAAGGGCATCCCCAAACATTGCTAATAACACCTTGAGCCGCAGGAAGATTAGGAGGATGACATATGCCAATACCCAGAGGAACTGGTCTAAACATCAAGGCCGTTGTATCAAGGAAATTCTGGATGGTGAAAATATCTCAACACTGCCCCCCAGTGATGTGATGGTACCCTTCTGGCGTACTGTTATGCAACAGGAATGTATGAGCTCCCCGCCACTATCATCTTGTTTGCATCTTATTGACAGCCTTTGGGCTCCAATTACCCCTGAGGAAATCCTCGCGTGCAAACTCGAGCTCTCCACATCACCGGGTCCAGACGGGATCTCCGCCCGTGACCTTAGAGAGATCCCTCCGGAAATCCTGGGGAAGTTATTTTCCATGATACTTTGGTGCGGGCGCTTACCAACGTCCCTAACGAAATCTAGGACAGTCTTTATTCCTAAGAAAACGGATGCATCGGCCCCCGGTGACCTATTTCCGTTGAGTCGGTTATTACACGCCTCCTACACAAGGTCCTTGCCAGTCGTTTGAGTAGCAAGATTCAACTTGACCTAAGGCAACGGGCTTTCCTTCCGACAGATGGTACTGGCGACAACACTGTCCTCCTTGACGTGGTGCTTCAACAGGTCAGAACCTCATTTACATCCTGCTACCTGGCCTCCTTGGATGTTAGTAAGGCGTTCGACTCCGTCTCCCATCAGGCGATCTTTACTGCTCTGCAGGCTAAAGGGGTTCCGCAAGAAGTCACCGATTACATTCAAAATTTCTATACCACGTCATCTACGGTATTAATCGGTGATTCATGGTCCTCGGACTCGTTTGTCCCCAAAAGAGGAGTCAAGCAAGGCGACCCGATGTCACCAATTATCTTTAACATCGTCATTGACCACCTGCTTAAATATCTCCCTGAGGAAGTAGGCGTCCGCATTGATGGATATGCATTCAATGCCCTAGCCTTCGCGGACGACTTAATCCTACTGGCTACTACACCTGCTGGTCTACAACTCCTCCTTGACAAAACGTCCGAGTTCCTCGGTAACTGCGGTCTCTCCCTCAATGCAGCAAAATGTTTGACCGTGAGCATTAAAGGTCAGCCAAAACAGAAAAACTCGGTTGTGGAACCAAGAACTTTCAGCCTAAATGGCCGCCCGCTTCCGGCCCTCAAACGCACTGACACCTGGCGTTATCTGGGCATCGACTTTACGGCAGATGGGCGTTGCAAAGTCAACTTGCAAAATGATCTGGCCTCCAAACTCGGTAAACTAACCAGTGCGCCCTTAAAACCCCAACAACGTCTTCATGCTTTGCGCACTGTGCTAATCCCCCAGTTATACCACAAGCTTTCCCTTGGAGCGACCCGCATTAGCTGTCTAAACAAGGCAGACAGGTTGGTGCGATGTTATATACGCCGCTGGTTATCTCTTCCTAGCGACGTGCCCATAGCCTTCTTCCATGCAGCTACCTCCGATGGAGGACTGGGCATCCAATGCCTACGGTGGTTTGCCCCACTGATGAGGAAAAGGCGCCTCGAGGGCATTAATATACCGACAAACGAAGAGATTACAGCTATCACCAATGCGGTGGGACGGGAAATTGCGAGGACTGAGATGAGGCTCCGTGCTGATAATGGTCACCTCCTGGCTCTCCGTGACATTTATAGTTATTTCGGACGGAAACTCCATCAGTCCGTCGATGGCGCAGGCTTACGAGAAGCACATAATCATGAACAGGCGCACCGCTGGATTCGTGAGCCTACGAGACTGCTCTCTGGCAGGGACTTCATCCAATGCGTTCGGCTACGGATTAATGCCCTTCCCTCAAAATCCAGAACATTACGCGGACGCCACGAAGACCGCTTCTGCCGCGCGGGCTGCCACAATATCGAAACGTCCTACCATGCAATCCAAGCCTGCCACAGGACATCTGCCGCACGAATTGATCGCCATAATGCCGTAGCCTCCTTTGTGGTACAAAAGCTTAAACAGCAGGGCTACTCCGTAATTGAAGAACCTCATCTCAGAACTTCAGCAGGTTTAAGGAAGCCACCTATTCCAGTTACTTTTTAGCATTCGTAGCGAACGGACGTGTTAGCGCGTAATATTTACGAAATAATACGTTTTATTACCTCGTGTTTATTTAGTGGCGATTTTTAATCCTTTTCGTGTGTGTGATAAAATTTGTGTTTTGCGGTACGTGTTTATTACCTACTGCACTGTGTGAATTTTATTAAAATATACCTGGGACCATAAAAACCCTTTTTTTAGTGAAACTAAAGTGACGTACCTGTGTGTGAAGTGACCTAATATACACTTGATAGGCTGCCTGCTGCCAAAAAAAAAAAAAATATATATAATATACCTGGGCTATAAAAACCCTTTTTAGTGAAAGTGAAGTAATATACCTGTGTGAAGTGATTTAAAAATTTTACCTGCTGCCAAAACAAATTATTATTTTGTGACCCCTTGAAGGGATATTTAATAGTGAATATTGAAAAGAAAAATAAAGTGTTAGTGGACAAAATTCTGGAAATGCAGCGTCCCTCTAAGAGGACACAGTCTGAATCTTCGGATTCATCCAGCGACAGCGAGCCAATGGGGGAAAAGGTGATGAAAGCCCCTGTATTACATAAGAAGAAGAAAGTGTCCAAAAGCAGTGGTGCTGATGATGAAGTGAAAGTAGTACCCGCAAGTGACACCGATGTTGCCTTGACGAAGCAGAAAAAGCTGAAAAAAAAGAGAAAAGGATACACCCGCAGTGCCCGATGATGCCAATAAGACCATCAAAACCAAGAAGGTGGTAAAAGCCAAAAAAGCCGCCGCAGAAAGCATTGTAGATGAGATGAAGGCCATCACTTCGTTTTCCATGACGATGGAGTTAAGAAGAGCTCGATGAGAAAAGTCATGGATGTCTGCAGCCAGTATGAGGCCTTAATAGTGAAAATGGCGGAGGAAAACTCCCGCCTAAAAGGTAGACTTGATGTGATGGAGGGTATCAAGCCGACGCCGCAGAAAATCGCTGCACCAATTATCGCTACGGCACCAAAGTCGCTGTTGAAACCGCCCGTGCAAACCTGGTCGGCTGTGGTATCCAGCAATATGCCCGAGGATACTCCCGAGGCCATCGTTAAGAAAGTGGTAAATGAGGTCGGACCGACTCTTGGCGTGAGGGTTCACGATGTCAAACCCATTAAAAAGGGTGGAGCAATCATTCGCACTCCATCCATTGCGGAAAGAGACAAGCTGGTCAAAAATACAAAGTTCACCGAGGCCGGTTTGAAAGTTGCACCTAATAAAGAAAAGGGCAAAAGGCTGCTAATAAAAGGGGTGCATATGCAAATAACCCCGGACGATTTCATGAAGGATCTTTTTGATATGAACCTCGAGGGTATTTGTGGCTCTCTGGAGGTCTTCAAAAAAGCTGTTACCCTGGTAAGCAAGCCTTGGGAGGCCAACGCTGATAAATCAATGAATGTAATGATTGAAGGCACTGCTGAAATTGTTGATAAGCTTCTGGAGGTTGGCCGCGTATACTCGAAATGGTTTTCTTTCAGGGTACATGAGATTGATATTGTACCTGGATGTTATAGATGCCTCTCGTTCGACCACAGGATCAAGGATTGCAGGATGAAAGGAAGCACCTGTCGGCGCTGTGGTGCTGAAGGACATCAAGTGCGCACATGCACGAGGGACATCAACTGCAGGAACTGCGCCTTTAGAGGATTGACAGCGGATCACTACATGATGTCATCAAATTGCCCGATATATAAGAGTTTAGTAGCGAGGGCAGCAGCTAGACATTAAAATGGTAAGTCTACTGCAACTTAATTGTAGGAGATGTTCGGCAGTTATGGCCGAACTTGGACAAACAATGACGAAAAACAATAGTAGAATTGCATTATTGCAAGAGCCGTATAGTTTCTCTGGCCAAGTCAGAGGGCTACCGGGCCATATGCGAATTTTCGCGGATGCTAGGTGCAATTCTGCTATTGTAATAAACGACAATAGCTTGGATTGTGTTAGGGTTTTATCTACAGATTTAGGTATTCTAGTTAATGTAACTGGAACATTTGGAAATATTTTCCTCTGTTCTAGTTACTTCAAATATAACGAAGAAATTAGTCCGTATCTATCCTTTATGGATAGAATTATTGATATAGTTGGCAATACTCCAGTTATAATTGGAGCAGATGCCAATGCATCTTCGACACTCTGGCATAGTAAAATTTCTGGCCACGCTAGAAATACTGCGCTAGACAGAGGATATGCTCTGTCCGAATATATAGTTTCCAGAAATCTGCATATACTGAACGAACCAAGCGAGTTGTATACCTTTGACGGACCAAGAGGTATGAGCGACATCGACGTAACCTTTTGTAATATTTCTGCTCTAACCCATTTTAATTTCAGGTGGAGCATCATTAGGGATTGTGGTATAAGTGACCATAATCCAATAAGTATTAATATATGTATTCCGTCCGATAGAAACAATAATGAGCACATCGAACGCATTAAGCGATGGCGAACTGCCGGAGCTAATTGGGATGCCTTCAGTGTACTCATTACTGATGCCTTTACATCAATTTCTGTTAGGGAATTTGATGTATTGACCATTGAACAGCAAATCAATACTATTAGGGAAACGGTTGAATCGATCAGTAACTCTTTTCTCGGCAGGTGTCGCAAGACAACTCGCCGGGGGGTGAGGTGGTGGTCGCCTCAACTTAATCAAGAGAGAAAAACTGTTAGGAGAAATAGGTGTAGGTTTCAGAGAGCTCGTAGAGCTGGCTCTGAAAATACTGAGCAACTTAGGGAAATTTATAGGGAATCCTTACGTGCATATAAAAGTCTGATTATACGCACTAAATTAGAAGATTGGCAGCAATTTGTTACGGCGGATAGTGATAATCCCTGGGGGGATGTATACGGGATCTGTCGTGGCAAATTTCGTATGGTAGACGTCTCCGGTATCCGTGTCGACAATAACATTTTGACTACGTGGAAAGACAATATTACAGCACTGACAAAACAGTTCTTCCCGGGATTACAGAGTGTGGTGAATCCCCCGGATTTTGGGGGTTTGCCGCCTCCGCCATCCTTGGAACGGCATGAAATCTCACACGCGGTGGCCTTACTCAAATCGAGGAAATCTCCCGGTGTGGATGGCATGACGGGCGAAATGGTGAAGGCTTTATGGAAATCCATACCGGATTATCTATACAGCCTTTACTCAAAGTGTATTAACACTGGTTATTTTCCGCAAGAGTGGAAAGTGGCACGTGTTACTATACTCTTGAAATCGCAGGACAAGGACAGAACTGACCCTAGTTCGTACAGGGGCATCAGTCTCTTACCGGTTCTAGGGAAAGTATTAGAAAGGGTGATGGTGGAAAGACTACATAGGGATATGAATATTCAACTTTCCAATTCACAATACGGGTTTAGGAATAGACTTAGTGTAGAAGACGCGTGGACGTACGTAAAGCGCACTGTTTCCCAGAGTAATAGTAAATACATCCTTGGTGTATTTATTGATTACAAAGGGGCATTTGACAATCTGTTGTGGAATGAGGTTTTGGTGCGACTTCGCATGGTTGGATGTCGTGAAATGGCTCTATGGAAGAGCTATTTTACCGGCAGGAAAGCTTGCGTTGTTGGATCAAACGATACCATAACAACAGATGTTGTTCGTGGCTGTCCGCAAGGATCCATCTGTGGTCCATATATATGGAACATAATGATGGATTCCCTGTTAAAGGATTTAGAACGATCTGTCAAATGTTGTGCATACGCGGATGATTTGCTTTTAATGGTCGAGGGTGAATCCCGTTCTGAAATAGAACGGAAAAGTAGTGAATTCCTAGGGATAGTCAGGAGTTGGGGTGAAAGTGTTGGTGTCGGCGTATCAGTCGACAAGACAGTGATGATGCTGCTTAAAGGCAGATTATCACAAAATCGCCATCCAAGCGTCAGACTAAATGATCGGCCTCTGAGATATGTCTCAGAGGTAAAATATTTAGGTATAAAAATGTCCGAGAGAATGTGTTTTCTCCCCCATATTACTACTATGAGGGATAAAATCACTGGTTTAGTAGGGATGATTCGCCGAGTACTTCGAAAAGACTGGGGTCTAAGTAGAACAGCTACTCGGCGAATCTATAATGGATTATTTGTTGCTTGTGCCACATATGGAGCAAGCATTTGGTATTCGTCCTTATCAACTGACAGATATAAGCAGAAATTGCTTATGTGTCAGAGAATAATGCTTTTAGCATGTATTCCCGTCTGTTGTACAGTATCCACTGATGCTTTACAAGCATTAATGGGTGCTGTACCACTAGATATTGAGGCTAAACGCCGCGCAATATCATTTAAAATCAAAAGGAATTATGACTTGGATGACGATGACTGGCCAGAAGCCAGTAGACAAAATGTAAGTCCGAGCAAGATGAAAACTCTGCTACTTGAGGCTGCTCTCTCTAGATGGCAATCTAGATGGGATAACAGTGTCAATGGCAGAGTAACATATAGGTTCATACCAAAAGTCTCCTCGGTGGTAGAGAATGCTAATTTTACATTCACTTTATACCAAGGATTCTTTCTGACAGGACATGGGTCATTCAATGACTTTTTATATGGACGAAATACTGGTGTTGCCTCTAGTGCATGCACTTGTGGATCTCACTCCGAGGACTGGACACATGTCCTTTGTACATGTACCAACTACTCGGAATACAGAAACCTGCAAGGAATGGGTGTACGTGAGGCGAACGGAGTATTTGACTTTACAAAGATTCCTTGCAAAAAGGAATATTTTGATAATTTTGGCAGATTTGCCAAATTAGTTTTTGAAAAACGTCGGACACTTGCAAGTCGGCCTAGTCTGACTAATTAATACCGGCGGAAAAAATATATTATAAATTATTATGATTTATTATTTATCATTATTATTTATTATTATTATTTATTATTTATTATTTATTATTTATTATTTATTATTTATTACTTATTTTCATTATTTATTAGTTCCTTATTATTTATTATTCTTTTCTGGGCAGAATTGGGTATATATAAATATACTGTTGATTTTTGCCCATTAACTTATTATGCTGGGTGTCTGGGCATGTACTACCCTTCAATTACCGGCATAATTTTACTTTTAATTTTACTCTTCATTTTACTGTAATTTTACTTTTAATTTTACTTTAATTTTACTTTTGTGTTCATTTATTAATATATATTTTTTCCCATTTCAGCCTTGTTGTGGCGTTCTTTTGGTGACCAGTCCGGAGATGTAAGGTCTTACACTGGTAGTATTCCTCTTAGCGGAATACGAGGTTCGACCCAGGAACTTATTGCTGGTACCACGGGATGCTAGAGCCCCAGGAACTTGTTCCTGCTAGCATATTGAGGTAGGCCCCCTTGTGGGAGCATCGTGGTGGCTGTGATTTCCCCCTAACGGGGTGAGAGTAGGTTGTACCCTCTCCACCGAGGAGTGGAGTCCATATCCTTACAATATGGCTCCTAGATCGGTACCTAACGGGGCGTTGGGAGGCGCATATCTTTCCCCTGCATCTGAGCTCCGGCTTGAGATGCCGCGTGATTAAGCCTCCACGGCAGGAACACACGTTAAACACTTGACTTCATGTCCCTACCTACCATTCGGTGTTTATTTTTTGAAGTGAACGGTTGTGATTATTGTTCGCGGATAAAATTAATTTCGCTGTGTTTGTTGTAAAATTAGTGTTTTACCGTCGGCAAAACATATTATTTGCTTGTTCTTTGCCGTCGGCAGTGTAATTAATTAACACTCATACGCCATAGGGTGTATGAGAAAACAGTGTTGTAAATTTAGCGATTTAAATTGTGTTTAGTGTTTTTTAACAAAATTGTGTTTTAGTGCTTTTTTGTGTTTTTAGTGATTTTAGGTGTGATTTTAGGTGGTGCATTGGACTACGTGGTGCTTTGGAGAGGACTCGGGTGGATTTCGGCTCTGCTGGAAAAATTTGGTAAGTGGATATAAATATTCACTTATATATTATTTTAATATTTGTATATTTAAATAAAAATTAAATATTGTATAAGAGATAGTGTATGAATTCGGATATGGAAATGGTGGGCATCACTGAGGATGAGTTCCTCAGTGGTGATCCTAGCCCTAGAAGAGTAAAAATTGCTAAGAAGAGGGTTAAGGATTTGGGATCCTCGGGGGAGAACTCAAGTGGGAAGAAGAAAAAAAATAAGAAAAAGGAGATTATGGAAGAGACAAACAAAAAAGTAGACGGAGACGAAACTAAGAAGGAACAGACGGACATGAAAAGTGAGATACAGATGGAAAAAAGAACTGAACGGACGGACAATAAGATTATGCCTCCTCCGGTTGTGGTAAAGATACTAAAAAAAGTGGTGAAAAAAGAGAATGATGTGGAAAAAATGAAGAAATTGACGGGGAAAATGCATGAAATTGCGTTTGGACTTGAGAATAAAGAGGACACTAGGGCACTAGTAAACATGGCCACGGAATATGAGTCTCTATTATTGGACTTAATAATAGAGAACTCTTTCCTAAAGGGCAAAATAGAAGTAGTAGGGAATAGAAATGTTCCGAATGTTGTTCCTGTTGCTGGCTCTGTTGTTGGCGGAATAAAAGGGCCAGCAATAGGAGAGAAAAAGGAGGTGGAAACCTTCGCCGTGGTGGTGAAGTCAAAGACTCCGGCTTCTCCGGTCGAGGTTGTAAAGAAAGTTACAACTGAGGTCTGTCCGACTTTGGGTGTTAGGGTCCATGACCTTAAGCCCATCAAAAAAGGTGGTGCGATTATTCGCACAAGATCTAGCTCCGAAAGGGAGAAGATCTTGAAAAATAAGAAATTTGGGGAGGTTGGCCTGGAAGTGGCTAAAAATTTGCCACCCAAGCCAAGGGTTGTTATTAAGGGGGTGGAATCCCTTATCACCCCTGATGAATTTATGTTGTAGCTCTATGAGCTCAATGTCAAGAATGCCTTTAAATCCTTTGAGGATTTCAAGAAAGGCATGAGTATCCTGTCCAAACCATGGACAGGAACAGACGGAAAGTCGGTTCATGTCATAATAGAGGGCACAACCGAGGTAATAAGACAAATTACGGACATAGGACGTATATACGTTAAGTGGTTCTCGTTTCGCGTGTTTCCACAGGATCAGGTGACTGGTTGCTTTAGGTGCCTGTCATTTGACCACCTGGTTAGGAGCTGTAAGGCGAAATCCTCGACTTGCAGAAGATGTGGGGAGACTGGACACCTGGTGAAGAGTTGTCCTAACAGCCTTAAATGCAGAAATTGTGCATTTTATGGTCGGCCCGCCGATCATTTAATGTTATCGTCGGCATGCCCGACATATAGAGCAATAGTAGATAGAAAAGTTGCAAGACATTAATGATGATGAATTCTCACATCATTAGTGTGCTGCAGCTGAATTGTGATCGGGGAGAAGCTGCCATGGCAGAAATTGGACAGGTTATGACTGAACACAATTGTAGGATTGCATTGCTACAGGAGCCATATGAAAAATATGGTAAACCGGTGGCTCTGCCGGCCTTTATGAAAAGGTTTGCAGATAAAAGATGCAATTCTGCAATTGTAATTAATGACAATAATTTAGACTGTGTGTTAGTCTGCTCCAGTGATTGGGGGGTATGTGTTAGTGTCGAGGGTGCATTTGGTGGTTTCTACCTATGCTCCTCGTACTTTAAACACAGTGAGGACATTGAGCCGTATCTGACATTCCTGGAAAGGGTGTTAGAGTTGGCTGGTAATGCTCCTCTGTTGATAGGGACAGATGCGAATGCATCTTCTATGCTCTGGCACAGCAAAATATCGGCACATGCCGGTCATGCTGCCCAGAATAGGGGTAACGTTATGTCTGAGTGGTGTATATCTAACAATGTATACACCATAAACGAAATGACTGAACTGTATACGCTCTCTAGTGCGAACGGATGCAGTGACATTGACGTGACCATAGTTAACGAATCTGCTAGAAGGCATTTCAATTTTGATTGGAATGTCTTCAATGGCAGTGGACTATCCGACCATAATCCTATTGTTGTAAGGATTAGTAATTTAAGTAGGAATAGTGTTAGGGAAGATTTTATTAGCGGACGATGGGTGTTGATTGGAACACCTATTCGTCCAAAATTAGGGAAAAATTTTCCAATATTTCATTGGAGAATTTTTCGCTGGAAGATATTGATGGGCAGGTAGAGACAGTAAATGGCTTAGTTGGGAATGTCAATGACGCATTTCTCGGCAGATCCCGTAAGGGCTGTCGGAAGGTGTCATGGTGGACACCCCAGCTGACGCTAAAAAGAATACAAGTGCGACATTGTAGAGGGTTGTACCAAAGAGCTAGAAGAAATAATTCTGGTAATTTGGAACAGCTCAAAGAGACATATCAGATAGCTCGACTGGAATATAGGAGACTAATTCTGTCCGAAAAATTGGATAATTGGTATAAATTTGTTGAAGAACACAAGGATGACCCATGGGGTGACGTCTACAGGATTTGTAGAGGTTATGGGTCAGATAATAATGTGACTTCATTGACGGTGGGTAACACTGTTCATACAACCTGGACGGAGTGTATGACGGCGTTGACGGACCAGTTCTTTCCAAGACTAACGGAGGATGTAGTGCATCAGAATATTTCTGATGAGCTGCACTCACCGACCTTGGAGCGTTATGAAATTTCGCATGCGGTTGCCTCTCTCAAATCGAGAAGGTCACCGGGTATGGATGGATTAACGGGCGAAATGTGTAAGGCAATGTGGAAATCCATTCCGGATTTTCTGCACAGCCTTTACACAAAGTGCATGGACATGGGCTATTTTCCAGTTAAATGGAAAATGGCACGTATCACTGTACTGTTAAAATCGCAGAACAAATTAAGGACGGATCCGAGCTCGTATCGTGGCATAAGTCTTCTTCCAGTACTTGGAAAAGTGCTGGAGAGGATAATGATTGAAAGACTGGAATCTTGTTTCCAGCTTTCTGATTGCCAGTACGGCTTCCGACGGGGTAGATGTGTGGAAGACGCTTGGACAAGGGTTAAAGAAATGGTTGCCGGGAGTGTATCTAAATATGCTCTCGGTATTTTTGTTGACTTTAAAGGAGCATTTGATTGTCTCTTGTGGGATAGGGTGCTGGAAAGGTTGCGTATGCTTGGATGTAGGGAGATGCCACTATGGAAAAGTTATTTTTCAGAGAGGAAAGCATGCGTGGCTGGATCCAGCAATTGTATAAATGTAGACATAGTTAGGGGCTGTCCGCAGGGATCCATCTCTGGACCATATATATGGAACATAATGATGGATCCACTGCTCAGGCAGCTAGAAAGGCTATGTAAGTGTGTCGCATACGCTGATGACCTGCTCATCATTGTTGAAGGCAACAGTAGGCTGGAATTGGAGCGGTCTGGTGAAAACCTGATGGCTCTAATTTCAGATTGGGGTAGGGATGTAGGTGTAGGTATTAACGTGAGCAAGACAAATATGATGCTCCTCAAGGGCTTTTTGTCTTGCAATCGTCATCCTAGTATATATGTGAATGGTGCTCCCATCCGGTATACTAGGATAATTAAGTATCTAGGAGTATCAGTGGGAGAGAGAATGAGTTTTATGCCTCATATTAATAATATGAGGGATAAAATTGTAGGTGTTGTCGGACCACTCCGACGTGTAATGAGAAATGACTGGGGGCTGAGTAAGCGGGCTGCACGAATGATCTATAATGGATTATTTGTTGCATGTGTTGCTCACTCAGCAAGTGTCTGGTATGACACTGTAGTAAGATGTGTTACGGCTAGGCAAAAAGTAAATTCTTGTCAAAGAATAATGCTACTAGCAAGTCTGCCAGTGTGTAGAACTGTATCTACGGATGCACTACAAGTCCTAATGGGCGTTCTACCACTGGATTTAGAAGTTATTAGGAGAGGGATTATCTTTAAGAGACTTAGGGAAATTCCTCCAACGGAAAATGACTGGGCAATCAATGCCACAAGTAGGATTGAAGTAAAAAAGGAGGCTTTGTCATTTGCGCTAGGCAAATGGCAGGAAAAATGGTCCTTAAGTGACAAGGGTAGAGTGACGTTTAGGTTTGCTCTTGACGTTAGGGAAATTTTTGAAAGAGGAAGAATTGAGTTCTCTCTCTTTCTAGGGTACCTACTGACTGGACATGGTTCCCTCAATGCGTTCCTGTACGATAGAAGTGCAGGAGTGGATTCCGCTGCATGTGCGTGTGGCTTTCTGGATGAGAATTGGATGCATGTGCTTTGCACATGTCCTCTGTATTCTGATATCAGGGATCTGCAAGCCATGGGAATTCATTGGCATGAGGGTAATGTTGTATTTAGTAGGGTTCTATCTTCTGAGGATTCTCATTTGGCAATTGCTACTTTTGCCAATGAAGTTTTCAGAAGACGTAGGGCTGCATTAGGGAGGACTTGAGTAGGGTACCTACTCTCTCTCTTTACTAAGTAAGTTATATATGTTGTATATATAGTTTTTAAATTTTTATTTATTTTATTAATATTTTTCTTTTCTTTTTCTTTAAGTAGATGTTTGTTGCTGTATCATCGGGGCTAATTAGACGATATATGTCTAGGCAGATGTTTAGTGTCTGTCTGATATTCTGAATTGTTGTCTGTCTGTTGTGCTAAGCCTGTGGAGGTACTGCTTCGCTTTCACAGATTTGGCACAGTATATATTGAAGGTTTACCCAGGGTTGATTATCTATTGTAATCAACTCTCAATCGGCACCAGCTACGGGTGATAAGGCACCAACTGGTAGTAACTTATAACATCTAAGTTACGACCTTCCATCGGAGAGGTTTAACATTCCGTACTATGGGTGTCGGGAGCCCCCAGGGTGATTTCACTCTTGGCCCGACAATTAGAGGTAGGCCCCCTTGTGGGTGCATCATAGTGGCTGTGGTTTGTCACCAAAACACCATCTTGGTGATGTCATTCTTGACCGCGGTAATGCATCCTTATAATGCATTACGCACAGTATGGTGCCGTGAGATTAAGCCTTAACGGCAGGTGCTCACGTAAAACCATACAATTCTCTGTCCCTACCTACCATTCGGTGTTTATTTTTTGAAGCGTGCGGTCATAAAATCTGTGCGCGGATAAAATTAATTTCGCTGTGTTTGTTGTAGAATTGGTGTTTTACCGTCGGCAAAACATAATATTTCCTTGTGTTTTTGCCGTCGGCATTGCAATTAATTAACACTCATACGCCATAGGGTGTATGAGAAAAATAGTGTTGAACATTTAGTGCTTTTTAATTGTGTTTAGTGATTTTTGTAAAATCTGTGTTTAAGTGTTTTTAGTGCTTTTAGGTAATTCTAGGTGGTGCGTGGACCTTGGAGAGGACTGGCTGAGTGTGTTATTTTATTTTATATATTATATTTTATATATTATATTTTATATATTGTGTTGTATATTGTTTTTTACATTTTATATTTTATATTTTAGATATATTATATATAGTTTAGCTTATAGGAGTCTATGATTTCTGATTTAGACATGGTGGGCACCACTGAGGATGAGTTCCTCAGTGGTGATCCTAGCCCTAGGAGGATAAAAGTTGCAAAAAAAAAGGGTGAAGGATTTGGGATCTTCTGGGGAGGATTCAAGTGAAAAAAAGAGTGGTAAAAATAAGAAAAAAAAAAGAAGTTAGTACTGAACAAACGGACAATGAAATACAACGGAAGGAAAATGAGACCGGACAGAAGAAAAATAATAAGACTGAACGGGCGGACAAAGAGATTATGCCTCCTCCGGTTGTAGGAGTAGTGCCGAAAAAGAAAAGTAATGAACTAGATAGAATGAGGATACTGACAGGGAGAATGCATGAGATTGCATTTGGACAAACTAACAAGGAGGACACCAAAGTGATAGTAAATATGGCTACTGAATATGAGGGATTATTGTTGGACCTCATAATAGAAAATAGTTGGTTAAAGGGAAAAAAAAAGGGTCGGAAAACCGACCGTTAAAGGGGTAAATGTCGAAAATAAAGGCAGGGAAATACCACTACCAGATAGGAAGGTGGTAGAAACTTATGCCGTGGTGGTGAAGTCCAAAACTCCGGCTACTCCGGCTACTCCGGCTGAAGTGGTTAAGAAAATTAGCCACGAAGTAGGTCCGACATTGGGTGTTCGGGTGCATGACCTGAAACCAATTAAGCGGGGTGGGGCGATAATACGGACGAGGTCGGTGTCTGAAAGGAAAAAAATATTGGACAATAAGAAATTTAGTGAGTTAGGATTAGAGGTAAGCAAAAATACACCACCTAGGCCTAAGATAGTAATAAAAGGTGTAGAGTCAATGATAACTCCGGACATATTAATGACGGAATTGTACGAATTGAACTTAAAGGACAAGTTCAAAACGATAGAAAAGTATAGGAGTAAAATGAGTATAATATCGAAGCCATGGACAGGTGAGGATGGAAAAGTTATTGATGTAGTAATTGAGGGACCGGAGGAGGTATTAGGAGATATATTGAAGATAGGCCGTGCCTATATTAAATGGTTTTCCTTCCGAGTGTTTCCACAGGAGCGAGTGATGGGTTGCTTTAGGTGCCTGTCATTTGATCATGTGGTTAAGGACTGCAAAGTTAGGGAGAATGTCTGTAGGAGATGTGGTGAAACAGGGCATTTGGTGCGTAATTGCACAAATGCACTGAAATGCAGAAATTGTGCATTCTATGGTCGGCCTGCCGATCATTTAATGATATCGTCGGCATGTCCGACATATAAAAGGATAGTGGAGAGAAGGGGTGCAAGACATTAATGATGATGGGTTCCCACATCATTGATGTGCTGCAGCTGAATTGTGGTCGGGGAGAAGCTGCTATAGCAGAAATTGGACAGGTTATGACTGAACACAATTGTAGGATTGCATTGCTACAGGAGCCATATGAAAAATATGGTAAACCGGTGGCTCTGCCGGCCTTTATGAAAAGGTTTGCAGATAAAAGATGCAATTCTGCAATTGTAATTAATGACAATAATTTAGACTGTGTGTTAGTCTGCTCCAGTGATTGGGGGGTATGTGTTAGTGTCGAGGGTGCATTTGGTGGTTTCTACCTATGCTCCTCGTACTTTAAACACAGTGAGGACATTGAGCCGTATCTGACATTCCTGGAAAGGGTGTTAGAGTTGGCTGGTAATGCTCCTCTGTTGATAGGGACAGATGCGAATGCATCTTCTATGCTCTGGCACAGCAAAATATCGGCACATGCCGGTCATGCTGCCCAGAATAGGGGTAACGTTATGTCTGAGTGGTGTATATCTAACAATGTATACACCATAAACGAAATGACTGAACTGTATACGCTCTCTAGTGCGAACGGATGCAGTGACATTGACGTGACCATAGTTAACGAATCTGCTAGAAGGCGTTTCAATTTTGATTGGAATGTCTTCAATGGCAGTGGACTATCCGACCATAATCCTATTGTTGTAAGGATTAGTAATTTAAGTAGGAATAGTGTTAGGGAAGATTTTATTAGCGGACGATGGGTGTTGATTGGAACACCTATTCGTCCAAAATTAGGGAAAAATTTTCCAATATTTCATTGGAGAATTTTTCGCTGGAAGATATTGATGGGCAGGTAGAGACAGTAAATGGCTTAGTTGGGAATGTCAATGACGCATTTCTCGGCAGATCCCGTAAGGGCTGTCGGAAGGTGTCATGGTGGACACCCCAGCTGACGCTAAAAAGAATACAAGTGCGACATTGTAGAGGGTTGTACCAAAGAGCTAGAAGAAATAATTCTGGTAATTTGGAACAGCTCAAAGAGACATATCAGATAGCTCGACTGGAATATAGGAGACTAATTCTGTCCGAAAAATTGGATAATTGGTATAAATTTGTTGAAGAACACAAGGATGACCCATGGGGTGACGTCTACAGGATTTGTAGAGGTTATGGGTCAGATAATAATATGACTTCATTGACGGTGGGTAACACTGTTCATACAACCTGGACGGAGTGTATGACGGCGTTGACGGACCAGTTCTTTCCAAGACTAACGGAGGATGTAGTGCATCAGAATATTTCTGATGAGCTGCACTCACCGACCTTGGAGCGTTATGAAATTTCGCATGCGGTTGCCTCTCTCAAATCGAGAAGGTCACCGGGTGTGGATGGATTAACGGGCGAAATGTGTAAGGCAATGTGGAAATCCATTCCGGATTTTCTGCACAGCCTTTACACAAAGTGCATGGACATGGGCTATTTTCCAGTTAAATGGAAAATGGCACGTATCACTGTACTGTTAAAATCGCAGAACAAATTAAGGACGGATCCGAGCTCGTATCGTGGCATAAGTCTTCTTCCAGTACTTGGAAAAGTGCTGGAGAGGATAATGATTGAAAGACTGGAATCTTGTTTCCAGCTTTCTGATTGCCAGTACGGCTTCCGACGGGGTAGATGTGTGGAAGACGCTTGGACAAGGGTTAAAGAAATGGTTGCCGGGAGTGTATCTAAATATGCTCTCGGTATTTTTGTTGACTTTAAAGGAGCATTTGATTGTCTCTTGTGGGATAGGGTGCTGGAAAGGTTGCGTATGCTTGGATGTAGGGAGATGCCACTATGGAAAAGTTATTTTTCAGAGAGGAAAGCATGCGTGGCTGGATCCAGCAATTGTATAAATGTAGACATAGTTAGGGGCTGTCCACAGGGATCCATCTCTGGACCATATATATGGAACATAATGATGGATCCACTGCTCAGGCAGCTAGAAAGGCTATGTAAGTGTGTCGCATACGCTGATGACCTGCTCATCATTGTTGAAGGCAACAGTAGGCTGGAATTGGAGCGGTCTGGTGAAAACCTGATGGCTCTAATTTCAGATTGGGGTAGGTATGTAGGTGTAGGTATTAACGTGAGCAAGACAAATATGATGCTCCTCAAGGGCTTTTTGTCTTGCAATCGTCATCCTAGTATACATGTGAATGGTGCTCCCATCCGGTATGCTAGGATAATTAAGTATCTAGGAGTATCAGTGGGAGAGAGAATGAGTTTTATGCCTCATATTAATAATATGAGGGATAAAATTGTAGGTGTTGTCGGACCACTCCGACGTGTAATGAGAAATGACTGGGGGCTGAGTAAGCGGGCTGCACGAATGATCTATAATGGATTATTTGTTGAATGTGTTGCTCACTCAGCAAGTGTCTGGTATGACACTGTAGTAAGATGTGTTACGGCTAGGCAAAAAGTAAATTCTTGTCAAAGAATAATGCTGCTAGCAAGTCTGCCAGTGTGTAGAACTGTATCTACGGATGCACTACAAGTCCTAATGGGCGTTCTACCACTGGATTTAGAAGTTATTAGGAGAGGGATTATCTATAAGAGACTTAGGGAAATTCCTCTAACGGAAAATGACTGGGCAATCAATGCCACAAGTAGGATTGAAGTAAAAAGGGAGGCTATGTCATTTGCGCTAGGCAAATGGCAGGAAAAATGGTCCTTAAGTGACAAGGGTAGAGTGACGTTTAGGTTTGCTCCTGACGTTAGGGAAATTTTTGAAAGAAGAGGAATTGAGTTCTCTCTCTTTCTAGGGTACCTACTGACTGGACATGGTTCCCTCAATGCGTTCCTGTACGATAGAAGTGCAGGAGTGGATTCCGCTGCATGTGCGTGTGGCTTTCTGGTTGAGGATTGGATGCATGTGCTTTGCACATGTCCTCTGTATTCTGATATCAGGGATCTGCAAGCCATGGGAATTCATTGGCATGAGGGTAATGTTGTATTTAGTAGGGTTCTATCTTCTGAGGATTCTCATTTGGCAATTGCTACTTTTGCCAATGAAGTTTTCAGGAGACGTAGGGCTGCATTAGGGAGGACTTGAGTAGGGTACCTACTCTCTCTCTTCACTAAGTAAGTTATATATGTTGTATATACAGTTTTTAAATTTTTATTTATTTTATTAATATTTTTCTTTTCTTTTTCTTTAAGTAGATGTTTGTTTTGCTGTATCATCGGGGCTAATTAGACGATATATGTCTAGGCAGATGTTTAGTGTCTGTCTGATATTCTGAATTGTTGTCTGTCTGTTGTGCTAAGCCTGTGGAGGTACTGCTTCGCTTTCACAGATTTGGCACAGTATATATTGAAGGTTTACCCAGGGTTGATTATCTATTGTAATCAACTCTTAATCGGCACCAGCTACGGGTGATAAGGCACCAACTGGTAGTAGCTTATAACATCTAAGTTACGACCTTCCATCGGAGAGGTTTAACATTCCGTACTATGGGTGTTGGGAGCCCCCAGGGTGATTTCACTCTTGGCCCGACAATTAGAGGTAGGCCCCCTTGTGGGTGCATCATAGTGGCTGTGGTTTGTCACCAAAACACCATCTTGGTGATGTCATTCTTGACCGCGGTAATGCATCCTTATAATGCATTACGCACTGTATGGTGTCGTGAGATTAAGCCTTAACGGCAGGTGCTCACGTAAAGCCATACAACTCTCTGTCCCTACCTACCATTCGGTGTTTATTTTTTGAAGCGTGCGGTCATAAAATCTGTGCGCGGATAAAATTAATTTCGCTGTGTTTGTTGTAGAATTGGTGTTTTACCGTCGGCAAAACATAATATTTCCTTGTGTTTTTGCCGTCGGCATTGCAATTAATTAACACTCATACGCCATAGGGTGTATGAGAAAAGTAGTGTTGAACATTTAGTGCTTTTTAATTGTGTTTAGTGATTTTTGTAAAATCTGTGTTTAAGTGTTTTTAGTGCTTTTAGGTAATTCTAGGTGGTGCGTGGACCTTGGAGAGGACTGGGTGGATTTTCTGCTGTGCTGTAAATATTTGGTAAGTGGATATATATATTCACCCATATTATTTATTTTATTATAATTGTATATTTAAATAAAATTTAAATATTGTAATAAGGAATAGGTGTAGGTTGATGAATTCGGATATGGAAATGGTGGGCACCACCGAGGATGAGTTCCTCAGTGGTGATCCTAGCCCTAGGAGGATTAAGGCAGGGAAAAAAAGAATGAAAACTGGATCTTCGGAGGAAGATTCCAGTGGAAAAAAAAAATAAAAGAAATAAGAAAAAGGACGTAAAGGATAAAGAAATGGATGAAAAGGATAACAAGACTGAACAGACGGACATGAAAAGTAAGGTACAGACGGACAATCAGACTATGCCTCCTCCGGTTGTGGTAAAGGTACCAAAAAAAGTGGTGAAAAAAGAGAATGATGTGGAAAAAATGAAGAAATTGACGGGGAAAATGCACGAAATTGCATTTGGACTGGAGAATAAAGAGGACACTAGGGCACTAGTGAACATGGCCACGGAATATGAGTCTCTATTATTGGACTTAATAATAGAGAACTCTTTCCTAAAGGCAAAATAGAAATGTTCCGAATGTTGTTCCTGTTGCTGGCTCTGTTGTTGGCGGAATAAAAGGGCCAGCAATAGGAGAGAAAAAGGCGGTGGAAACCTTCGCCGTGGTGGTGAAGTCAAAGACTCCGGCTTCTCCGGTCGAGGTTGTAAAAAAAGTTACAACGGAGGTCTGTCCGACTTTGGGTGTTAGGGTCCATGACCTTAAGCCCATTAAAAAAGGTGGTGCGATTATTCGCACAAGATCCAGCTCCGAAAGGGAGAAGATCTTGAAAAATAAGAAATTTGGGGAGGTTGGCCTGGAAGTGGCTAAAAATTTGCCACCCAAGCCAAGGGTTGTTATTAAGGGGGTGGAATCCCTTATCACCCCTGATGAATTTATGTTGTAGCTCTATGAGCTCAATGTCAAGAATGCCTTTAAATCCTTTGAGGATTTCAAGAAAGGCATGAGTATCCTCTCCAAACCATGGACAGGAACAGACGGAAAGTCGGTTGATGTTGTGATTGAGGGCACAACCGATGCAATAAAACTGATTACGGACGTAGGACGCATTTATGTAAAATGGTTCTCGTTTAGAGTGTTCCCTCAGGAACAAGTGACGGGTTGCTATAGGTGCCTGTCATTTGACCACCTGGTTAGGAGCTGTAAGGCGAAATCCTCGACTTGTAGAAGATGTGGGGAGATTGGACACCTGATGAAGAGTTGTCCTAACAGCCTTAAATGCAGAAATTGTGCATTTTATGGTCGGCCCGCCGATCATTTAATGTTATCATCGGCATGCCCGACATATAGAGCAATAGTAGATAGAAAAGTTGCAAGACATTAATGATGATGAATTCTCACATCATTAATGTGCTGCAGCTGAATTGTGGTCGGGGAGAAGCTACCATGGCAGAAATTGGACAGGTTATGACTGAACACAATTGTAGGATTGCATTGCTACAGGAGCCATATGAAAAATATGGTAAACCGGTGGCTCTGCCGGCCTTTATGAAAAGGTTTGCAGATAAAAGATGCAATTCTGCAATTGTAATTAATGACAATAATTTAGACTGTGTGTTAGTCTGCTCCAGTGATTGGGGGGTATGTGTTAGTGTCGAGGGTGCATTTGGTGGTTTCTACCTATGCTCCTCGTACTTTAAACACAGTGAGGACATTGAGCCGTATCTGACATTCCTGGAAAGGGTGTTAGAGTTGGCTGGTAATGCTCCTCTGTTGATAGGGACAGATGCGAATGCATCTTCTATGCTCTGGCACAGCAAAATATCGGCACATGCCGGTCATGCTGCCCAGAATAGGGGTAACGTTATGTCTGAGTGGTGTATATCTAACAATGTATACACCATAAACGAAATGACTGAACTGTATACGCTCTCTAGTGCGAACGGATGCAGTGACATTGACGTGACCATAGTTAACGAATCTGCTAGAAGGCGTTTCAATTTTGATTGGAATGTCTTCAATGGCAGTGGACTATCCGACCATAATCCTATTGTTGTAAGGATTAGTAATTTAAGTAGGAATAGTGTTAGGGAAGATTTTATTAGCGGACGATGGGTGTTGATTGGAACACCTATTCGTCCAAAATTAGGGAAAAATTTTCCAATATTTCATTGGAGAATTTTTCGCTGGAAGATATTGATGGGCAGGTAGAGACAGTAAATGGCTTAGTTGGGAATGTCAATGACGCATTTCTCGGCAGATCCCGTAAGGGCTGTCGGAAGGTGTCATGGTGGACACCCCAGCTGACGCTAAAAAGAATACAAGTGCGACATTGTAGAGGGTTGTACCAAAGAGCTAGAAGAAATAATTCTGGTAATTTGGAACAGCTCAAAGAGACATATCAGATAGCTCGACTGGAATATAGGAGACTAATTCTGTCCGAAAAATTGGATAATTGGTATAAATTTGTTGAAGAACACAAGGATGACCCATGGGGTGACGTCTACAGGATTTGTAGAGGTTATGGGTCAGATAATAATGTGACTTCATTGACGGTGGGTAACACTGTTCATACAACCCGGACGGAGTGTATGACGGCGTTGACGGACCAGTTCTTTCCAAGACTAACGGAGGATGTAGTGCATCAGAATATTTCTGATAAGCTGCACTCACCGACCTTGGAGCGTTATGAAATTTCGCATGCGGTTGCCTCTCTCAAATCGAGAAGGTCACCGGGTGTGGATGGATTAACGGGCGAAATGTGTAAGGCAATGTGGAAATCCATTCCGGATTTTCTGCACAGCCTTTACACAAAGTGCATGGACATGGGCTATTTTCCAGTTAAATGGAAAATGGCACGTATCACTGTACTGTTAAAATCGCAGAACAAATTAAGGACGGATCCGAGCTCGTATCGTGGCATAAGTCTTCTTCCAGTACTTGGAAAAGTGCTGGAGAGGATAATGATTGAAAGACTGGAATCTTGTTTCCAGCTTTCTGATTGCCAGTACGGCTTCCGACGGGGTAGATGTGTGGAAGACGCTTGGACAAGGGTTAAAGAAATGGTTGCCGGGAGTGTATCTAAATATGCTCTCGGTATTTTTGTTGACTTTAAAGGAGCATTTGATTGTCTCTTGTGGGATAGGGTGCTGGAAAGGTTGCGTATGCTTGGATGTAGGGAGATGCCACTATGGAAAAGTTATTTTTCAGAGAGGAAAGCATGCGTGGCTGGATCCAGCAATTGTATAAATGTAGACATAGTTAGGGGCTGTCCGCAGGGATCCATCTCTGGACCATATATATGGAACATAATGATGGATCCACTGCTCAGGCAGCTAGAAAGGCTATGTAAGTGTGTCGCATACGCTGATGACCTGCTCATCATTGTTGAAGGCAACAGTAGGCTGGAATTGGAGCGGTCTGGTGAAAACCTGATGGCTCTAATTTCAGATTGGGGTAGGTATGTAGGTGTAGGTATTAACGTGAGCAAGACAAATATGATGCTCCTCAAGGGCTTTTTGTCTTGCAATCGTCATCCTAGTATACATGTGAATGGTGCTCCCATCCGGTATGCTAGGATAATTAAGTATCTAGGAGTATCAGTGGGAGAGAGAATGAGTTTTATGCCTCATATTAATAATATGAGGGATAAAATTGTAGGTGTTGTCGGACCACTCCGACGTGTAATGAGAAATGACTGGGGGCTGAGTAAGCGGGCTGCACGAATGATCTATAATGGATTATTTGTTGAATGTGTTGCTCACTCAGCAAGTGTCTGGTATGACACTGTAGTAAGATGTGTTACGGCTAGGCAAAAAGTAAATTCTTGTCAAAGAATAATGCTGCTAGCAAGTCTGCCAGTGTGTAGAACTGTATCTACGGATGCACTACAAGTCCTAATGGGCGTTCTACCACTGGATTTAGAAGTTATTAGGAGAGGGATTATCTATAAGAGACTTAGGGAAATTCCTCTAACGGAAAATGACTGGGCAATCAATGCCACAAGTAGGATTGAAGTAAAAAGGGAGGCTATGTCATTTGCGCTAGGCAAATGGCAGGAAAAATGGTCCTTAAGTGACAAGGGTAGAGTGACGTTTAGGTTTGCTCCTGACGTTAGGGAAATTTTTGAAAGAAGAGGAATTGAGTTCTCTCTCTTTCTAGGGTACCTACTGACTGGACATGGTTCCCTCAATGCGTTCCTGTACGATAGAAGTGCAGGAGTGGATTCCGCTGCATGTGCGTGTGGCTTTCTGGTTGAGGATTGGATGCATGTGCTTTGCACATGTCCTCTGTATTCTGATATCAGGGATCTGCAAGCCATGGGAATTCATTGGCATGAGGGTAATGTTGTATTTAGTAGGGTTCTATCTTCTGAGGATTCTCATTTGGCAATTGCTACTTTTGCCAATGAAGTTTTCAGGAGACGTAGGGCTGCATTAGGGAGGACTTGAGTAGGGTACCTACTCTCTCTCTTCACTAAGTAAGTTATATATGTTGTATATACAGTTTTTAAATTTTTATTTATTTTATTAATATTTTTCTTTTCTTTTTCTTTAAGTAGATGTTTGTTTTGCTGTATCATCGGGGCTAATTAGACGATATATGTCTAGGCAGATGTTTAGTGTCTGTCTGATATTCTGAATTGTTGTCTGTCTGTTGTGCTAAGCCTGTGGAGGTACTGCTTCGCTTTCACAGATTTGGCACAGTATATATTGAAGGTTTACCCAGGGTTGATTATCTATTGTAATCAACTCTTAATCGGCACCAGCTACGGGTGATAAGGCACCAACTGGTAGTAGCTTATAACATCTAAGTTACGACCTTCCATCGGAGAGGTTTAACATTCCGTACTATGGGTGTTGGGAGCCCCCAGGGTGATTTCACTCTTGGCCCGACAATTAGAGGTAGGCCCCCTTGTGGGTGCATCATAGTGGCTGTGGTTTGTCACCAAAACACCATCTTGGTGATGTCATTCTTGACCGCGGTAATGCATCCTTATAATGCATTACGCACTGTATGGTGTCGTGAGATTAAGCCTTAACGGCAGGTGCTCACGTAAAGCCATACAACTCTCTGTCCCTACCTACCATTCGGTGTTTATTTTTTGAAGCGTGCGGTCATAAAATCTGTGCGCGGATAAAATTAATTTCGCTGTGTTTGTTGTAGAATTGGTGTTTTACCGTCGGCAAAACATAATATTTCCTTGTGTTTTTGCCGTCGGCATTGCAATTAATTAACACTCATACGCCATAGGGTGTATGAGAAAAGTAGTGTTGAACATTTAGTGCTTTTTAATTGTGTTTAGTGATTTTTGTAAAATCTGTGTTTAAGTGTTTTTAGTGCTTTTAGGTAATTCTAGGTGGTGCGTGGACCTTGGAGAGGACTGGGTGGATTTTCTGCTGTGCTGTAAATATTTGGTAAGTGGATATATATATTCACCCATATTATTTATTTTATTATAATTGTATATTTAAATAAAATTTAAATATTGTAATAAGGAATAGGTGTAGGTTGATGAATTCGGATATGGAAATGGTGGGCACCACCGAGGATGAGTTCCTCAGTGGTGATCCTAGCCCTAGGAGGATTAAGGCAGGGAAAAAAAGAATGAAAACTGGATCTTCGGAGGAAGATTCCAGTGGAAAAAAAAAATAAAAGAAATAAGAAAAAGGACGTAAAGGATAAAGAAATGGATGAAAAGGATAACAAGACTGAACAGACGGACATGAAAAGTAAGGTACAGACGGACAATCAGACTATGCCTCCTCCGGTTGTGGTAAAGGTACCAAAAAAAGTGGTGAAAAAAGAGAATGATGTGGAAAAAATGAAGAAATTGACGGGGAAAATGCACGAAATTGCATTTGGACTGGAGAATAAAGAGGACACTAGGGCACTAGTGAACATGGCCACGGAATATGAGTCTCTATTATTGGACTTAATAATAGAGAACTCTTTCCTAAAGGCAAAATAGAAATGTTCCGAATGTTGTTCCTGTTGCTGGCTCTGTTGTTGGCGGAATAAAAGGGCCAGCAATAGGAGAGAAAAAGGCGGTGGAAACCTTCGCCGTGGTGGTGAAGTCAAAGACTCCGGCTTCTCCGGTCGAGGTTGTAAAAAAAGTTACAACGGAGGTCTGTCCGACTTTGGGTGTTAGGGTCCATGACCTTAAGCCCATTAAAAAAGGTGGTGCGATTATTCGCACAAGATCCAGCTCCGAAAGGGAGAAGATCTTGAAAAATAAGAAATTTGGGGAGGTTGGCCTGGAAGTGGCTAAAAATTTGCCACCCAAGCCAAGGGTTGTTATTAAGGGGGTGGAATCCCTTATCACCCCTGATGAATTTATGTTGTAGCTCTATGAGCTCAATGTCAAGAATGCCTTTAAATCCTTTGAGGATTTCAAGAAAGGCATGAGTATCCTCTCCAAACCATGGACAGGAACAGACGGAAAGTCGGTTGATGTTGTGATTGAGGGCACAACCGATGCAATAAAACTGATTACGGACGTAGGACGCATTTATGTAAAATGGTTCTCGTTTAGAGTGTTCCCTCAGGAACAAGTGACGGGTTGCTATAGGTGCCTGTCATTTGACCACCTGGTTAGGAGCTGTAAGGCGAAATCCTCGACTTGTAGAAGATGTGGGGAGATTGGACACCTGATGAAGAGTTGTCCTAACAGCCTTAAATGCAGAAATTGTGCATTTTATGGTCGGCCCGCCGATCATTTAATGTTATCATCGGCATGCCCGACATATAGAGCAATAGTAGATAGAAAAGTTGCAAGACATTAATGATGATGAATTCTCACATCATTAATGTGCTGCAGCTGAATTGTGGTCGGGGAGAAGCTACCATGGCAGAAATTGGACAGGTTATGACTGAACACAATTGTAGGATTGCATTGCTACAGGAGCCATATGAAAAATATGGTAAACCGGTGGCTCTGCCGGCCTTTATGAAAAGGTTTGCAGATAAAAGATGCAATTCTGCAATTGTAATTAATGACAATAATTTAGACTGTGTGTTAGTCTGCTCCAGTGATTGGGGGGTATGTGTTAGTGTCGAGGGTGCATTTGGTGGTTTCTACCTATGCTCCTCGTACTTTAAACACAGTGAGGACATTGAGCCGTATCTGACATTCCTGGAAAGGGTGTTAGAGTTGGCTGGTAATGCTCCTCTGTTGATAGGGACAGATGCGAATGCATCTTCTATGCTCTGGCACAGCAAAATATCGGCACATGCCGGTCATGCTGCCCAGAATAGGGGTAACGTTATGTCTGAGTGGTGTATATCTAACAATGTATACACCATAAACGAAATGACTGAACTGTATACGCTCTCTAGTGCGAACGGATGCAGTGACATTGACGTGACCATAGTTAACGAATCTGCTAGAAGGCGTTTCAATTTTGATTGGAATGTCTTCAATGGCAGTGGACTATCCGACCATAATCCTATTGTTGTAAGGATTAGTAATTTAAGTAGGAATAGTGTTAGGGAAGATTTTATTAGCGGACGATGGGTGTTGATTGGAACACCTATTCGTCCAAAATTAGGGAAAAATTTTCCAATATTTCATTGGAGAATTTTTCGCTGGAAGATATTGATGGGCAGGTAGAGACAGTAAATGGCTTAGTTGGGAATGTCAATGACGCATTTCTCGGCAGATCCCGTAAGGGCTGTCGGAAGGTGTCATGGTGGACACCCCAGCTGACGCTAAAAAGAATACAAGTGCGACATTGTAGAGGGTTGTACCAAAGAGCTAGAAGAAATAATTCTGGTAATTTGGAACAGCTCAAAGAGACATATCAGATAGCTCGACTGGAATATAGGAGACTAATTCTGTCCGAAAAATTGGATAATTGGTATAAATTTGTTGAAGAACACAAGGATGACCCATGGGGTGACGTCTACAGGATTTGTAGAGGTTATGGGTCAGATAATAATGTGACTTCATTGACGGTGGGTAACACTGTTCATACAACCCGGACGGAGTGTATGACGGCGTTGACGGACCAGTTCTTTCCAAGACTAACGGAGGATGTAGTGCATCAGAATATTTCTGATAAGCTGCACTCACCGACCTTGGAGCGTTATGAAATTTCGCATGCGGTTGCCTCTCTCAAATCGAGAAGGTCACCGGGTGTGGATGGATTAACGGGCGAAATGTGTAAGGCAATGTGGAAATCCATTCCGGATTTTCTGCACAGCCTTTACACAAAGTGCATGGACATGGGCTATTTTCCAGTTAAATGGAAAATGGCACGTATCACTGTACTGTTAAAATCGCAGAACAAATTAAGGACGGATCCGAGCTCGTATCGTGGCATAAGTCTTCTTCCAGTACTTGGAAAAGTGCTGGAGAGGATAATGATTGAAAGACTGGAATCTTGTTTCCAGCTTTCTGATTGCCAGTACGGCTTCCGACGGGGTAGATGTGTGGAAGACGCTTGGACAAGGGTTAAAGAAATGGTTGCCGGGAGTGTATCTAAATATGCTCTCGGTATTTTTGTTGACTTTAAAGGAGCATTTGATTGTCTCTTGTGGGATAGGGTGCTGGAAAGGTTGCGTATGCTTGGATGTAGGGAGATGCCACTATGGAAAAGTTATTTTTCAGAGAGGAAAGCATGCGTGGCTGGATCCAGCAATTGTATAAATGTAGACATAGTTAGGGGCTGTCCGCAGGGATCCATCTCTGGACCATATATATGGAACATAATGATGGATCCACTGCTCAGGCAGCTAGAAAGGCTATGTAAGTGTGTCGCATACGCTGATGACCTGCTCATCATTGTTGAAGGCAACAGTAGGCTGGAATTGGAGCGGTCTGGTGAAAACCTGATGGCTCTAATTTCAGATTGGGGTAGGTATGTAGGTGTAGGTATTAACGTGAGCAA
The DNA here is from genome assembly GCA_949710015.1 of Crataerina pallida. NCBI lineage: Eukaryota > Metazoa > Arthropoda > Insecta > Diptera > Hippoboscidae > Crataerina > Crataerina pallida. The sequence goes on from OX453294.1 coordinate 722,370, forward strand.
GACAAATATGATGCTCCTCAAGGGCTTTTTGTCTTGCAATCGTCATCCTAGTATACATGTGAATGGTGCTCCCATCCGGTATGCTAGGATAATTAAGTATCTAGGAGTATCAGTGGGAGAGAGAATGAGTTTTATGCCTCATATTAATAATATGAGGGATAAAATTGTAGGTGTTGTCGGACCACTCCGACGTGTAATGAGAAATGACTGGGGGCTGAGTAAGCGGGCTGCACGAATGATCTATAATGGATTATTTGTTGAATGTGTTGCTCACTCAGCAAGTGTCTGGTATGACACTGTAGTAAGATGTGTTACGGCTAGGCAAAAAGTAAATTCTTGTCAAAGAATAATGCTGCTAGCAAGTCTGCCAGTGTGTAGAACTGTATCTACGGATGCACTACAAGTCCTAATGGGCGTTCTACCACTGGATTTAGAAGTTATTAGGAGAGGGATTATCTATAAGAGACTTAGGGAAATTCCTCTAACGGAAAATGACTGGGCAATCAATGCCACAAGTAGGATTGAAGTAAAAAGGGAGGCTATGTCATTTGCGCTAGGCAAATGGCAGGAAAAATGGTCCTTAAGTGACAAGGGTAGAGTGACGTTTAGGTTTGCTCCTGACGTTAGGGAAATTTTTGAAAGAAGAGGAATTGAGTTCTCTCTCTTTCTAGGGTACCTACTGACTGGACATGGTTCCCTCAATGCGTTCCTGTACGATAGAAGTGCAGGAGTGGATTCCGCTGCATGTGCGTGTGGCTTTCTGGTTGAGGATTGGATGCATGTGCTTTGCACATGTCCTCTGTATTCTGATATCAGGGATCTGCAAGCCATGGGAATTCATTGGCATGAGGGTAATGTTGTATTTAGTAGGGTTCTATCTTCTGAGGATTCTCATTTGGCAATTGCTACTTTTGCCAATGAAGTTTTCAGGAGACGTAGGGCTGCATTAGGGAGGACTTGAGTAGGGTACCTACTCTCTCTCTTCACTAAGTAAGTTATATATGTTGTATATACAGTTTTTAAATTTTTATTTATTTTATTAATATTTTTCTTTTCTTTTTCTTTAAGTAGATGTTTGTTTTGCTGTATCATCGGGGCTAATTAGACGATATATGTCTAGGCAGATGTTTAGTGTCTGTCTGATATTCTGAATTGTTGTCTGTCTGTTGTGCTAAGCCTGTGGAGGTACTGCTTCGCTTTCACAGATTTGGCACAGTATATATTGAAGGTTTACCCAGGGTTGATTATCTATTGTAATCAACTCTTAATCGGCACCAGCTACGGGTGATAAGGCACCAACTGGTAGTAGCTTATAACATCTAAGTTACGACCTTCCATCGGAGAGGTTTAACATTCCGTACTATGGGTGTTGGGAGCCCCCAGGGTGATTTCACTCTTGGCCCGACAATTAGAGGTAGGCCCCCTTGTGGGTGCATCATAGTGGCTGTGGTTTGTCACCAAAACACCATCTTGGTGATGTCATTCTTGACCGCGGTAATGCATCCTTATAATGCATTACGCACTGTATGGTGTCGTGAGATTAAGCCTTAACGGCAGGTGCTCACGTAAAGCCATACAACTCTCTGTCCCTACCTACCATTCGGTGTTTATTTTTTGAAGCGTGCGGTCATAAAATCTGTGCGCGGATAAAATTAATTTCGCTGTGTTTGTTGTAGAATTGGTGTTTTACCGTCGGCAAAACATAATATTTCCTTGTGTTTTTGCCGTCGGCATTGCAATTAATTAACACTCATACGCCATAGGGTGTATGAGAAAAGTAGTGTTGAACATTTAGTGCTTTTTAATTGTGTTTAATGATTTTTGTAAAATCTGTGTTTAAGTGTTTTTAGTGCTTTTAGGTAATTCTAGGTGGTGCGTGGACCTTGGAGAGGACTGGGTGGATTTTCTGCTGTGCTGTAAATATTTGGTAAGTGGATATATATATTCACCCATATTATTTATTTTATTATAATTGTATATTTAAATAAAATTTAAATATTGTAATAAGGAATAGGTGTAGGTTGATGAATTCGGATATGGAAATGGTGGGCACCACCGAGGATGAGTTTCTCAGTGGTGATCCTAGCCCTAGGAGGATTAAGGCAGGGAAAAAAAGAATGAAAACTGGATCTTCGGAGGAAGATTCCAGTGGAAAAAAAAAATAAAAGAAATAAGAAAAAGGACGTAAAGGATAAAGAAATGGACGAAAAGGATAACAAGACTGAACAGACGGACATGAAAAGTAAGGTACAGACGGACAATCAGACTATGCCTCCTCCGGTTGTGGTAAAGGTACCAAAAAAAGTGGTGAAAAAAGAGAATGATGTGGAAAAAATGAAGAAATTGACGGGGAAAATGCACGAAATTGCATTTGGACTGGAGAATAAAGAGGACACTAGGGCACTAGTGAACATGGCCACGGAATATGAGTCTCTATTATTGGACTTAATAATAGAGAACTCTTTCCTAAAGGCAAAATAGAAGTAGTAGGGAATAGAAATGTTCCGAATGTTGTTCCTGTTGCTGGCTCTGTTGTTGGCGGAATAAAAGGGCCAGCAATAGGAGAGAAAAAGGCGGTGGAAACCTTCGCCGTGGTGGTGAAGTCAAAGACTCCGGCTTCTCCGGTCGAGGTTGTAAAAAAAGTTACAACGGAGGTCTGTCCGACTTTGGGTGTTAGGGTCCATGACCTTAAGCCCATTAAAAAAGGTGGTGCGATTATTCGCACAAGATCCAGCTCCGAAAGGGAGAAGATCTTGAAAAATAAGAAATTTGGGGAGGTTGGCCTGGAAGTGGCTAAAAATTTGCCACCCAAGCCAAGGGTTGTTATTAAGGGGGTGGAATCCCTTATCACCCCTGATGAATTTATGTTGTAGCTCTATGAGCTCAATGTCAAGAATGCCTTTAAATCCTTTGAGGATTTCAAGAAAGGCATGAGTATCCTCTCCAAACCATGGACAGGAACAGACGGAAAGTCGGTTGATGTTGTGATTGAGGGCACAACCGATGCAATAAAACTGATTACGGACGTAGGACGCATTTATGTAAAATGGTTCTCGTTTAGAGTGTTCCCTCAGGAACAAGTGACGGGTTGCTATAGGTGCCTGTCATTTGACCACCTGGTTAGGAGCTGTAAGGCGAAATCCTCGACTTGTAGAAGATGTGGGGAGACTGGACACCTGATGAAGAGTTGTCCTAACAGCCTTAAATGCAGAAATTGTGCATTTTATGGTCGGCCCGCCGATCATTTAATGTTATCATCGGCATGCCCGACATATAGAGCAATAGTAGATAGAAAAGTTGCAAGACATTAATGATGATGAATTCTCACATCATTAATGTGCTGCAGCTGAATTGTGGTCGGGGAGAAGCTACCATGGCAGAAATTGGACAGGTTATGACTGAACACAATTGTAGGATTGCATTGCTACAGGAGCCATATGAAAAATATGGTAAACCGGTGGCTCTGCCGGCCTTTATGAAAAGGTTTGCAGATAAAAGATGCAATTCTGCAATTGTAATTAATGACAATAATTTGGACTGTGTGTTAGTCTGCTCCAGTGATTGGGGGTTTTGTGTTAGTGTCGAGGGTGCATTTGGTGGTTTCTACCTATGCTCCTCGTACTTTAAACACAGTGAGGACATTGAGCCGTATCTGACATTCCTGGAAAGGGTGTTAGAGTTGGCTGGTAATGCTCCTCTGTGGATAGGGACAGATGCGAATGCATCTTCTATGCTCTGGCACAGCAAAATATCGGCACATGCCGGTCATGCTGCCCAGAATAGGGGTAACGTTATGTCTGAGTGGTGTATATCTAACAATGTATACACCATAAACGAAATGACTGAACTTTATACGTTCTCTAGTGCGAACGGATGCAGTGACATTGACGTGACCATAGTTAACGAATCTGCTAGAAGGCGTTTCAATTTTGATTGGAATGTCTTCAATGGCAGTGGACTATCCGACCATAATCCTATTGTTGTAAGGATTAGTAATTTAAGTAGGAATAGTGTTAGGGAAGATTTTATTAAGAAATGGCGGACGATGGGTGTTGATTGGAACACCTATTCGTCCAAAATTAGGGAAAAATTTTCCAATATTTCATTGGAGAATTTTTCGCTGGAAGATATTGATGGGCAGGTAGAGACAGTAAATGGCTTAGTTGGGAATGTCAATGACGCATTTCTCGGCAGATCCCGTAAGGGCTGTCGGAAGGTGTCATGGTGGACACCCCAGCTGACGCTAAAAAGAATACAAGTGCGACATTGTAGAGGGTTGTACCAAAGAGCTAGAAGAAATAATTCTGGTAATTTGGAACAGCTCAAAGAGACATATCAGATAGCTCGACTGGAATATAGGAGACTAATTCTGTCCGAAAAATTGGATAATTGGTATAAATTTGTTGAAGAACACAAGGATGACCCATGGGGTGACGTCTACAGGATTTGTAGAGGTTATGGGTCAGATAATAATGTGACTTCATTGACGGTGGGTAACACTGTTCATACAACCCGGACGGAGTGTATGACGGCGTTGACGGACCAGTTCTTTCCAAGACTAACGGAGGATGTAGTGCATCAGAATATTTCTGATAAGCTGCACTCACCGACCTTGGAGCGTTATGAAATTTCGCATGCGGTTGCCTCTCTCAAATCGAGAAGGTCACCGGGTGTGGATGGATTAACGGGCGAAATGTGTAAGGCAATGTGGAAATCCATTCCGGATTTTCTGCACAGCCTTTACACAAAGTGCATGGACATGGGCTATTTTCCAGTTAAATGGAAAATGGCACGTATCACTGTACTGTTAAAATCGCAGAACAAATTAAGGACGGATCCGAGCTCGTATCGTGGCATAAGTCTTCTTCCAGTACTTGGAAAAGTGCTGGAGAGGATAATGATTGAAAGACTGGAATCTTGTTTCCAGCTTTCTGATTGCCAGTACGGCTTCCGACGGGGTAGATGTGTGGAAGACGCTTGGACAAGGGTTAAAGAAATGGTTGCCGGGAGTGTATCTAAATATGCTCTCGGTATTTTTGTTGACTTTAAAGGAGCATTTGATTGTCTCTTGTGGGATAGGGTGCTGGAAAGGTTGCGTATGCTTGGATGTAGGGAGATGCCACTCTGGAAAAGTTATTTTTCAGAGAGGAAAGCATGCGTGGCTGGATCCAGCAATTGTATAAATGTAGACATAGTTAGGGGCTGTCCGCAGGGATTCATCTCTGGACCATATATATGGAACATAATGATGGATCCACTGCTCAGGCAGCTAGAAAGGCTATGTAAGTGTGTCGCATACGCTGATGACCTGCTCATCATTGTTGAAGGCAACAATAGGCTGGAATTGGAGCGGTCTGGTGAAAACCTGATGGCTCTAATTTCAGATTGGGGTAGGGATGTAGGTGTAGGTATTAACGTGAGCAAGACAAATATGATGCTCCTCAAGGGCTTTTTGTCTTGCAATCGTCATCCTAGTATACATGTGAATGGTGCTCCCATCCGGTATGCTAGGATAATTAAGTATCTAGGAGTATCAGTGGGAGAGAGAATGAGTTTTATGCCTCATATTAATAATATGAGGGATAAAATTGTAGGTGTTGTCGGACCACTCCGACGTGTAATGAGAAATGACTGGGGGCTGAGTAAGCGGGCTGCACGAATGATCTATAATGGATTATTTGTTGCATGTGTTGCTCACTCAGCAAGTGTCTGGTATGACACTGTAGTAAGATGTGTTACGGCTAGGCAAAAAGTAAATTCTTGTCAAAGAATAATGCTGCTAGCAAGTCTGCCAGTGTGTAGAACTGTATCTACGGATGCACTACAAGTCCTAATGGGCGTTCTACCACTGGATTTAGAAGTTATTAGGAGAGGGATTATCTTTAAGAGACTTAGCGAAATTCCTCTAACGGAAAATGACTGGGCAATCAATGCCACAAGTAGGATTGAAGTAAAAAGGGAGGCTTTGTCATTTGCGCTAGGCAAATGGCAGGAAAAATGGTCCTTAAGTGACAAGGGTAGAGTGACGTTTAGGTTTGCTCCTGACGTTAGGGAAATTTTTGAAAGAAGAGGAATTGAGTTCTCTCTCTTTCTAGGGTACCTACTGACTGGACATGGTTCCCTCAATGCGTTCCTGTACGATAGAAGTGCAGGAGTGGATTCCGCTGCATGTGCTTTCTGGTTGAGGATTGGATGCATGTGCTTTGCACATGTCCTCTGTATTCTGATATCAGGGATCTGCAACCCATGGGAATTCATTGGCATGAGGGTAATGTTGTATTTAGTAGGGTTCTATCTTCTGAGGATTCTCATTTGGCAATTGATACTTTTGCCAATGAAGTTTTCAGAAGACGTAGGGCTGTGTTAGAAAGGACTTGAGTAGGGTACCTACTCTCTCTCCTTACTAAGTAAGTTATATATGTTGTATATATAGTTTTTAAATTTTATTTATTTTATTAATATTTTTCTTTTCTTTTTCTTTTAGTAGATGTTTGCTTTGCTGTATCATCGGGGCTAATTAGACGATATATGTCTAGGCAGATGTTTAGTGTCTGTCTGATATTCTGAATTGTTGTCTGTCTGTTGTGCTAAGCCTGTGGAGGTACTGCTTCGCTTTCACAGATTTGGCACAGTATATATTGAAGGTTTACCCAGGGTTGATTATCTATTGTAATCAACTCTTAATCGGCACCAGCTACGGGTGATAAGGCACCAACTGGTAGTAGCTTATAACATCTAAGTTACGACCTTCCATCGGAGAGGTTTAACATTCCGTACTATGGGTGTTGGGAGCCCCCAGGGTGATTTCACTCTTGGCCCGACAATTAGAGGTAGGCCCCCTTGTGGGTGCATCATAGTGGCTGTGGTTTGTCACCAAAACACCATCTTGGTGATGTCATTCTTGACCGCGGTAATGCATCCTTATAATGCATTACGCACTGTATGGTGTCGTGAGATTAAGCCTTAACGGCAGGTGCTCACGTAAAGCCATACAACTCTCTGTCCCTACCTACCATTCGGTGTTTATTTTTTGAAGCGTGCGGTCATAAAATCTGTGCGCGGATAAAATTAATTTCGCTGTGTTTGTTGTAGAATTGGTGTTTTACCGTCGGCAAAACATAATATTTCCTTGTGTTTTTGCCGTCGGCATTGCAATTAATTAACACTCATACGCCATAGGGTGTATGAGAAAAGTAGTGTTGAACATTTAGTGCTTTTTAATTGTGTTTAATGATTTTTGTAAAATCTGTGTTTAAGTGTTTTTAGTGCTTTTAGGTAATTCTAGGTGGTGCGTGGACCTTGGAGAGGACTGGGTGGATTTTCTGCTGTGCTGTAAATATTTGGTAAGTGGATATATATATTCACCCATATTATTTATTTTATTATAATTGTATATTTAAATAAAATTTAAATATTGTAATAAGGAATAGGTGTAGGTTGATGAATTCGGATATGGAAATGGTGGGCACCACCGAGGATGAGTTTCTCAGTGGTGATCCTAGCCCTAGGAGGATTAAGGCAGGGAAAAAAAGAATGAAAACTGGATCTTCGGAGGAAGATTCCAGTGGAAAAAAAAATAAAAGAAATAAGAAAAAGGACGTAAAGGATAAAGAAATGGACGAAAAGGATAACAAGACTGAACAGACGGACATGAAAAGTAAGGTACAGACGGACAATCAGACTATGCCTCCTCCGGTTGTGGTAAAGGTACCAAAAAAAGTGGTGAAAAAAGAGAATGATGTGGAAAAAATGAAGAAATTGACGGGGAAAATGCACGAAATTGCATTTGGACTGGAGAATAAAGAGGACACTAGGGCACTAGTGAACATGGCCACGGAATATGAGTCTCTATTATTGGACTTAATAATAGAGAACTCTTTCCTAAAGGCAAAATAGAAGTAGTAGGGAATAGAAATGTTCCGAATGTTGTTCCTGTTGCTGGCTCTGTTGTTGGCGGAATAAAAGGGCCAGCAATAGGAGAGAAAAAGGCGGTGGAAACCTTCGCCGTGGTGGTGAAGTCAAAGACTCCGGCTTCTCCGGTCGAGGTTGTAAAAAAAGTTACAACGGAGGTCTGTCCGACTTTGGGTGTTAGGGTCCATGACCTTAAGCCCATTAAAAAAGGTGGTGCGATTATTCGCACAAGATCCAGCTCCGAAAGGGAGAAGATCTTGAAAAATAAGAAATTTGGGGAGGTTGGCCTGGAAGTGGCTAAAAATTTGCCACCCAAGCCAAGGGTTGTTATTAAGGGGGTGGAATCCCTTATCACCCCTGATGAATTTATGTTGTAGCTCTATGAGCTCAATGTCAAGAATGCCTTTAAATCCTTTGAGGATTTCAAGAAAGGCATGAGTATCCTCTCCAAACCATGGACAGGAACAGACGGAAAGTCGGTTGATGTTGTGATTGAGGGCACAACCGATGCAATAAAACTGATTACGGACGTAGGACGCATTTATGTAAAATGGTTCTCGTTTAGAGTGTTCCCTCAGGAACAAGTGACGGGTTGCTATAGGTGCCTGTCATTTGACCACCTGGTTAGGAGCTGTAAGGCGAAATCCTCGACTTGTAGAAGATGTGGGGAGACTGGACACCTGATGAAGAGTTGTCCTAACAGCCTTAAATGCAGAAATTGTGCATTTTATGGTCGGCCCGCCGATCATTTAATGTTATCATCGGCATGCCCGACATATAGAGCAATAGTAGATAGAAAAGTTGCAAGACATTAATGATGATGAATTCTCACATCATTAATGTGCTGCAGCTGAATTGTGGTCGGGGAGAAGCTACCATGGCAGAAATTGGACAGGTTATGACTGAACACAATTGTAGGATTGCATTGCTACAGGAGCCATATGAAAAATATGGTAAACCGGTGGCTCTGCCGGCCTTTATGAAAAGGTTTGCAGATAAAAGATGCAATTCTGCAATTGTAATTAATGACAATAATTTGGACTGTGTGTTAGTCTGCTCCAGTGATTGGGGGTTTTGTGTTAGTGTCGAGGGTGCATTTGGTGGTTTCTACCTATGCTCCTCGTACTTTAAACACAGTGAGGACATTGAGCCGTATCTGACATTCCTGGAAAGGGTGTTAGAGTTGGCTGGTAATGCTCCTCTGTGGATAGGGACAGATGCGAATGCATCTTCTATGCTCTGGCACAGCAAAATATCGGCACATGCCGGTCATGCTGCCCAGAATAGGGGTAACGTTATGTCTGAGTGGTGTATATCTAACAATGTATACACCATAAACGAAATGACTGAACTTTATACGTTCTCTAGTGCGAACGGATGCAGTGACATTGACGTGACCATAGTTAACGAATCTGCTAGAAGGCGTTTCAATTTTGATTGGAATGTCTTCAATGGCAGTGGACTATCCGACCATAATCCTATTGTTGTAAGGATTAGTAATTTAAGTAGGAATAGTGTTAGGGAAGATTTTATTAAGAAATGGCGGACGATGGGTGTTGATTGGAACACCTATTCGTCCAAAATTAGGGAAAAATTTTCCAATATTTCATTGGAGAATTTTTCGCTGGAAGATATTGATGGGCAGGTAGAGACAGTAAATGGCTTAGTTGGGAATGTCAATGACGCATTTCTCGGCAGATCCCGTAAGGGCTGTCGGAAGGTGTCATGGTGGACACCCCAGCTGACGCTAAAAAGAATACAAGTGCGACATTGTAGAGGGTTGTACCAAAGAGCTAGAAGAAATAATTCTGGTAATTTGGAACAGCTCAAAGAGACATATCAGATAGCTCGACTGGAATATAGGAGACTAATTCTGTCCGAAAAATTGGATAATTGGTATAAATTTGTTGAAGAACACAAGGATGACCCATGGGGTGACGTCTACAGGATTTGTAGAGGTTATGGGTCAGATAATAATGTGACTTCATTGACGGTGGGTAACACTGTTCATACAACCCGGACGGAGTGTATGACGGCGTTGACGGACCAGTTCTTTCCAAGACTAACGGAGGATGTAGTGCATCAGAATATTTCTGATAAGCTGCACTCACCGACCTTGGAGCGTTATGAAATTTCGCATGCGGTTGCCTCTCTCAAATCGAGAAGGTCACCGGGTGTGGATGGATTAACGGGCGAAATGTGTAAGGCAATGTGGAAATCCATTCCGGATTTTCTGCACAGCCTTTACACAAAGTGCATGGACATGGGCTATTTTCCAGTTAAATGGAAAATGGCACGTATCACTGTACTGTTAAAATCGCAGAACAAATTAAGGACGGATCCGAGCTCGTATCGTGGCATAAGTCTTCTTCCAGTACTTGGAAAAGTGCTGGAGAGGATAATGATTGAAAGACTGGAATCTTGTTTCCAGCTTTCTGATTGCCAGTACGGCTTCCGACGGGGTAGATGTGTGGAAGACGCTTGGACAAGGGTTAAAGAAATGGTTGCCGGGAGTGTATCTAAATATGCTCTCGGTATTTTTGTTGACTTTAAAGGAGCATTTGATTGTCTCTTGTGGGATAGGGTGCTGGAAAGGTTGCGTATGCTTGGATGTAGGGAGATGCCACTCTGGAAAAGTTATTTTTCAGAGAGGAAAGCATGCGTGGCTGGATCCAGCAATTGTATAAATGTAGACATAGTTAGGGGCTGTCCGCAGGGATTCATCTCTGGACCATATATATGGAACATAATGATGGATCCACTGCTCAGGCAGCTAGAAAGGCTATGTAAGTGTGTCGCATACGCTGATGACCTGCTCATCATTGTTGAAGGCAACAGTAGGCTGGAATTGGAGCGGTCTGGTGAAAACCTGATGGCTCTAATTTCAGATTGGGGTAGGGATGTAGGTGTAGGTATTAACGTGAGCAAGACAAATATGATGCTCCTCAAGGGCTTTTTGTCTTGCAATCGTCATCCTAGTATACATGTGAATGGTGCTCCCATCCGGTATGCTAGGATAATTAAGTATCTAGGAGTATCAGTGGGAGAGAGAATGAGTTTTATGCCTCATATTAATAATATGAGGGATAAAATTGTAGGTGTTGTCGGACCACTCCGACGTGTAATGAGAAATGACTGGGGGCTGAGTAAGCGGGCTGCACGAATGATCTATAATGGATTATTTGTTGCATGTGTTGCTCACTCAGCAAGTGTCTGGTATGACACTGTAGTAAGATGTGTTACGGCTAGGCAAAAAGTAAATTCTTGTCAAAGAATAATGCTGCTAGCAAGTCTGCCAGTGTGTAGAACTGTATCTACGGATGCACTACAAGTCCTAATGGGCGTTCTACCACTGGATTTAGAAGTTATTAGGAGAGGGATTATCTTTAAGAGACTTAGCGAAATTCCTCTAACGGAAAATGACTGGGCAATCAATGCCACAAGTAGGATTGAAGTAAAAAGGGAGGCTTTGTCATTTGCGCTAGGCAAATGGCAGGAAAAATGGTCCTTAAGTGACAAGGGTAGAGTGACGTTTAGGTTTGCTCCTGACGTTAGGGAAATTTTTGAAAGAAGAGGAATTGAGTTCTCTCTCTTTCTAGGGTACCTACTGACTGGACATGGTTCCCTCAATGCGTTCCTGTACGATAGAAGTGCAGGAGTGGATTCCGCTGCATGTGCTTTCTGGTTGAGGATTGGATGCATGTGCTTTGCACATGTCCTCTGTATTCTGATATCAGGGATCTGCAACCCATGGGAATTCATTGGCATGAGGGTAATGTTGTATTTAGTAGGGTTCTATCTTCTGAGGATTCTCATTTGGCAATTGATACTTTTGCCAATGAAGTTTTCAGAAGACGTAGGGCTGTGTTAGAAAGGACTTGAGTAGGGTACCTACTCTCTCTCCTTACTAAGTAAGTTATATATGTTGTATATATAGTTTTTAAATTTTATTTATTTTATTAATATTTTTCTTTTCTTTTTCTTTTAGTAGATGTTTGCTTTGCTGTATCATCGGGGCTAATTAGACGATATATGTCTAGGCAGATGTTTAGTGTCTGTCTGATATTCTGAATTGTTGTCTGTCTGTTGTGCTAAGCCTGTGGAGGTACTGCTTCGCTTTCACAGATTTGGCACAGTATATATTGAAGGTTTACCCAGGGTTGATTATCTATTGTAATCAACTCTCAATCGGCACCAGCTACGGGTGATAAGGCACCAACTGGTAGTAACTTATAACATCTAAGTTACTACCTTCCATCGGAGAGGTTTAACATTCCGTACAATGGGTGTCGGGAGCCCCCAGGGTGATTTCACTCTTGGCCCGACAATTAGAGGTAGGCCCCCTCGTGGGTGCATCATAGTGGCTGTGGTTTGTCACCAAAACACCATCTTGGTGATGTCATTCTTGACCGCGGTAATGCATCCTTATAATGCATTACGCACTGTATGGTGCCGTGAGATTAAACCTTAACGGCAGGTGCTCACGTAAAACCATACAACTCTCTGTCCCTACCTACACAGTTTACTTTTGCAAGCCTTAGTGTGCGGACGTGTTATCGCTTGCTTTGATACGTGCGTGTAATATTATTTATGTATTTGTGGTTTATGTGATTCCATAAGTGTTAAAATAAATAGTGTGCAGCTCTATAATAATTATTGTGAATTTTCGAGCCATAAAATTCTGCTTAAATTTGGGCGACCAAAATTAGTGAGAATTTTAGCTGAACAAAATTAAAGTGAATTTTAACTGAACAAAATTATAGCGAAATTGAGTAAAACAAAATTAAGCTGAAAATTGTGCAGCTGTGTTTACATTTCTAAACATACGAATTGATACTAAGAATAATACATATTGCGTATTGTATTACGACATCTAGTGGTGAAGGGCTACGCTCAACAGTGGTTTAGAGTTTGGATAATTTTGTATTATTGTTCTGCCACATATAGTGGAAAATACCAGTGTTAATTGTGTTAAATTATTACTCGGGTTAAAACTGAGATATTTAACGTATCAACTTTGCTAGGCATAGTGATAATGATGCAGCGTCCTATTAAAAGGGCACAAGACGGTGTGATATCAGATTCATCTGAATATGAATCCATGGTGGAAAAGACCAAAATAGTTCCGGCAGTGGTCAAAAAGAAGAAGAGGATAGCCAAAAGTGGCAGTGACAACGATATGAAGGTTGTGGCTGTCACAGATGATGAAGCGGCTAAGAAGAAAATAATAAAAAAGAAGACAAAAGCTGCAACAACAATAGAGGTAAGTGGCACGGAAGACACTAATAATGTAGTGATGCCAAAAATGAAAATGGTAAAAGTGAGGAAAGCTGCACCAATTAACGTGGTTGAAGAAATGAAGGCCATTACGAGAGCCTTTAATGACATTGTCTTCAATGACGATGACATTAAGAAGAGCTCTGCAAAGAAGCTGGTAGAAATAAGTGGCCGATATGAGGCCATGATAATGAAAATGACGGAGGAAAATTCCCGTCTGAAAGGCAAACTTGATGTTATGGAAAACATCAAGATGGTGCCGCAAAAAATGGCAACCACAGCCGTACCGAAAGCATTAATGAAGCTGCCAGTTCACACTTGGTCGGCTGTAGTACAGAGCAATATACCCGATGATACCCCAGAGGCTGTTGTGAAAAAAGTGGTGCAACAAGTTGGACCGTCCCTTGGAGTCAGAATTCATGACGTAAAGCCGATAAAAAAAAGGTGGAGCGGTCATAAGGACTCCATCAGTGGCAGAAAGGGACAAGTTGGTTAATAACACCAAATTTGTTGAGGCTGGATTAAAAATAGCAGCCAATAAGACTAGGGGAAAAAAAATCCTGATCAAAGGCGTGCATGCGCAGATAACTCCTGATGAGTTTATGCGTGACCTTTATGAGATGAACCTGGAGGACACATGTGAGTCTTTCGAGGTCTTCAAAAAGGCAGTGACAATGGTCAGTAAGCCATGGGAGGCCAATGCTGATAGGCCCATAGATGTAACACTTGAGGGCGATATAAAAGTAATGGAAAAATTACTGGAGGCTGGACGTGTATACTCTAAATGGTTCTCATTTAGAGTACATGAGATAGATATTGTAGCAGGATGCTACAGATGCCTCTCCTTTGATCACAGGATCAAGGAATGCCGTGTGAAAGGGAGTGTCTGCCGTCGTTGTGTTGGTGAAGGGCATCAGGCGCGCGGCTGCAGCAAAGACATCAGTTGCAGAAATTGTGCCTTTAGGGAACTAAAGGCTGACCACCTGATGCTGTCATCGGCGTGTCCGATCTACAGGAGCCTAGAAGCAAGGGTTGCAGCCAGGTATTAAAATGGTGAGTATTATACAACTCAATTGTAGAGGATGCTCGGCAGTTATGGCCGAACTTGGACAGACTTTGACTGAAAATAACAGTAGATTTGCATTGTTGCAGGAGCCATACAGCTTCTCTGGCCATGTCAGAGGACTGCCTGGTCATATGCAAATTTTTGCAGATGCGAGATGCAATTCTGCTGTTGTTATTAATGACAATAGTGTAGATAGTGTTAGTGTGTTATCATCCGATTATGGTGTCTTGGTAAATGTAACTGGAATATTTGGAAATATATTCCTTTGTTCTAGTTACTTTAGTGAGGAGCTCAGTCCGTATCTATCCTTTATGGATAGAGTTATTGAAATTGTTGGTAATACTCCAGTGATAATTGGAGTAGATGCCAATGCATTGTCTGCGCTCTGGCACAGTAAAATTTCTGGTCATACCAGAAATACTGCGCAAAACAGAGGATATGTCCTGTCTGAATATGTAATTTCTAATAATTTACATGTCTTAAATGAGCCAAGTGAATTGTTCACTTTTGATGGACCAAGAGGTACCAGTGACATTGACGTGACATTTTGTAACCGACCGACTCTGACTAAATTTGATGTTAGTTGGAGCATTATTAGGGATTGTGGTATTAGTGACCACAATCCAATAAATATTATAATAAATAGTATAAGAAATAATAACAATGAGTACACTGAGGGCATCAGGCGATGGCGTACTGTCGGAGCTAATTGGGATGCGTTCGGGGTACTCATTGAGGATGCAATTGCATCAATGTCCATTAGGGAGTTTGAGGGCTTAACCATTGATCAACAGGTCAAAAAAATTAATGAGACGATTGAGGTGATTGCTGACTCATTTCTCGGTAAATGTCGAAAGACTGTGAACCGGGGGGTGAGGTGGTGGTCATATCAATTATGCAAGCAAAGAAAAATAGTTAGGAGAAATAGGTGTAGGCTTCAGAGAGCTATTAGAGCTAACTCTGATAATATAGAAATACTTAGAGTAGTTTATAGATTGTTTTTAAGGTCATATAAAAAACTGATTATCCATACTAAGTTAAAAGAATGGCAGCGCTTCGTCACAATGAATTGTGATGATCCTTGGGGAAATGTATATAAAATATGTAGGGGAAAATTCCGTGTATTGGACGTGTCTGGTATCCGAGTTAATAATAATGTTATGACAACATGGAAGGAGAGTATTACAGTAGTAATGAAGCAGTTCTTCCCGGGATTACAGGGTGCGATAGAATCCTCTATTGAGGATCTACCGTCTCCTCCATCCCTGGAACGGCATGAAATCTCGCAGGCGGTGTCCTTACTCAGATCGAGAAGGTCACCGGGTGTGGATGGCGTGACCGGCGAAATGGTGAGGGCTTTATGGAAATCCATACCGGATTATCTATACAGCCTTTACACGAGATGCATTGATGCTGGTTATTTTCCACAACAGTGGAGAATGGCACGAGTCACTGTACTTTTAAAATCGCAGGACAAGGACAGAACGAACCCAGGTTCATATAGAGGCATAAGCCTCTTACCGGTTCTAGGGAAGGTATTAGAGAGGGTGATGGTTGAAAGGCTTCATAGCAATATGAACATTCAACTTTCCCCTTCACAGTATGGCTTCAGGAGAGGACATAGTGTTGAGGACGCATGGACGTACGTTAAACGTACTATCTCCCGAAGCAATGGTAAATACATCTTTGGTGTATTTATTGATTATAAGGGAGCATTTGACAATCTGCTGTGGGATAAAGTATTGACGCGGCTGCACATGATTGGATGCCGGGAAATGGCTTTGTGGAAAAGCTATTTTACCGCCAGGAAAGCATGTGTGGTGGGGTCAAATGATACCATAACAGTGGATGTCGTTAGGGGCTGTCCACAGGGATCTATCTGTGGTCCATATATTTGAAACATAATGATGGATACCCTGTTGAAGGACCTAGAGCGATCTGTTAAGTGTTGTGCGTACGCAGACGATCTGTTATTAATGGTTGAAGGTGAATCCCGTTCTGAAATAGAACGGAAAAGTAATGAGTTAGTAGCGATTGTTAAGAATTGGGGTGAAAGTGTAGGTGTCAATGTTTCTACTGACAAGACAGTGATAATGTTGCTTATCACATAATCGTCATCCAAGTGTACGATTAAATGAAAGGCCTCTGAGATACGTCACAGAGGTCCGTTATTTAGGAATTAAAATGTCCGAGAGAATGTGTTTTCTCCCTCACTTGATTGCAATAAGGGATAAGATCACTGAAGTGGTTGGGATGATTCGACGGGTGCTTCGAAAGACTGGGGTCTAAGTAGAACAGCTACCCGGCGAATTTATAATGGATTATTTGTAGCTTGCGCCACATATGGAGCAAGCATTTGGTATTCGTCCGTATCAACTGACAGATATAGGCAGAAATTACTTATATGTCAGAGAATAATGCTTTTAGCATGTATTCCCGTCTGTTGTACAGTATCCACTGATGCTTTACAAGTATTAATGGGTGCTGTGCCATTGGATATTGAGGCTAAACGCCGTGCAATATCATTTAAAATTAAGAGGAAATATGACTTGGATGACGATGATTGGCCTGAGGCCAGCAGACAGAACGTATGTCCGAAACAAATGAAAACTCTGCTACTTAACGCTGCTCTCTCTAGATGGCAATCTAGATGGGATAACAGTATAAATGGCAGAGTAACGTACAGATTTATACCGAAAGTATCCTTGGTGGTCGGGAATGTTAATTTTACATTCACACTATACCAGGGATTCTTTATGACTGGACATGGGTCATTTAATAACTTTTTGTTTAAAAGAAATACTGGTGTTGCCTCAAGTGCATGTACTTGTGGATTTCTTTCAGAGGATTGGATGCATGTACTATGTATATGTACCAATTACTCGGAATATAGAGATCTGCAAGATATGGGTGTAACTGGGGACAATGGAGTATTTGACTTTACTAGGGTTATAAGTAGGGAAGAATTTTTTGATAACTTTGGCAGATATGCCAAGTTAGCTTTCACAAAACGTCGGGCACTTATAAGTCGGTCTAATCTGACTATTTAATAACCGATGAGTATGTATATGTATTGTATTATAGATCATTAAAAGTATTAGATATGGTAGTTGTAGGATTGCATTGTTTTGGTGATTCGTGCATGTCTCTGCATTGCCAATTATTGGCGGGTAGAGGTGTACTTGATGGTGCCAATATGATTATTTTTTCTTGCAGTTAATAATGTATTTTTTCCGTTTTTCTTATTTAATAGAATAATATGGATGGGGCGTTTTTTGGTGACCAGTCCGGAGATGTAAGGTCTTACACTGGTAGTATTCCTCTTATGAAATACGCGGTTCGACCCAGGAACCTATTGCTGGTACCACGGGATGCTAGAGCCCCAGGAACTTGTTCCTGCTAGCATTATGGGAAGGCCCCCTTGTGGGAGCATCGTGGTGGTTGTGGTTTTCCCCTTATGGGGTGAGAGTAGGCGTAACCTCCCCACCGAGGAGTGGAGCTCATAACCTTACAGTATGACTCCTAGATCGGTAACTAACGGGGCGTTGGGAAGCGCATATCTTTCCCCTGCATCTGAGCTTCGGCTCGAGATGCCGTGTGATTAAGCCTCCACGGCAGGAACACACGTTAAACACTTGACTTCATGTCCCTACCTACTGGGTAAAGTTATGTCTGAGTGGTGTATATCTAACAATGTATACACCATAAACGAAATGACTGAACTGTATACGTTCTCTAGTGCGAACGGATGCAGTGACATTGACGTGACCATAGTTAACGAATCTGCTAGAAGGCGTTTCAATTTTGATTGGAATGTCTTCAATGGCAGTGGACTATCCGACCATAATCCTATTGTTGTAAGGATTAGTAATTTAAGTAGGAATAGTGTTAGGGAAGATTTTATTAAGAAATGGCGGACGATGGGTGTTGATTGGAACACCTATTCGTCCAAAATTAGGGGAAAATTTTCCAATATTTCATTGGAGAATTTTTCGCTGGAAGATATTGATGGGCAGGTAGAGACAGTAAATGGCTTAGTTGGGAATGTCAATGACGCATTTCTCGGCAGATCCCGTAAGGGCTGTCGGAAGGTGTCATGGTGGACACCCCAGCTGACGCTAAAAAGAATACAAGTGCGACATTGTAGAGGGTTGTACCAAAGAGCTAGAAGAAATAATTCTGGTAATTTGGAACAGCTCAAAGAGACATATCAGATAGCTCGACTGGAATATAGGAGACTAATTCTGTCCGAAAAATTGGATAATTGGTATAAATTTGTTGAAGAACACAAGGATGACCCATGGGGTGACGTCTACAGGATTTGTAGAGGTTATGGGTCAGATAATAATGTGACTTCATTGACGGTGGGTAACACTGTTCATACAACCTGGACGAAGTGTATGACGGCGTTGACGGACCAGTTCTTTCCAAGACTAACGGAGGATGTAGTGCATCAGAATATTTCTGATGAGCTGCACTCACCGACCTTGGAGCGTTATGAAATTTCGCATGCGGTTGCCTCTCTCAAATCGAGAAGGTCACCGGGTGTGGATGGATTAACGGGCGAAATGTGTAAGGCAATGTGGAAATCCATTCCGGATTTTCTGCACAGCCTTTACACAAAGTGCATGGACATGGGCTATTTTCCAGTTAAATGGAAAATGGCACGTATCACTGTACTGTTAAAATCGCAGAACAAATTAAGGACGGATCCGAGCTCGTATCGTGGAATAAGTCTTCTTCCAGTACTTGGAAAAGTGCTGGAGAGGATAATGATTGAAAGACTGGAATCTTGTTTCCAGCTTTCTGATTGCTAGTACGGCTTCCGACGGGGTAGATGTGTGGAAGACGCTTGGACAAGGGTTAAAGAAATGGTTGCCGGGAGTGTATCTAAATATGCTCTCGGTATTTTTGTTGACTTTAAAGGAGCATTTGATTGTCTCTTGTGGGATAGGGTGCTGGAAAGGTTGCGTATGCTTGGATGTAGGGAGATGCCACTCTGGAAAAGTTATTTTTCAGAGAGGAAAGCATGCGTGTCTGGATCCAGCAATTGTATAAATGTAGACATAGTTAGGGGCTGTCCGCAGGGATCCATCTCTGGACCATATATATGGAACATAATGATGGATCCACTGCTCAGGCAGCTAGAAAGGCTATGTAAGTGTGTCGCATACGCTGATGACCTGCTCATCATTGTTGAAGGCAACAGTAGGCTGGAATTGGAGCGGTCTGGTGAAAACCTGATGGCTCTAATTTCAGATTGGGGTAGGGATGTAGGTGTAGGTATTAACGTGAGCAAGACAAATATGATGCTCCTCAAGGGCTTTTTGTCTTGCAATCGTCATCCTAGTATACATGTGAATGGTGCTCCCATCCGGTATGCTAGGATAATTAAGTATCTAGGAGTATCAGTGGGAGAGAGAATGAGTTTTATGCCTCATATTAATAATATGAGGGATAAAATTGTAGGTGTTGTCGGACCACTCCGACGTGTAATGAGAAATGACTGGGGGCTGAGTAAGCGGGCTGCACGAATGATCTATAATGGATTATTTGTTGCATGTGTTGCTCACTCAGCAACTGTCTGGTATGACACTGTAGTAAGATGTGTTACGGCTAGGCAAAAAGTAAATTCTTGTCAAAGAATAATGCTGCTAGCAAGTCTGCCAGTGTGTAGAACTGTATCTACGGATGCACTACAAGTCCTAATGGGCGTTCTACCACTGGATTTAGAAGTTATTAGGAGAGGGATTATCTATAAGAGACTTAGGGAAATTCCTCTAACGGAAAATGACTGGGCAATCAATGCCACAAGTAGGATTGAAGTAAAAAGGGAGGCTTTGTCATTTGCGCTAGGCAAATGGCAGGAAAAATGGTCCTTAAGTGACAAGGGTAGAGTGACGTTTAGGTTTGCTCCTGACGTTAGGGAAATTTTTGAAAGAGGAGGAATTGAGTTCTCTCTCTTTCTAGGGTACCTACTGACTGGACATGGTTCCCTCAATGCGTTCCTGTACGATAGAAGTGCAGGAGTGGATTCCGCTACATGTGCATGTGGCTTTCTGGTTGAGGATTGGATGCATGTGCTTTGCACATGTCCTCTGTATTCTGATATCAGGGATCTGCAGGCCATGGGAATTCATTGGCATGAGGGTAATGTTGTATTTAGTAGGGTTCTATCTTCTGAGGATTCTCATTTGGCAATTGCTACTTTTGCCAATGAAGTTTTCAGAAGACGTAGGGCTGTATTAGGGAGGACTTGAGTAGGGTACCTACTCTCTCTCTTTACTAAGTAAGTTATATATGTTGTATATATAGTTTTTAAATTTTTATTTATTTTATTAATATTTTTCTTTTCTTTTTCTTTAAGTAGATGTTTGTTTTGCTGTATCATCGGGGCTAATTAGACGATATATACCTAGGCAGATGTTTAGTGTCTGTCTGATATTCTGAATTGTTGTCTGTCTGTTGTGCTAAGCCTGTGGAGGTACTGCTTCGCTTTCACAGATTTGGCGCAGTATATATTGAAGGTTTACCCAGGGTTGATTATCTATTGTAATCAACTCTCAATCGGCACCAGCTACGGGTGATAAGGCACCAACTGGTAGTAGCTTATAACATCTAAGTTACGACCTTCCATCGGAGAGGTTTAACATTCCGTACTATGGGTGTCGGGAGCCCCCAGGGTGATTTCACTCTTGGCCCGACAATTAGAGGTAGGCCCCCTCGTGGGTGCATCATAGTGGCTGTGGTTTGTCACCAAAACACCATCTTGGTGATGTCATTCTTGACCGCGGTAATGCATCCTTATAATGCATTACGCACTGCATGGTGCCGTGAGATTAAGCCTTAACGGCAGGTGCTCACCTAAAACCATACAACTCAACTGTCCCTACCTACTCTCTAGCGAAACCACAGCCAAGGGAACGGGCTTGGAAAAATCAGCGGGGAAAGAAGACCCCGTTGAGCTTGACTCTAATCTGGCAGTGTAAGGAGACATAGGAGGTGTAGAATAAGTGGGAGATAATATGGCCACCTCAATGCAAATTGGGGACCTTTTATCGCCAATGAAATACCACTACTCTTATTGTTTCCTTACTTACTTGATTAAGTGGAACGTGTATCATTATCTAGCCATTATACGGGTATATTTTCATATATATCTTATGGTATTGGGTTTTGATGCAAACTTCTTGTTCAAAGTACTAAGAGTTTGTTATATAATTGTAAACAGATTTTAATGAGATGATAATATTTTTATAATGTTATTTATTAACATTTAAAATTTGGTATAGCTCCCTATACTCAGGTATGATCCAATTCAAGGACATTGCCAGGTAGGGAGTTTGACGGGGGCGGTACATTTCTCAAATAATAACGGAGGTGTCCTAAGGCCAGCTCAGTGCGGACAGAAACCACACATAGAGCAAAAGGGCAAATGCTGACTTGATCTCGGTGTTCAGTACACACAGGGACAGCAAAAGCTCGGCCTATCCATCCTTTTGGTTTAATGAGTTTTTAACAAGAGGTGTCAGAAAAGTTACCACCGGGATAACTGGCTTGTGGCGGCCAAGCGTTCATAGCGACGTCGCTTTTTGATTCTTTGATGTCGGCTCTTCCTGTCATTGTGAAGCAAAATTCACCAAGCGTTGGATTGTTCACCCATACAAGGGAACGTGAGCTGGGTTTAGACCGTCGTGAGACAGGTTAGTTTTACCCTATTGATGACAAAAACGTTGTTGCGACAGCATTCCTGCGTAGTACGAGAGGAACCGCAGGTACGGACCAATGGCACAATACTTTTTCGAGCGAACAGTGGTATGACGCTACGTCCGTTGCATTATGCCTGAACGCCTCTAAGGTCGTATCCGAGCTGGACTGCAATGATAAAAATGGGGCAATTGCATTGTATAGCTTTTAAACTATTTAAAGTTCATCATTTATGATGATGGGCGACAATAATAGATGTGATGCTAATGTTATTTGTAACATAACAAGTACGGGAGGATTCGATCACCTGCACGCCGCGTTAGTTACATATAAAAACATTATTTAATACAATAGCAATGCCTAGAATCAATTGTAAACGACTTTTGTAACGGGCAAGGTGTTGTAAGCGGAAGAGCAGCTGCCATACTGCGATCCACTGAAGCTCATCCTTAGCTTGATGATTCGATATTTATATAATTATCGTTTCTTATACAAATATATTTAATGTATATAATATATTAATGAAATAGATATGTTTCACACATGTTTCGTCATCTAACTAGTGACGCCAAATATTATATTTATATTATATTATATTATATTAACATTACAATATGTTATTATAATTGTAAAAATATATATAATTAAATTAATAATATAAAATTAATTAATAAATATAATATATATAATACCCATAATAATATTATGATGTCGCAAAGAGTTAATATATGAAGTGGTAGTGAAGTGATATGTAACGAAATAATTAATATAATGTTTTAAACACAATGTTAATATTAATATATAAATACCATACAAGTATTTTTGCAATGTATAAAAAAATTTAAGAAATATGTTTTTTTTTTAATTTTTAATGCTATAAGGATGTTTTTGTGATGTTTTATGAATTGACAATAATTTGATAAAAATACAAGTTTTTTATCCATTTTTTTTTT
>OX453294.1:750283-762783 GCA_949710015.1 Crataerina pallida
TCCCTCCGAAGTTTCCCTCAGGATAGCTGGTGCATTTTAAATTTATATAATATAATCTTATCTGGTAAAGCGAATGATTAGAGGCCTTAGGGTCGAAACGACCTTAACCTATTCTCAAACTTTAAATGGGTAAGAATCTCACCTTTCTTGGTATGAAGGTTGTGGTTGTGATATAATGTGCCCAGTGGGCCACTTTTGGTAAGCAGAACTGGTGCTGTGGGATGAACCAAACGTAATGTTACGGTGCCCAAATTAATAACTCATGCAGATACCATGAAAGGCGTTGGTTGCTTAAAACAGCAGGACGGTGGACATGGAAGTCGTAATCCGCTAAGGAGTGTGTAACAACTCACCTGCCGAAGCAACTAGCCCTTAAAATGGATGGCGCTTAAGTTATATACCTATACATTACCGCTAAAGTAAATGGTTTATATTCAATTTCGGTTAGATAATAAATTTTGATACTTTAGTGAGTAGGAGGGTACGATGGTGTGCGTAGAAGTGTTTGGCGTAAGCCTGCATGGAGCCGCCATTGGTACAGATCTTGGTGGTAGTAGCAAATAATCGAATGAGACCTTGGAGGACTGAAGTGGAGAAGTGTTTCGTGTGAACAGTGGTTGATCACGAGTTAGTCGGTCCTAAGTTCAAGGCGAAAGCTGAAAATTTTCAAGTTATAATAATAAATTAATATATGTTATATGATAATGAAACACTTGAAAATTAATTGAACGAAAGGGAATACGGTTCCAATTCCATAACCTGTTGAGTATCCGTTTATTTATTAAATGTGGGCCTTGTGCTCATCCTGGTAACAGGAACGACCATAAAGAAGCCGTCGAGAGATATCGGAAGAGTTTACTTTTCTGTTTTATAGTCGTACTAACATGGAAGTCTTTCGAAGAGAGATATGGTAGATGGACTAGAAGAGCATGACATTTACTGTTGTGTCGATATTTTCTCCTCGGACCTTGAAAATTTATGGTGGGGTCACGCAAACTTCTCAACAGGCCGTACCAATATCCGCAGCTGGTCTCCAAGGTGAAGAGTCTCTAGTCGATAGAATAATGTAGGTAAGGGAAGTCGGCAAATTAGATCCGTAACTTCGGGATAAGGATTGGCTCTGAAGATTGAGATAGTCGGGCTTGATTGGGAAGCAATAATATGGTTTATGTGCTCGTTCTGGGTAAATAGAGATTTTCGGATCTTGTTCCTCGGATAGTAGTTACGTAACCAATTGTGGAACTTTCTTGCTAAAATTTTTAAGGGATAATCATTTACTTGATATATCCTTTTTAAATTATAACGATTATCAATTAACAATCAATTCAGAACTGGCACGGACTTGGCGAATCCGACTGTCTAATTAAAACAAAGCATTGTGATGGCCCTAACGGGTGTTGACACAATGTGATTTCTGCCCAGTGCTCTGAATGTCAAAGTGAAGAAATTCAAGTAAGCGCGGGTAAACGGCGGGAGTAACTATGACTCTCTTAAGAGGGATCATAGACGTGCCTACCCTCCACCTCCACGTGGTTCCCGCCGGGCAACGCTAAGAAATTAGCGGCCAAGAGAGGATAAGGCCTTACGAGTCTTGGGGGTTGCCAGCCCTCCTGACTCTCAACATGTTGGCCCGAACACAAGAACAAGAAACGAAATTACGAATGATCCTCCGCCCACTGGCGAGGGATCCCAACATACATCTCTTTATTTTCCCGTCCTTCCGAGCACATCTTCTACCTCCCAACATACTGTCCGCCATCAGCATCCCTGCCTGTTCTGCGACCGCGCATTCACCACCAAAACAGGAGCCGGAGTACACATGAAACGCGTCCATCCAAACGAATATGACCAACATCGAGTCCGCACTGACATAAAACAACGATGGAGCCAAGAAGAAGAACTACTTCTAGCCAAAAAAGAAGCCGAACTTACACACACCGGCAACGTTCGTTTTATGAATAAGGAGTTAGCATCAATATTCTTCGCAAGATCTCTGGAAGCTATTAAGAAAATGCGACAAAAAGCCTCTTATCGCCAAAAAGTCCAACAATATTTATCCGCGCTTCAGGATAGCAATTCATCCTCTACATCATCAACGTCATCATCCCTCAGCTTACCATTGTCATCACATAACACGTCCGCGCAGCCACTTCTAGCGTCAACAAGCAATTACTTCATCGATGCTCTGCTTGAATTGCCATCACCGCCATCCAATCACTACCAATATGAGAAACTTGTGCGACTGATCACAAATGCCCCTGAGCAAGGGAAACTGAACACTTTAGTCGGTCTAACCGACTATCTGGAAGGAATACTACCCATAGAGACATCAGATGTCCGTCCGAGACATGTAAACAACGATACCAACCCTCCATCCAACCGACGAAAACGCAGACGACAAGAATATGCTGTAACACAGACGAACTGGACAAAACACCAAGGCAGATGCATCAAATCATACTAGATGGTCCGGATAATTCCACAATGCCGCCAGAAAATGTCATGGTCCCCTTCTAGAAATCAATTATGGAACAGGAATGTATAACGGCACCAGAAGTTGAGCGTAAACTTCAAGATCTGGACGCAATATGGTCTTTTATTACACCGGACGAAATCGAAAATAACAGACTGGAAATTTCTACTTCACCAGGTCCGGACGGAATCACCAGTAGACAACTTCGAGCTATGCCTGCCGACATCTTGGCAAGAATATTTAACCTAATGCTCTGGTGCGGACAAATCCCAAATCATCTGGGTAAAGCTAAAACGATATTCATCCCTAAGAAGACCGAAGCGAGAGAACCGGGGGACTTCCGGCCTATTACCATTCCATCAGTAATAATACGCCAGCTGCATAATATACTAGCCAAACGTATAAGCACTAAACTGGAACTAGATCCACGGCAACGGGCCTTCCAACCAACCGATGGCACCGGAGATAACACCATCTTGCTCGACATTATATTGCGTGTGGTTAAAAATAGATATGGTTCCTGCTACATGGCGTCCTTAGACGTGAGCAGGGCCTTTGACTCAGTGTCGCACAACACAATCTTTTCGACCTTGCGCTCATTTGGATTCCCAGAAGGATTTAATCAATACCTGGCTTGCTTTTACCAGAAATCGTCAACAACATTTTTTGGTAATACTTGGATCTCAGGTGATATTAAACCTAAGCGAGGAGTAAAACCAGGTGACCCGTTGTCGCCTGCGATATTCAATGCCATCATTGACAAACTCCTGCAAGCTCTGCCCGACGAAATAGGCATACGTATTGGGAACTCGAATTTTAACGCGCTGGCTTTTGCCGATGATATTGTGTTACTTGCATCGACACCAACAGGCTTACAAACACTCCTGAACCAAACTAACACATTTCTACTCGAATGTGGACTACACCTAAACAGTACGAAGTGCGTAACTGTGAGCATAAAAGGCCAACCCAAACAAAAGATCTCGGTCGTCGAAGAAAGATCATTTAGCATAAACAATCGCTCCATTCCTGCTCTCAAACGGACGGACGAGTGGAAGTATCTGGGCATCAACTTTACAGCGGACGGACGTTGTAAAATAAACCCTCACGAGGATGTAACCCCAAAACTGGAAAAACTGACAAAAGCCCCGTTAAAACCCCAGCAACGGCTGCATGCACTAAGAACAGTGCTAATCCCACAATTATACCACAAGCTAACGTTGGGAAATATACGCATTAGCAGCCTGAACAAAACGGACAGAATAATAAGAACATATGTTCGCAGATGGCTTGCATTACCTAATGACGCTCCAGTTACCTTCTTTCATACTCTAATACCAAAAGGGGGTCTTGGTATTCCATGTCTTCGATGGCAGGGTCCAATGATGCGCAAGCAGCGCCTTGAGGCTATAAACCTTCCAAATAACACCGGGGAAGAAATCATCGAAGAAGCTATGGCTAAAGAGATAAATATTTGCGAAATGAGGCTAAGAACTAGCAACGAACACCTGTTATCTTCCAGCGCAATAGGTGCCTACTTCAGCTACAAATTATACAGCAGCGTTGATGGAGCGGGCCTTAGAGAATCCTACGGACACGAGCAAGCCCACCGTTGGATAAGAGAACCCTCAAAGTTATTAACGGGTAAGGACTTTATCTCTTGCATCCGCCTACGAATAAACGCCCTGCCATCCAAGTCGAGAACAACACGAGGCAGACATCATATAAACAGAATGTGCCGTACCGGATGCCAAGTGCCCGAAACAACGTACCACACCATCCAAGCTTGCCACAGAACATCTGCTGCCCGCATTGAAAGACATAACAGCGTAGCCTCGTACGTGACGGGCAAATTAAAACAAAAAGGCTATATGGTACTAGAGGAACCCCATTTAAACACCCCCATCGGACTAAGGAAACCGGACATTCTTGCGATGAAGAACAACGAGGCAATCGTTTTGGACGCTCAGATCGTCAGTGATGCAACCAGTTTGGATGCCGCTCATTACAGGAAGCGTGCGTATTACAACACCAGCGAAATTAGTGGCTCCATATTCGAAAAATACCACCATAGAGTAACTAACGTCAGTACGATAACATTAAGCTGGCGGGGAATCTGGAGCAAAGCTTCCGTGGATGAATTACTCCGTCTAAAATTAATAAACAAATCGGGTACCGCTCTATTATCTACGCGGACGATGATTGGAAGCATGCGATGCTTCAGAATCTTCAATTCATGTACCAGTACTAGGCAGGGAATTGGCTGATGGATCTCTCTGTCTCTCAGCCTCCCGGATAGACTCCACTGAACTTATGACGAGCGAGGTGACGCGTAAGCGGTGAACTATGGGTCCGAAAACTTTTCAGTGGGGACTGCCCTGGAGGTTTCTTTTCTATTAATTGTGCTGCCTGCAATCTCAGGCATAATATTTGCATTGGTTGTTGTTGGTATTATTTCATTTATATTCCTTTTCTCTTTTTTGTTTTATTGTTATTTTTTATTATTATTATATTTTATTATATATTATTTACTATATTATATCTTCCTTCCTTCCCTTATCCTTTTTTCTGATTAATTTTATTATTATTACTTGTTATTATTATATTAACATTATTTGAATTATTTGAATTGTGACAATGAATTAACTAATGCAATAAAAAAAAAAAAAAAAAATAGCCAAATGCCTCGTCATCTAATTAGTGACGCGCATGAATGGATTAACGAGATTCGCTCTGTCCCTACCTACTTGGGCCCCGCCCTGAAACGGAGTACCGGCATAGGTGCTTCGTCCAAGGATCACGGGGCCAGAACAAAAATGCAAAAAGCATATTATATAAGATACCTTGGAAAAATTCCTTGGATCAATAATCTACCTTTTAACAAACATAATATAATGGAATACCAACCCATGGGCAATAGGCTGTCCAAAGTTGGGAGATCAAATGATCGACAGTCCTACCAAAGACTAAGTTTGGTACCGCGGGGTACTGGAGCCCCAAGAACTAAGGTTCTTGCCAGTACGTACTCTTGGGTAGGCCCCCTTGTGGGAGCTTCGCGGGGGCTGTAAAATCGCTATTGGTGCATGGCAAAAAACCCCTGCCACCAAGGGGTGAACTTACATAACCTATGATGTAAGTTCTAAAATTGGGACCTCCTTCGGGGGGGGCGCAGGGACGCTTAAATCCCTACAAACGTCTAATTGAGTCTCCACGACGGGTATAGACGTAAAACACACACTTCACTGTCCCTACCTACTGGGGCCCCGCCCTGAAACGGAGTACCGGCATAGGTGCTTCGCCCAAGTAATACGGGGCCAGAGTAAGCGTCTGCAAGTATTACTTAATATAAGATCCCCATGGAAAATTCCGGGGATCATGGATGGTTCTTGGATAATTCCAAGAATCATTAAGGTTGCTGGATATGTTCCAGTAACCATTCATAATATTGGCACATCTTAGTGGGCAACCAACCCATGGGGAATAGTGCGCCTCGAATTGGGAGACACATAGTCGAAGGTCCCACCAAAGACGTTAGCGTTTGGTACCGCGGGGTACTGGAGCCCCAAGAACTTGCCAGGTTCTTGCCAGTACGTACTTTCGGGTAGGCCCCCCTTGTGGGAGCATCGCGGGGGTTGTAATTAGTAGCTGAGAGTATGGAACACCCTTGACCAAGGGGAAGAATAGTTAGCACTATTAACGGTATTCTAATAGTTGGAAGCTGCTAACTTCAAATAAAGTTAGTAGGGGCGCAGGAGACGCTTAAAAAACTCCATATATGTTAAATAAGACCGTCAAAGTAGGTGTTAACTATAAAAATTTGCAATAATGTCCCTACCTACTCAGTTTACTTTTGCAAGCCTTAGTGTGCGGACGTGTTATCGCTTGCTTTGATACGTGCGTGTAATATTATTTATGTATTTGTGGTTTATGTGATTCCATAAGTGTTAAAATAAATAGTGTGCAGCTGCATAATAAGCCATAAAATTCTGCTTAAATTTGGGCGACCAAAATTAGTGAGAATTTTAGCTGAACAAAATTAAAGTGAATTTTAACTGAACAAAATTATAGCGAAATTGAGTAAAACAAAATTAAGCTGAAAATTGTGCAGCTGTGTTTACATTTCAAAACATACGATTTGATACTAAGAATAATACATATTGCGTATTGTATTACGACATCTAGTGGTGAAGGGCTACGGTCAACAGTGGTTTAGAGTTTGGATAATTTTGTATTATTGTTCTGCCACATATAGTGGAAAATACCAGTGTTAATTGTGTTAAATTATTACTCGGGTTAAAACTGAGATATTTAACGTATCAACTTTGCTAGGCATAGTGATAATGATGCAGCGTCCTATTAAAAGGGCACAAGACGGTGTGATATCAGATTCATCTGAATATGAATCCATGGTGGAAAAGACCAAAATAGTTCCGGCAGTGGTCAAAAAGAAGAAGAGGATAGCCAAAAGTGGCAGTGACAACGATATGAAGGTTGTGGCTATCACAGATGATGAAGCGGCTAAGAAGAAAATAATAAAAAAGAAGACAAAAGCTGCAACAACAACAGAGGTAAGTGGCACGGAAGACATTAATAATGTAGTGATGCCAAAAATGAAAATGGTAAAAGTGAGGAAAACTGCACCAATTAACGTGGTAGAAGAAATGAAGGCCATTACGAGAGCCTTTAATGACATTGTCTTCAATGACGATGACATTAAGAAGAGCTCTGCAAAGAAGCTGGTAGAAATAAGTGGCCGATATGAGGCTATGATAATGAAAATGACGGAGGAAAATTCCCGTCTGAAAGGCAAACTTGATGTTATGGAAAACATCAAGATGGTGCCGCAAAAAATGGCAACCGCAGCCATACCAAAAGCATTAATGAAGCCGCCAGTTCACACTTGGTCGGCTGTAGTACAGAGCAATATACCCCAGAGGCTGTTGTGAAAAAAGTGGTGCAACAAGTTGGACCGTCCCTTGGAGTCAGAATTCATGACGTAAAGCCGATAAAAAAGGTGGAGCGGTCATAAGGACTCCATCAGTGGCAGAAAGGGACAAGTTGGTTAATAACACCAAATTTGTTGAGGCTGGATTAAAAATAGCAGCCAATAAGACTAGGGGAAAAAATCCTGATCAAAGGCGTACATGCGCAGATAACTCCTGATGAGTTTAAGCGTGACCTTTATGAGATGAACCTGGAAGACACATGTGAGTCTTTCGAGGTCTTCAAAAAGGCAGTGACAATGGTCAGTAAGCCATGGGAGGCCAATGCTGATAGGCCCATAGATGTAACACTTGAGGGCGATATAAAAGTAATGGAAAAATTACTGGAGGCTGGACGTGTATACTCTAAATGGTTCTCATTTAGAGTACATGAGATAGATATTGTAGCAGGATGCTACAGATGCCTCTCCTTTGATCACAGGATCAAGGAATGCCGTATGAAAGGGAGTGTCTGCCGTCGTTGTGGTGGTGAAGGGCATTAGGCGCGCGGCTGCAGCAAAAACATCAGTTGCAGAAATTGTGCCTTTAGGAGACTAAAGGCTGACCACCTGATGCTGTCATCGGCGTGTCCGATCTACAGGAGCCTAGAAGCAAGGGTTGCAGCCAGGCATTAAAATGGTGAGTATTATACAACTCAATTGTAGAGAATGCTCGGCAGTTATGGCCCAACTTGGACAGACTTTGACTGAAAATAACAGTAGATTTGCATTGTTGCAGGAGCCATACAGCTTCTCTGGCCATGTCAGAGGACTGCCTGGTCATATGCAAATTTTTGCAGATGCGAGATGCAATTCTGCTGTTGTTATTAATGACAATAGTGTAGATAGTGTTAGTGTGTTATCATCCGATTATGGTGTCTTGGTAAATGTAACTGGAATATTTGGAAATATATTCCTTTGTTCTAGTTACTTCAAGTTTAGTGAGGAGCTCAGTCCGTATCTATCCTTTATGGATAGAGTTATTGAAATTGTTGGTAATACTCCAGTGATAATTGGAGTAGACGCCAATGCATCGTCTGTGCTCTGGCACAGTAAAATTTCTGGTCATACCAGAAATACTGCGCAAAACAGAGGATATGTCCTGTCTGAATATGTAATTTCTAATAATTTACATGTTATAAATGAGCCTAGTGATTTATTCACTTTTGATGGACCAGGAGGTACTAGTGACATTGACGTGACATTTTGTAACGGACCGGCTCTGACTAAATTTGATTTTAGTTGGAGCATTATTAGGGATTGTGGTATTAGTGACCACAATCCAATAAATATTATAATAAATAGTATAAGAAATAATAACAATGAGTACACTGAGGGCATCAGGCGATGGCGTACTGCCGGAGCTAATTGGGATGCGTTCGGGGTACTCATTGAGGATGCAATTGCATCAATTTCCATTAGGGAGTTTGAGGGCTTAACCATTGATCAACAGGTCAAAAAAATTAATGAGACGATTGAGGTGATTGCTGACTCATTTCTCGGTAAATGTCGAAAGACTGTGAACCGGGGGGTGAGGTGGTGGTCATATCAATTATGCAAGCAAAGAAAAATAGTTAGGAGAAATAGGTGTAGGCTTCAGAGAGCTATTAGAGCTAACTCTGATAATATAGAAAGACTTAGAGTAGTTTATAGATTGTCTTTAAGGTCATATAAAAAACTGATTATCCATACTAAGTTAAAAGAATGGCAGCGCTTCGTCACAATGAATTGTGATGATCCTTGGGGAAATGTATATAAAATATGTAGGGGAAAATTCCGTGTATTGGACGTGTCTGGTATCCGAGTTAATAATAATGTTATGACAACATGGAAGGAGAGTATTACAGTAGTAATGAAGCAGTTCTTCCCGGGATTACAGGGTGCGATAGAATCCTCTATTGAGGATCTACCGTCTCCTCCATCCCTGGAACGGCATGAAATCTCGCAGGCGGTGTCCTTACTCAGATCGAGAAGGTCACCGGGTGTGGATGGCGTGACGGGCGAAATGGTGAAGGCTTTATGGAAATCCATACCAGATTATCTATACAGCCTTTACACGAGATGCATTGATGCTGGTTATTTTCCACAACAGTGGAGAATGGTACGAGTCACTGTACTTTTAAAATCGCAGGACAAGGACAGAACGAACCCAGGTTCATATAGAGGCATAAGCCTCTTACCGGTTCTAGGGAAGGTATTAGAGAGGGTGATGGTTGAAAGGCTTCATAGCAATATGAACATTCAACTTTCCCCTTCACAGTATGGCTTCAGGAGAGGACATAGTGTTGAGGACGCATGGACGTACGTTAAACGTACTATCTCCCGAAGCAATGGTAAATACATCTTTGGTGTATTTATTGATTATAAGGGAGCATTTGACAATCTGCTGTGGGATAAAGTATTGACGCGGCTGCACATGATTGGATGCCGGGAAATGGCTTTGTGGAAAAGCTATTTTACCGCCAGAAAAGCATGTGTGGTGGGGTCAAATGATACCATAACAGTGGATGTCGTTAGGGGCTGTCCACAGGGATCTATCTGTGGTCCATATATTTGGAACATAATGATGGATACCCTGTTGAAGGACCTAGAGCGATCTGTTAAGTGTTGTGCGTACGCAGACGATCTGTTATTAATGGTTGAAGGTGAATCCCGTTCTGAAATAGAACGGAAAAGTAATGAGTTAGTAGCGATTGTTAAGAATTGGGGTGAAAGTGTAGGTGTCAATGTTTCTACTGACAAGACAGTGATAATGTTGCTTAAGGGCAGATTATCACATAATCGTCATCCAAGTGTCCGATTAAATGATAGGCCTCTGAGATACGTCACAGAGGTCCGTTATTTGGGAATTAAAATGTCCGAGAGAATGTGTTTTCTCCCTCACTTGATTGCAATAAGGGATAAGATCACTGAAGTGGTTGGGATGATTCGACGGGTGCTTCGAAAAGACTGGGGTCTAAGTAGAACAGCTACCCGGCGAATTTATAATGGATTGCGCCACATATGGAGCAAGCATTTGGTATTCGTCCGTATCAACTGACAGATATAGGCAGAAATTACTTATATGTCGGAGAATAATGCTTTTAGCATGTATTCCCGTCTGTTGTACAGTATCCACTGATGCTTTACAAGTATTAATGGGTGCTGTGCCATTGGATATTGAGGCTAAACGCCGTGCAATATCATTTAAAATTAAGAGGAAATATGACTTGGATGACGATGATTGGCCTGAGGCCAGCAGACAGAACGTATGTCCGAAATAAATGAAAACTCTGCTACTTAACGCTGCTCTCTCTAGATGGCAATCTAGATGGGATAACAGTATAAATGGCAGAGTAACGTACAGATTTTTACCGGAAGTATCCTTGGTGGTCGGGAATGTTAATTTTACATTCACACTATACCAGGGACCAATGGCACAATACTTGTTCGAGCGAACAGTGGTATGACGCTACGTCCGTTGCATTATGCCTGAACGCCTCTAAGGTCGTATCCGAGCTGGACTGCAATGATAAAAATGGGGCAATTGCATTGTATAGCTTTTAAACTATTTAAAGTTCATCATTTATGATGATGGGCGACAATAATAGATGTGATGCTAATGTTATTTGTAACATAACAAGTACGGGAGGATTCGATCACCTGCACGCCGCGTTAGTTACATATAAAAACATTATTTAATACAATAGCAATGCCTAGAATCAATTGTAAACGACTTTTGTAACGGGCAAGGTGTTGTAAGCGGAAGAGCAGCTGCCATACTGCGATCCACTGAAGCTCATCCTTAGCTTGATGATTCGATATTTATATAATTATCGTTTCTTATACAAATATATTTAATATATATAATATATTAATGAAATAGATATGTTTCACACATGTTTCGTCGTCTAACTAGTGACGCTAAATATTATATTTATATTATATTATATTATATTAACATTACAATATGTTATTATAATTGATCATAAAATGTTTCACACATGTTTCGTCATCTAACTAGTGACGCCAAATATTATATTTATATTATATTATATTATATTAACATTACAATATGTTATTATAATTGTAAAAAAATATATAATTAAATTAATAATATAAAATTAATTAATAAATATAATATATATAATACCCATAATAATATTATGATGTCGCAAAGAGTTAATATATGAAGTGGTAGTGAAGTGATATGTAACGAAATAATTAATATAATGTTTTAAACACAATGTTAATATTAATATATAAATACCATAAGAGTATTTTTGCAATGTATAAAAAAATTTAAGAAATATGTTTTTTTAAAAATTTTTAATGCTATAAGGATGTTTTTGTGATGTTTTATGAATTGACAATAATTTGATAAAAATACAAGTTTTTTATCCATTTTTTTTTTATAAAAAGCTTACAAGTATTTTGAATTTTTCATGAAACTATGGTAAAAATGTACTATAGGGGCCGATATGATTTGATGTATAAAAAGATAATGTTCATAAATCTACACAAGATGATTGAATGTTTATTAATACATTCATCATCTGATAAATGTTTTGTATGTTATACAAACTAATTATAAAAGTATGTACCATAAAAGTATTTTTAATTTTTCGCGAAACTATGGTAAAAATGTACAATAAGGAGTATTACTAAACTAATGTTAGTACACAAGATGATTGAATGTTTATACATTCATTACATAATAAATGGTACAAAAGTACTATAATATTATGAAGTGTTAAGAACTAATGTTCGTACACACGATGATTGAATGTTTTATACATTTGTCATTTATTCAATGTTGAAGTCTGTTTTGGTACATATGTTTTAATTTTTAATATTAAAATTGTGTTCTACAAATGGACCATCATCAAATATAGTTTGGCATTTATTCAAGAACGTATATATAATATAATATTACGTATGATGAAATTTTCAATTTCACATCAAATTTAATACAAAATACAAAATGTATTTTATAATGCGACAAAACATAAAATATTAAGTAAGATGATAATATAAGAATAACAATATGTACATTGTATTGTATTT